>CM065353.1:31972279-32069779 GCA_033032245.1 Poecilia picta
TACCAGCAGACTGGCACTCGGCAAAGGCATGGATGCAGGTGCCAAGTGGAGTGTTAAGTGCCATGTGATGCAGGCCCTTAGCTCCTGTTGCTTTAATGAGAGCGTCGCAGTCTGAATTTACCCGGCTGCTGCTAATTGCCTTAATTGAGAGAGTGACCTACATCTGCAAGATGCTTGTTAGATTAGTGGAACAGCTGGCAAACCTGAGGAAACAAAAGGGAGAGAGGGGGAAGGAGAAGGAGATGTGAGGGAACAAACGAGCTCTACAAAAAGAAAAAATATGGAATCTCAGACTGATTGGTGTAGTTAACATTTGATTCAATTAATTTCTATTTATTGCAGTTTATTTATACAGCGCCAAATCATAGCAAATGCCAAGGTGCCTAACAAAACAAGGAGGTCCAGTTCAAATCCAGAAATATACAATTAAGTCAGCGCAGTACAATCATGTAGACAGATTTGAATTAATTTACATGCTTTCCATTTTGATTCTTGCCCTAATACAGCATCATAACATTCAGTTTATAGCTATAAACTATAATCAATTTGTAAAAATGTTGAAGATAATTTTACAGCAGCCTTCATTTTGAACAAACATACTCAGTTAACTTTTCAAAGAGTGATACCTTTTAAAAAGGTCTATTCTTTTCACCCGGATTAAGGATTTGTGGACCTGAATGTCAAAGGGAATGCATTTATATAGTCCTTTTCTTATCATAGCAACCAACCACTTGGAGCACTTCACACAAGAGCCACATTCCCTCATTTGCACATACCAACACAACATCTATCTATCTATCTATCTATCTATCTATCTATCTATCTATCTATCTAATCTATCTATCTATCTATCTATCTATCTATCTATCTATCTATCTATCTATCTATCTATCTATCTATCTATCTATCTATAGTATTATCAAACTGGTAAGATAACATAGCACCTTTTGTGTAAAGTCTAGTTAAAGTTTTGGAGGTGGAAAAGCATGAACTGAAAGGTAGCAGACAGACACGAGAAGGAGGTTGGCAGTGACATCATGCTTTTAGAGCAGAGGCCGGCCCTCAGGCCACTGCTGAACACACATCTAACAGTCTTGTGTACTTCCCGAAGACTGAATTATTCAACATACCCTTGATGGAAAGACTGGCTATGGTTGTGTGCATGTGACTACTTGTCTGACTGCAGCACTGCAAGCGTGCACAGGGTGTGAGCTGATGAATTTGTTTCGAGAGGATAAGAAGAATATAAGTTATGCGAGTCTGAATCCGACTTTTTTTTATTTGTGTGCCTGAGAGGACGTAGGAGAGGAAAGGTTTGCTCTGTGTCGCTGAATGAGCCTTTGATGTGTGGGCGGCTTCTCAGTTTACATGCACGCACACACGCACGTCTGTCAAGTCTGTTGAAGTAAAGGGTTTTTTTTTCCTGCATTCAAATAGTTTTTTGTTCTCTGAAAAATGAAATAGTGCTCAATCAATCCCCTTTCTATTCTCTGTCTCAACGGACTGTGTTGGGGGTTCCACCCCACAACTGCAAACACACACATTTATGCACTCACACTATAACAGAATACTCCTATGACACTCCTTTCACTGTGTATTTTGGATTTTTAAGTGCTCTCCTTATGCCCCCATTTCTTATTTTTGTGTGAAGTCTGCATACACGTGAGTCTTTTGTGTGCTTTCCCTGAGTGTTTTGTATGTATGCGTGCATGCATGCGTGTGTATTTTGTGTGTGTGTGGACAGTGAGATCTGGGATTTCATCCTCTGCTAATGATCTCCCAGTGGCTCAAATATCTGCAAGTTGAGCAGAAAGAGGGATGAATCTAGAGGAAGGATGGAGAAAAGGAGGGATGGAGAAGAGAACTGTGCCTTATCAACATAATCACCATTGTTGTCATCACTAATCCCCCAATATGGACTCACTTCACTGTTCTTCCTCCTGCACTATATACCTAAGAGGATTTGTACACTTCCCTACATAAGCAGGAGCAGTCTCTTTGGCTGCATGCTGAGCTTCAGCATCAACCGACTGGTGAGGGAAAGATGGACGGAAAGAGGAGTGGATGAACTGACAGATGGATTCAGAGAACTGGCATTTGATATGTGTCATATTCACACTCAGCACATGGATGCAGACAAAGAGATGTCAGCTTATTCTGATGCTGTTAAGCTAGGGTTAACACTTCTGTCTTATCAGTTGCTTTTATTTAAAAAATACAGAAAACCAACTGAGAGTAATGTGATTTAATTCCCTTTACTTAAAAAAGTTGAAAATGTCTGTGCATCTGCATCAAGCAGTCAGGTGTGTGTTACCAGTTAAAATGACAGACAACCTTCAACCTTCACTTTTTTTCAATCTCCTTTTAAAAAACCCATGAATGATGGAAAATATTTGGTTAATGCTACACCTGCTTGAAAAACTTACACTGAACTGTACTCAAAAAAGCTTTGAGTTTGATGACCAGTTTCCATGTTGGTATTTTCCTCATCATAATTTTCTAAGCACCATTGTTATGCTATGTAAGCAGGAGAAATATGTGTGACTGGTTACCTGCCTAAACATGGAAGGGAGAGGTAGAGCATAGCAACCGCTCCATAAACTTAGACAAAAGTGCTCACTTTTTTCAAGCATTTTATTAATGGCGTTTTCAACTGTTGAAATGGCATGAAAGCCATTAGGGAGTGATTGGTCACTCTCATAAATAAAACTTTCTCCTTCACTCACCATGCAATGTGTTATAATTCATAAAATTATAATATGAATGCATTGTATAACATTAAGTGAGTTAACATTATGCTTTATCAGTTTTCTAATTAATGTAAAGCAACCCAATGCACTTTTTTCACATTGAATTAAATGTTAAAAAATATTAATAAATATGCTAAATTAGGGCTGAGAACAGGTTCATATATGAACCTGTTCATATATGAACAGCAGGTGGGCATTCATAAAAATGAATGCCCACCTGCTGCCTTGAAAATTTAAGTCAACAACAAAATTGTATTGGTTTTAACTCAAAAATTAAAGTTCATGAAGTTTGTTTAACACAAGACAAGTTGTGTAAAATTGTTTTTTTAAGTTTATTAATCTTGAATTGTGGGTTTTAACTTAATGCTGCAATTTAAACCAAATAATTATTTCACAATATTCAAGAAAAAACTGCCCTCAGCTAGTTAAAGAGCACACATTGCTCCATTAATTTTACTCACATAATGAAATTAAAATAACCACTTATTTTACTTTAGAACAACTTACATTTTTGTTTTGTATTTCATGAACAAAATTTCTGATCTGATAAAGAATTTTATTAAACATCATAATGAATTACACTCAATAACATTTTGTGTGAACAGGATATTAAAATGAATACTTTGCTTTTTCAGTTTGCTTTATCAATGCTCAAGCTTTAAAATCTATCAGATGCAATAAAATAAACATTTGCCTTAATAATGCACCAGAGTCATATCAATGTAACAGACTTCCATCTCACTCACGATGTAACAGAGGATGACGCTAAGTACTCTGGGAAATAATTCAGACTCCTGTCTTTTTATTTTTTCATTTTTTTAGTGCTTATCTAAAAACTCTAGTTTATTCAACTCTTAGATGTTTGACAAATTAATAAAAGTTACCACAACAGTTTATTGTTCACAAACTCGCACATTTAGGTTCAAAATCTAAAACGTGCTAAATTTATTTGACTTAAAGAATAGAAGATAGTAGACACAATTAAATCCAGCTCAAATGTTTTACAGTGTAAGAACTTAAGAATTAGCGTCATAGTTCAAAGTTACAGAAACTCTAGTTAGTTTGGATTTGATGAGAAAATATTGATTCCAGTCAGACTTGAAGGTTTTGAGCTTCTGAACATTGAGACTTCTTCCTTATCTTCGTCCCTTTGTATTTCGATTTGTTCTTCATGTCTTCCTCTCCCTTCCCTCCTTGTTTACTCTAAGCTCATCTTCTTCTAACATGGAGTATAAAGCACTTCTCTCAACATAGCAATGGACCTTACCAAGCCCCGCCCAGAAACGCCCCTCGGACTTCATGTCTCATAAGGAAAGCTTTAACGCGCCTAGTTAACATGGCATCGACTGACTACAGAGTATTTCTGAGTCGATTAGTTTAGCATTTCTGCCGAATTTTCACAAAATATCAGTCACAAAAATGAACAAGGGAACCAACAAGTTCATGTCATCTTTTCTGGACGAGATCAAGGTGTTTTAGCCACGCGATGCCTCTAACATTGTGTGAGTTGCAGCTAAAAGCTACCGGTCTATGAGGAAAACAGCAGATCCTCAGACCCTCAGTATAAATATAGCTGTGGACAAGATTACCAATGCCTATTCTGGGTAAGTCGGACATTCATGGTTTTGAGGGTGATTTTGAAATGAGTGATTTTTGTTGTTTGCAAATGTTCAATGTGCCTCGGCCTGCTCTGATAGAACAGAGCAGAGCAGCATGTTAGCACTCGGTACTCGGTGGCTAACACAATTAGCATGGCTAACACGATTACAGTTTAGTAAAAAGCCTTTTCAGGTGAAATAAAATCTTTAATGTATGTCAGATACGGTACACATTGCATATTGATCTGTTCAGCTAACGTAAGACTGTAACAGAGGCTTCAGGATGTAGACATTGTATCGGTGCTGCCATTATGCTGTACTTGGCTAAAAGGTTTTCATAATGGATGTGTTTATTATTGACTTTATTTTTGTCATTCACTAAACACAAAGAAAACAAAGTAATAATACTTACGCCAGCAGACAATCCTTTGTTCTTTTGATTCTATGATGCTATCTGCAAACGCGGTCGTGAAAAAGGTTAATCCAAGCGAGGCTTTCCGTTTCAGATTTTAGAAATCTGTGAATTTTAGTTCCACAAACAGGATCAGGATACCTGACATCACCTGTACAGATTCCCCACTGACAGTGAACCATTGTTTTAGAGTCCTGACTCAAAAACTTTCTGTCGGTCCGATACTCCACAATGTATATTAGCTTGAGTTTGTGAGACGGTAGCCCACTGATCGCTGCGCTGTGACGTCAAATGGGCATTAGCCAATGAAAAGGTCGGGCTGTGGTAAGGTCCATTCCTCGTTTCCCTATACGTTTCTCAGTCTTGCCTTTTCCACATCTCAGTTTCCTCTTCCAAATATGTAAAAAGGTCTGCCTGACTAACAGGAGGCCTGGTAAATTAGTCGTCCTCTATTCTCGCTTCTCTAATCTATTTGTCCAGGCGTACGTGCTGCCTGGCTAAGCGCATTTTTTCACACCCACAGAAATGGACCTAAAAATGCATACTTGCAAGTGCAGATTTGCCTCGTTTGTGTGCCTGTGTGTTTATCTCCAGGTCGGGTACTGGCTAATAGGGCATAGTAGGTAATGGCAGCCACAGCCTATTATCTCTGCTCTGCTGTCTAATAGCCACTGGCTTAAAGCATCTGCCATGTAGCTGCTCTAACTCCCTCTGTGGACACTTAACAGCTTACTGCATACATCCATAAGTACATGCACACACACACACAAACATGTGTACAACTACTAAAGATGCACATAAAAAAAATACACACATTGCCAAAAGTCATTTGCGTGTATGTGGAAGAATAGTTTATGCAATTGTGGTTATCATTACAGCTAACACACAATGCTCCAGCATTTAGCAGGCTGTCCTTTCCTAGGAGAGCGCTGTCTGTTTTTAATTAGCAAAGGAAATAGATTTACTTTTTTTTAATCTTTCTCTTTGGCTAGCTACACATTCCTGGACAGACAAAACACACACACACACACACATATATATATATATCATATATATATATAGATATATCTATATATATAGATATATCATATATATATATATATATATAATATATCTATATATATAGATATATCTATATATATATATATATAGATATATATAAATATAGATATATCTAATATATATATATATATATATATAGATATATCTATATATATATATATACTGTATACCATTTATACAGTATATATATATATATCTATCTATATATATATATATAGATAGATATATAATATATATATAATAGATAGATAATATATATCTCTATATATATATATATCTATATATATATATATAGAGATATATATATATATATACTGTATAAATGGTATATATATATAATATTAACATACTTACTCATGCAGTGTACCTTCACCTCAATCACCTGTCCTTAACCAATGAAGTGTAATGTTAGTGTGGGAAGCAGAAGAAAGTCCCTGACCAGTGTGTGTTTGATCAGTGTATGTTTGTGTGAGGAAGAAAGGAATGTGCTCCCATCTGTAGACTGACCATTGATTTGCCATGGTAACAGTGGATAGTGACTGTCATGTGAACAAAGGTGATAAAAAAGCCAGTCAATTGGAAAAAGAAGGGATATGGGAGTAGAGGCTGGCCAGCAGTGGTATGAAGCTAGAGGAAGAGGACTCACCTGGGGATAACAGTCAACACATGCAAGATGAGAATAGCTTTGCATGTTTTAGTCTGTTGTTGGCTTTTTAAAAAATGTAGTAACAAGATTTATTTTTCTTTTATCAATGTGTTTGTGTTGAAGAAAGCGAAAGTGTGTGCACAGTATTGTTGTGGGAGTATTTTTGGTATAAAAGGGCTTACACAGACCTGAGTAAGGCTTATATATAATGAATGAATCGCCTTCAGCAACCATTTTTCTCTCCTCTGTTGAATTTGTGGTAGTTTTTGCTACCTTCTTTTTTCCCCTCAAACAATCCCTGCAAAAATCTCTAAACCCCGTCTTTACTTTAGAGAACTCCTCCCAGAATCCTCCTTACATCTTAACAAAATGCCGTTTGGATGCATCTTATTGTCCCTTATGTTTTATTTGTGGGTTTTGCAAACATGTTTTAGCAAACATAATGTTGTTAACAACTCAAAAATGTATATGCTAGAACAGTTCCATAATAAAGTGGTTTTGTACTTTAAACCTTTTAACAATTTGACATCTTAAAGTTGCAAATGTTATTGTTGTTCCTTGGGATTTTATTGATTGGACCAGGGGTGTCCAAACTCAGTCCTCAAGGGCCGACATCCTGCATGTTTTAGTTCTCTCTGTAGTAACAACCTCCTCAGCAAGTCAATGTGCTCTTTAGGCTTTCTAATGAGCCATCATTTGATGCAGGTGTTCTAAACTAGGGAGAGAACTAAAACATGCAGGATGTCAGCCCTCCAGGACCGACTTTAGGCACCCCTGGATTAGACCAAAGTAATTCATATGTGCATTAGAAGGAAGAGGATTGATCGCTTGTACTCCATGATGTTATCTCATTTCTACGTAGACACTAGAGGTGATCGGTCACCGATCATAATCGGCCGATTTCCGTGAAATCGGTGATGATCGAGATCGGCCGATCATTGGCTCTTGAACCGATACCGATCACCTGCATCTCATTTCTCAGCCTGTCTGTCCAGCTGGTCTTGTCTTTCCTTCACTGCGCAAACGCGCAGCAACAAATGCTAAGCCATGTGTAACTATAACGCACTGAGTGAATGAGGACGTTTGCGTGTTGCGGCGGAAAATAGAAGCAGGTCAAAATGCATCAACACAACGAAGCTAATAGACTTGAATTTTTTGGCAATGTTGAGAGGTTTTATTTTGGCTCTTTGCATTATTTAGCTTCTTCAGAGCCTCATATGTTATCAGTCTGTTAAAGATAATAACATACTGATACTATACTGATACTGCTATTGATAGCAGTTCAATTTGCACAATGCCTGTTTGTTTAGTTTTCTTCTTGGAAAAGTTATTAAAAACAAGTTTTTGTCTAAATTAAGGTGAATTCATGGTTCCTTTTTCTACATAATGTAACAGTAGTGTTTATAATAAAAAATAAATAAATAATAATTATGTGATCGGTATCGGCGATTGGAATCGGCGATCGGCCCTCAGGGGTGATCGGTATCGGTATCGGGAGAAAAAAACCTGATCGGCACATCCCTAGTAGACACAGCTGTTCTGTGAAGACCTCAAGAACACGAATGAACATAAGATGCTTTATCATTTTAGACCAACATTGAACATTTTGGCCTTTATGCAAAATGCCGTGTGTAGCATACTTCAGTCTCTATGGCTGTGTTTCTGCTTTAGGGAAGTTGATCAAAGTTTATGAAAAGATAGATGAAACTGAACTCAGAGCAAAACCTGTTAGAGACTGTAAAAGATTTGTGGCCATGCCGGATGTTCTCCTCCCAATAGGACATTGACCCAAAACATAAAACCACAGCTACAATGAAAGGGTTTAAATGACAGCATATTTATGTGTTTTAAAGTTATTTAAGGTCCAGCTTTAAACCCAGTGGAGAATCTGTATTAGAATAATAAAACTGAGTCACCTTGAGCTTTTTGGAAAGAAGAGTGGAGAGTCATTTATTGACTCTAGGCCTCCAAAGCAGAGACATACCTGGACGCATTTGACTTGTCTGCCAGTGTTTTCAATGGTTGTCTTGTAAAGAAAAAATAAATAAATCTTGACACTTCCACCTGCCTCAAATCACAGTAAGAATTCAAGGTATTGGCTGTTATACATTTTGTAAGAAAAATATAAACGCATTATACAGAGTATGTATGTAACACTTTTGCAAGACATTAATTTTAATCAAAAATATGGTAAGCCAGTGTTGTATCTTCTATGGTATCTTCTTTAGGAGTAACAATGGTACAGTACAAAGGATCACCTTCATCTTCCAACCTCATGGTGTTTTTTCCACCATTCAGATCTTTTTAAATCCAGTGACACCGCACAAGTGTCCTGACCCTAACCCTGGTAGACTGTCCTGTTGTCAAAGTGTACCTGCGGCGCTTGGCCTGTTCTCCACAACCCACCAACAGATGCTGAGGTAGCCAGCCAGGAGGGGCTGACTCACAGCATACTGCCATTTTTACAACAGGCCTAAGGATTCTGAAGTCCAACAGAGTCACCATCAGTGTGTTGGGAGAGGATTTGAAAGAACGAGTGGTTTCTCGTTTTTCACCCACAGGAACTTCATCTATAAATATCAAACTGACAAATTCTTTGATTTGCCAAGGAAGGCTGCCAGAGGGAGGAGGATGCAGGGTCCTGCACACTTCTTGAACTGTTTTAAATTCATTCACTGGTGGGAGAGAGAGAAAAGTGACGGAAGAATATGTCTGGCTTTGTCATTTATTTCCCATGTTGAGGGATGAAATAACATTAACATCTCTTTCTCTTTGAAGCTCCATAAGTCAAACGGTTATTATTGCTCAAATAGCTCAGGTAACACACACACACATGTGCACGCACACAAACCCACGCACATGCATACACACATCTTATTTTGGACGTGCAATCCATTCTTCTTTGGCTGCTCATATCCCCATGTGCATTTGGCTGTCACAGCCTGGACAGTCACTTCAGGTTTAATAACGCAAAGGCCTTTTAGTACTCTGGCGGATTCTGCTGTAATCTCTCCTAAACAGGTGTTGTGATTAGCTTCTGCCGTGAGCAGCATTCTGACACATGGACAGCCAGGGCCAACCATACACAGACACATTGGCTACAACTCAGGGGAGAGATTTAACCAACGGAGCTTGGCAGGCAAACTTCTGCCCTCCTCGACAATGTGCTTTGTCGAGGTTCTGCTGGAAATTGATTTTCCCTTCGTCTGCTGAATACTTATGTTTCTTTACAATACTCTGTGTGTTTGTAGGCTGATGCAGCAGTATATGTGGCATAGTCAGCACCACCAAGTTCCAATTGATTTATGGAGTATAGCTGATGGATTATTTCTGTTAACATGCACAATATTTACAGGATGACTAAAAACCAAGACCTCCTCTGTTTGCTATTTATCAACAGACTTCAGTGCCACTGAAGTTTGTTTAAGCAGACTTTGATTAAGTGTTAAACATGAGCCACTCTGAGAATTATACAGTTTGATAAACAAATATAATATACATATAGGGTTGGGGGATATAGTCAAAAAATGATATCACTATATAGTTTTTAAATACCTCAAGAATGACATCACAGATGATATTCCGATATTCCACATTTTCTTTACATAATATGCTTTTTCTTTTTATATGGGTGGAGGGATGGCACGGGAGATTATATTATATTTATATATGTATATACAGAAATTAGCATATTGTGATAAAGTTCATTATTTTCCATAATGTAATGATAAAAATTAAACTGTCATATATTTTAGATTCATTGCACACCAACTGAAATATTTCAGGTCTTTTATTGTTTTAATACTGATATTTTGACATACAGCTCATGAAAACCCAAAATCCCTGACTCAAAAAATTAGCATATCATGAAAAGGTTCTCTGAACAAGCAATTAACCTAATCATCTGAATCAAGAAGTAACTCTAAACACCTGCAAAAGATTCCCTGAGGCTTTTAAAAACTCCCAGCCTGGTTCATTAACCACAATCATGGGTCAGACTGCTGACCTGACTGCTGTCCAGAAGGCCGTCATTGACACCCTGAAGCAAGAGGGTAAGACATAGAAAGACATTTCTGAATGAATAGACTGTTCCCAGAGTGCTGTATCAAGGCACCTGAGTGGGAAGTAAGAAGTGTGGCAGAAAACGCTGCACAACGAGAAGAGGTGACCGGACCTTGAGGAAGATTGTGGAGAAGGGCCTATTCCAGACCTTGGGGGACCTGAGGAAGCAGTGGACTGAGTCTGGAGTAGAAACATCCAGAGCCATCGTGTGCAGGAAATGGGCTACAGGTGCCGCATTCCCCAGGTCAAGCCACTGTTTAACCAGAAACAGTGGCAGAAGTGTCTAACCTGAGCTACAGAGAAGCAGCATTGGACTGTTACTCAGTGGTCCAAAGTACTTTTTTCAGATGAAAGCAAATGTCATTCGGAAATCAAGGTCCCAGAGTCTGGAGGAAGACTGGGGAGAAGGAAATGCCAAAATGTCAGAAGTCCAGTGTCAAGTACCCACAGTCAGTGATGGTCTGGGGAGCCATGTCAGCTGCTGGTGTTGGTCCACTGTGTTTTATCAAGGGCAGGGTCAATGCAGCAGCTATCAGGAGATTTTGGAGCACTTCATGCTTCCATCCAATTGGTCCGTGGACCGGTACCGGTCCGTGGACCAATTGGTACCAGGCCGCGGAATAAATAACTAAATATTCCCGTTTTATGTATTATTTGAGTCTGAAGGATCTTTTATTTTGAAAATCCTTTAACCGGATTCTCTCGGTTACTTGCGTGCCAACATTGAGCCACAAGCAGAGCAGCAAAATGAGTAAGAAACAGATCAGGTGTCTTTGGAAAGTTTCTTTGCAAAGAGCAAAAGGCCCAGAGAGACAGGAGGATGGATTTATCCCGGACCGGTAGGCGAGTCTCACATTACAAGCCGCTCTGCGTAACATGCGGTGACCGGCTGCTAATGAGGCAATGAAGCTTCAAGCTGCTTCGCCACATAGAGACCAAGCAGGCTGTGGATATAAGCAACACTTCAGGTGTCATTGTCTCTCATCACTCCCTGAGAGCGTCTGGTAGCAGAGAAACAAGCTCAGGGTTCCCTTTAGTCATTATTGTGAGTTAAAATTTTCATGAAAGTAAAATGTTCATTTTTGTGGAGCATCTGTATCTTATTTTGAAGGGATATGTAAACGTTACCACAGTGACCAGAGTCGGAGCGTTTGGTCAGTGGTCCTGGTTTAGACGGGAAAATTTAAGAATTGTCGGCTGATTCTCCAAACCTCTGTGACCACAGAGCTGATAAAAGTCCAACAGGTTCGATCGGTTCGTGTCTCCAGCTACGCAGGAGGAACACCAACTGATTCTAGTCACGGACATGACCATTCCAGAAGAAAATCCACAAAACCCCCAACATGCCATACGGGAATTTAGAATGACAATGTAGAAGCAATAGTGATAGTTTTTTTTTATTTTCATTTTAAGAAAATAAAGATGTAACAAAAAGAAAAGGCAGTGGACGACGACGAGAGCAGCCGCTTTATTTGCTGCACTGTGATTTGGAGGTAACTGTGTTTTTTGATAGTTAACATTTTTAACTTAATAAACAACATAATGACCTTTACATATAATAATAAACATTTCTACATATCATCTCTGATATCCACCAGACTCTCAGTTGCGCGATATCTCAGCTGTTTGGGATTCTACTCTGTTCTACGTCACCGCGCTTTCTGATTGGCTACCTGTCACATTCAACAGGTTGTTTTCTCGTTCCCAGTCAGGGAAAAACCCCACAGGCTGCGATAAAAGGGCCAAGACAATCCAAATTTGGCATATGGATTTAGCGGGAACACCAACATGCAGAAGCCTTATTTGACTGTTCACGCGCGCACCCCCTGCTCCCCCCCCCCCTCCGGGCCGCAGGGGACCACTGACTTAGAGAATCTGTGGGATATTGTGAAGAGAAAGTTGAGAGACGCAAGACCCAACATCTCCATAACATCTCAGCAGTGCCACTGGCTGATTGCCTCCATGCCACGCCGCATCAAAGGCTGCAAAAGGATTCCTGACCAAGTATTGAGTGCATAACTGAACATAATTATTTGAAGGTTGAGTTTTTTGTATTAAAACACTTTTCTTTTGTTGGTCGGATGAAATATGCAAATTTTTTGAGTCAGGGATTTTGGGTTTTCATCAGTTTTAAAACAATAAAAGACCTGAAATATTTCAGTTGGTGTGCAATGAATCTAAACAGTTTAATTTTTATCATTGCATTATGGAAAATAATGAACTTTATCACACTATGCTAATTTTTTGAGAATGACCTATATATATAATAAAAATGTAAGCTGATGTGGCTAACAACAAAGTCTGAAATCAGCTACCAAAAGGAAATAAACATACTAAAGACACAAATTAAAAAACTGCTATAATTCAACAGGACATTAGTTCCCCCTCATGTATTTTTTAAACTCAAACATTATGTGCAAAAGTAAGAATCTTTATATATAATAAATATATTAAATATATGTCACACTGCAAACAGTAAACACTTGTGCACACTTCCTAATGATCACAGACTGTTCATTTTCATTTCTTTCCACAGACATTTTCAATGAAGTAATGACTGACTGTTATTGTTTTGATATTACTTATTTACTTATTTTTAAGTAAATATTTACTGTTGTGGTAAAAAGTGCACTCTTTCATTTTTTATGTAGCAGTACATAATAAAAATATGCTTGTCCTTTTTACCAAAAAGGAAAAGATAAATACACTCTGAGAGCAGGAATAAAACATGACATAATTACACTGATCAAATTTTAATATAAAAAAAAAAGTCAAAATATGAAAGTACATAATGCACTCAGTGACTCATTACTTTACAGAACCATTTTAAGCAATAAGAAACTGAAACAAGCTAGGTATTGTTTATACAAAAAGTATAGTTGTATTGTCTTTGATGTTTGTGGCCACATATGTAGGAGCAACATTTTTAAAGTCCAACCAAAGTTAGATATTAGACTAACAGGTCAATTCAATACCTTGATGTGCTTCCTTTCATTCAGTTGCTGCTGAGTTTTGGACCTTTGTGTTGCTGATGATGCAGATATGGCCAGGTTCCACTGCAGACTATCCTCCATGTAATGATTAGAGTGCTTTTAAAAGGGAATTCCCTTTCTGACCCAGAAATGACATATTTGGGTCAGATGTCAGCTGCTCACAGATAACTTCATATATGACTGTCAAATGACCAGATTTGGATAGATGAGTGGTCTTCAAGTTGCCTACTGATCTGCATATCGGTGTATAAATATTTGAGCGTTTGTGAGTGCAAATGGGTGAATGTGACTCTAGTGTAAAGTGCTTTGAGTGTTCAACATGACTGGAAAAGTGCTATATAAGTTCAGTCCATTTACCATTTACCATTCAATCAGAAAGTCGTAGTCGATACTGCACCATGTCACAGTGGTCTCTGGCTGTTGGACCATGTGCAGGATACACATTTTTCTGCTCTTCCCTTATTTGTCCTGAGAGAATCTGATCAGTCTCTACAGTTAAGACTAACAAAATCTTTAATTCTCGGTTTATGGTTTCTAAACGACCATGGGGGAAAAAAATATACCTGTTAGCTTAGAGAACCACATTCTCTCATTCAACTCATTGCATAAAGATTAAAATAATGTCACACTTTGATCCTGCAACAAAATAAATTAAAAAGTTTTATATATATATATATATATATATATATATATATATATATATATAATATATATATATATATATATATATAATATATATATACAGTATTAACACTTACTTTTGGCAAAATTAATTTTAAATACGGACTTTTTTTTCATAACTTACTTTGCTTTATTTTTTTTGTCAAACACTTTTGAAACAAGTTAATATTGTATGTATGTGGTACTTCTAATGTGAAATTATCTATTGAGACCTGGTAAATATAAAAACTGACCTTTCTGTTTTCCTTTCCCCACTGTTAATAATTAAAAGTAATTGGAAATAGTTATACAATTTATACTGTCAAGATATATGTAAGAAGTAGATAAACTTCAGCTGAACATTTATTCATTTGTAAAATCCTGACAATTTAGCAGAGACAGAAGTAAAGGAATGTGTTGGATAGTGAAGACCTTTCTATTGCAAGTTGTTTCTTTAAACAACTTGTTGTTTCTGCTTTGTACAAGCAGTAGGAATGTTAAGTATGATTGTTTAAGCAAAATCTGAAGAAAACCATAAAAAATATATAATTTCTCACTGACTTGCTGTCAGGAAAGGCATATATTACAGAGGTGTGCTGGATTTTTCTGTTTGCAATGTGGTGTTAGTTGATTTTGGAAAACAATGTGAGTTGTCTGCGCAGCCTGCAGTGCTATCACAATATCAATGAGCATAAGATTATCACAAAACAGTGATTGAATTTTTAAAAATTCTGGTCTGTTGTATCCCGAATTGAGCGCCTGCAAGGCTGTAGTATGCTGATATGTGTATTGGTACTGCTCTGCTCTAGACACCCATGTCTCACTGGTAGGACAGTATATAAAAAAATGAAAAATATAGAGAGATTTATGTTGACAGGAGAAGGAAAAACACAATCCATGACATTGTGGTATTTGTTTCTTAATCACACCCAGGTCGTAGTGGCACTATTGGTTTTGCATTTTGTGCGGCTTCTATAAATTGTGCTTGTCTAACCAAACCTTTACACACTCTCATTATAGGTTTGGATATAATCTATAGGGGATTAAAAACACTTTCCTTTTAAGCAAAATTTCAGTTTGAATTCAGTTTAAAACCCGATTTATATATACTGAAAATGCCCCAGTAACCATCACTGTGGCAGATGTCCAAGAAAGAGTCTCAGGTATGAAAAACTGGACAGCACAGGACCTGACATGATCCATGCCAACTGGCTGAAGAAACTCACTGCAACTCAACTGAACCAGCTGCTACAAAATTGGACTCACCTTGAATGGTTAACTGAAGGGCGCACCATCTTGATCCAGAAGGATCCCTCAAAGGACTCAGTCGCATCCAACTATCAGCCAATAACCTGTCTTTCTACAACATGGAAGCTCATGTCAGGCATCATAGCGGCTAAAATAAGTGGGTACATGGATAAATACATGAGCACGGCACAGAAGGGCATCGGCATAAATAGCAGAGGAGCCAAACACCAACTCCTTGGAGACCACACAGTCGCCCGAGACTGCAAAACCCGACACACCGACCTGTGCACTGCTTGGATTGATTACAATAAAGCCTATGACTCAATGCCACACACTTGGATAATTGAATGCTTAGAGATGTACAAAATTAATAGGACTCCAAGATTGCAAACTCGATGGGGCTATGGAAAACCACCCTTGAAGCCAACTGCAAGCCACTTGCACAAGTGTCCATCAAATGTGGCATATACCAAGGAGATGCTCTGTTCCCACTGCTGTTCTGCATAGGCTTGAACCCCCTCAGCCAAATCATCAGCAAGACTGGCTACGGATACCGACTCAAGAATGGGGCCACAATCAGTCACCTTTCTCTACATGGATGACATCAAGCTGTACGCTAAGAGCGAGCGAGACATCGACTCACTGATCCACACCACCAGAATCTACAGCACTGACATTGGGATGTCATTCGGACTAGAGAAGTGTGGTCGGATGGTTACAAAGAGAGGGAAGGTCGTCCGCACAGAAGGGGTCTCACTCCCAGAACGAACAATAGCAGACATTGAGCACAGTTACAAGTACCTGGGAATACCGCAAGCAAATGGCAACCTCGATGAGGTTACAAGGAAAGGAGCCACAGCCAAATACTTCCAACGAATAAGTCCTGAGAAGCCAGCTCAATGGCAAGAACAAGATCCGTGCAATAAACATCTATGCCTTACCAATAATCAGATACCCTGCAGGAATTATTAGATGGCCAATGGAGGAGATAAAGACCGCAGATGTTAAGACTCGGAAGCTACTAACCATGCATGGAGGGTTCCACCCCAAATCCAGCACCCTGAGACTGTACATGAGCCGTAAGGACGGAGGCAGAGGACTAGTGAGTGTGAGAGCCACTGTCCAGATGAAACATCCAAAATCCATAAATACATCAAGGACAAAGCCTCAACAGACAATGTGCTCAGCGAATGTTTCAGACAATGGGGAGCAGAGGACGAGGAGCTGGAGGTACTATCATGGGAGGACAAGCCCCTACATGGGATGTTCCATCGACAAATAACTGAAGTGGCTCATATCAGGAAATCCTACCAATGGCTGGACAAAGCTGGACTCAAGGACAGCACAGAGGCTCTCATCCTGGCTGCACAGGAACAGACCCTAAACACCAGAACAATATAGGCTCAGATCTACCACACCAGACAAGACCCAAGATGTAGGTTGTGCAAGGAGGCCCCTGAGACAGTCCAGCACATAATAGCAGGGTGCAAGATGCTAGCAGGGAAAGCGTACATGGAACGACATAACCAGGTGGCGGGCATAGTGTACAGGAACATCTGTGCAGAATATGGACTGGAAGCCCCGAGATTAAAGTGAGGAACACCCCCAAAGGTGGTGGAGAATGAGCTAACATCTTGTGGGACTTCCAGATCCAGATAGACAAAATGGTAATAGCGAACCAACCAGACATTGTGGTGGTGGATAAAGAACAGAGGAAATCCGTTGTGGTGGATGTAGCAATACCAAGTGATTACAACATCAGGAAAAAGGAACATGAGAAACTGGAGAAATACCAGGGCCTCAGGGAGGAACTGGAAAAGAACTGGAAGGTGAAGACCACAGTGGTGCCTGTTATCATCGGGGCTCTCGGGGCAGTCACCCCCAAACTGGAGCAGTGGCTAAAACGGATCCCAGGAACAACATCAGACATCTCAGTCCAGAAATGTGCAGTACTAGGCACAGCCAAGATACTGCGCAGAACCCGCAAGCTCCCAGGCCTCTGGTAGAGGACCCGAAGGGAATTTTATATATATATACATATACTGTATATATCTGTATGCTTGGGGGACGGATGATGATGATGGTGATGATGATGATGATGATGATCTTGTTCCTGAACAGAACCTATTGAAGAATGTGTTCAGCTCATTTGATCTGTCTAGACTTCCATCTCATCTGATCCTCTTCTGTTTGAAGCGTGTAATCTTCCTTATCCCTGACCACACATCTCTGATATTGTTCCTCAGCAGTTTGTTCTCTAGCTTCTTCCTGTACTTCTCCTTGCTGTCTCTAATCTTGGCTTTGAGCTGCTTCTGTATACTCCTCAATAACTCTGTCTTGTTTTCGAAGGCCCTTCTTCTTGTTTAGAAGTTCCTTTAGGTCACTGGTGGTCCAGGGTTTGTTATTTGAGAAGCAACTCACTGTTCTGGTGGGGATTCTGATGTCCACAAAGAACTTAAAATAATCAGTCACACAGTCAGTCATGGCACTGATCTCCATGTGGCTAGCAGAGAGTAGGCCAATCACTTGCTTCAGTACAAGCCTGGCGGGTCTCCTGCTTCCTGTGACAACTTTCTGCAGTCATCTTATTAACAGGTACTCTCTTAACAAGGGGTTCATATTCAGAGGAAAGAAAAACAAGATTATGGTCCGATTTCCCCAGAGGAGGTCTTGGCTTGGAGACGTATGCATCCTTGATATTAGTATAAAACAAATCTAAAGTCTTGTTTTCCCGGGTGGAGCAGCTGGCAAACTGGTGAGACATTGGCAGTGTAGATGTTGGAGTCAAAATCTGCCCCCAACTACACAGGATCCAAACATGAAGTACGAGTTGCCCAAAAAAGCTATTTTCCTCCAAAAAGGCAGAAATTAAACTTTGTAAAAGAGAAAAAATCTCAATGAAAATACAAAGCTACTTCAACACACTGCCACCCTGAGAGATACAATTTTACAACTTATTTTTTTAGTACATACATATATTTTTCTCATATTTATATAATATGTTAGGGTCATATATGGTTTATGGTATATAAGTCATATACCAGTGGTCCCCAACCTTTTTATTTCCGCGGACCGGTCAAGTCTAGGAAATTTTGCTGCGGCCCGGAGGGAGCGGGGGGGAAACAGGGGGTTGCGCGCGTGAACAGTCAAATAAGGCTTCTGCATGTTGGTGTTCCCGCTAAATCCATATGCCAAATTTGGATTGTCTTGGCCCTTTTATCGCAGCCTGTGGGGTTTTTCCCTGACTGGGAACGAGAAAACAACCTGTTGAATGTGACAGGTAGCCAATCAGAAAGCGCGGTGACGTAGAACAGAGTAGAATCCCAAACAGCTGAGATATCGCGCAACTGAGAGTCTGGTGGATATCAGAGATGATATGTAGAAATGTTTATTATTATATGTAAAGGTCATTATGTTGTTTATTCAGTTAAAAATGTTAACTATCAAAAAACACAGTTACCTCCAAATCATAGTGCAGCAAATAAAGCGGCTGCTCTCGTCGTCGTCCACTGCCTTTTCTTTTTGTTACATCTTTATTTTCTTAAAATGAAAATAAAAAAAAACTATCACTATTGCTTCTACATTGTCATTCTAAATTCCCGTATGGCATGTTGGGGGTTTTGTGGATTATCTTCTGGAATGGTCATGTCCGTGACTAGAATCAGTTCGTGTTCCTCCTGCGTAGCTGGAGACATGAACCGATCGAACCTGTTGGACTTTTATCAGCTCTGTGGTCACAGAGGTTTGGAGAATCAGCCGACAATTCTTAAATTTTCCCGTCTAAACCAGGACCACTGACCAAACGCTCCGACTCTGGTCACTGTGGTAACGTTTACATATCCCTTCAAAATAAGATACAGATGCTCCACAAAAATGAACATTTTACTTTCATGAAAATTTTAACTCACAATAATGACTAAAGGGAGCCCTGAGCTTGTTTCTCTGCTACTAGACGCTCTCAGGGAGTGATGAGAGACAATGACACCTGAAGTGTTGCTTATATCCACAGCCTGCTTGGTCTCTATGTGGCGAAGCAGCTTGAAGCTTCATTGCCTCATTAGCAGCCGGTCGCCGCATGTTACGCAGAGCGGCTTGTAATGTGAGACTCGCCTACCGGTCCGGGATAAATCCATCCTCCTGTCTCTCTGGGCCTTTTGCTCTTTGCAAAGAAACTTTCCAAAGACACCTGATCTGTTTCTTACTCATTTTGCTGCTCTGCTTGTGGCTCAATGTTGGCACGCAAGTAACCGAGAGAATCCGGTTAAAGGATTTTCAAAATAAAAGATCCTTCAGACTCAAATAATACATACAACGGGAATATTTAATTATTTATTTTGCGGCCGGGTAGCAATTGGTCCACGGACCAGGAGTTAGGGACCACTGCCATATACCATAAACTGCTTTTATTTGAGTTTATTTTGAAGATTTGTACAAGGTAACTTGAGATTGTTCTCTTTCAGAAATCTTCAATGAGGGTAATAAAGTTAATTATGAAGAATGAAATCATATTGACTTTGATTTTCTGCTTTGAATTTAAACTCGTTAGAACTGCAACTTTGGCAGTAAAATAATGTTAAATAATGTAAGCCCTTTTGTTCGAATACTATATGTTTGATCAGAGGTGGAAAATATGTTTTAACCGGCGTTTTGACCGCAATGCATTCAAACCTTATTTTACATTCTGAGGTTTCTCAGAAATTCTGTGAGATTTGTGAGTCAGAGGCTGCATGTAATGCTCTGTTGTCCATTACATGCTTGTCTGAGTTGGTGGTGAGCCCTAATGCCTCACTTGAGCACAGCTGTCTTAGTTTGAGGTCCTGCACTGTCTTAAATGCTGTTACGTGTTTGCATAGGGAGACCGAGACTGTTAAATACTACAGGAGGCCTAAGCACTGGGACTTCATCCCATATTGAATACTAAAGTAGTCTGTAAGAATGAAGAAATAATGTCTGCAAGCGCCATGCACCGTTTTTTGTCAATCTTGTAAAACATTTTGTTGGTCTGGTCTGTGTGTTGTAAAACTGAAGAGTTTTCAGTGCTTAAGGGACTGCCAATCCTTGGCTACTGAGGGTACAGCCTTTGCGTTCAGGAAGTGCTTGGCAGATGCTTTATGTTCCATCTCCACCAAAGTCTGCAAACTCTGCTGTGTTCAGTGCTTTTATAGAGTGCAGGTTTGATGTTAACATGTGCTGATAAAACCAGTATTTGCCCTCATTCACCTCATATGCTTCAAAGTGAAAGTGTGAGGTTAAAAAATGGAATGGTGTTTTACTTTTAATGCCTTTATTATGTTTTGCACCAACAGCAAAAATAATTATATAAATAAAACTTTGAGTGGAAGTGAGATTGGTCAAGTGACAACAGTCTCCTCCAACCTTCCTAGATGTTTATTTACAAGAGGATCTCATGAACTAATTCTTTGCTAGCTGAGGGATTTTGAGCTGTTTGTTAGTGCTTGGTTCTGCACAAGAGCTGCTGAGAATTCACGGAAAATTACATTGCTATAATTGAAAGGTGCCTTGTTTATCAATGTTTCTGTTAAAGTGCAGTTTGGATGCTTTACTGACCCATGTTTTTTACCTGCTCCCATTTCATTCCTTTAAAACACTAACCTGCTATTTTTAATTAGGCCTAGTTACATTAACAAGAGAAGTATAGGGATGTGCCGATCAGGTTTTTTTCTCCCGATACCGATACCGATCACCCCTGAGGGCCGATCGCCGATTCCGATCTCCGATACCGATCATATAATTATTATTTATTTATTTTTTATCATAAACACTACTGTTACATTATGTAGAAAAAGGAACCATGAATTCACCTTAATTTAGACAAAAACTTGTTTTTAATAACTTTTCCAAGAAGAAAACTAAACAAAACAGGCATTGTGCAAATTGAACTGCTATCAATAGCAGTATCAGTATAGTATCAGTCTGTTACTATCTTTAACAGACTGATAACATATGAGGCTCTGAAGAAGCTAAATAATGCAAAGAGCCAAAATAAAACCTCTCAACATTGCCAAAAAATTCAAGTATAAAACTTAACATTCAAAGGCAAAAACAGGATCCATTACAATAAACAATCCAGAGTTACTGAATGAAAACTTCCTGTTAGCATGGCGGCTAGCTGGTTACTGCTAGTTCTGATTGGCTGTTTCTGACTGAGCGGAGTAATTATGCAGAGCAGGGAGGAGATTTTTTTTAGAGATTATCTGTCTCATGTTAGGACAGAAAGTTTTAATACGTATGTAAAATGTATTTTTTAAGTTAGATGCTGCAGCTTTAAACAGGTTCGGTGTGAGTCTCTACCAGGTAGAGCAGAAGCGGCTCCGTGTCAAATATTACTAAATATTAAATATTACTACCTGTAGCGTGGCAGCGGTTCAACAGGAGAGCAGAACCAGCGTCTTACATCGCAACTCCAAGACTTAAATCATTTAGCAGGTTATTTGTTTAGCTTTCTGACCGCCATGCTAATCCAGGTGAGTGTTTGTAGCTGTGCTGCTTTACCTGCTGTCTGATCCTCCATGTCTTTTTTACTGCATTGAGCCTCGATGTAGCCAAACTCCGTCATTGTTTTTATATCTATTAGCTTCGTTGTGTTGATGCATTTTGACCTGCTTCTATTTTCCGCCGCAACACGCAAACGTCCTCATTCACTCAGTGCGTTATAGTTACACATGGCTTAGGATTTGTTGCTGCGCGTTTGCGCAGTGAAGGAAAGACAAGACCAGCTGGACAGACAGGCTGAGAAATGAGATGCAGGTGATCGGTATCGGTTCAAGAGCCAATGATCGGCCGATCCCGATCATCACCGATTTCATGGAAATCGGCCGATTATGATCGGTGACCGATCGATCGGCACACCTCTAATATATATATATATATATAATATATATATATATATATATATATATATATATATATATATATATATAGATAGATAGATAGATAGATAGATAGATAGATAGATAGATAGATAATCTTTTTTTATTATTATTTGATTTTATTTTTTTGCTTTTTCTAACACTATGAAAATATAGTCAAATCAGTTCTCATCATCTACTTTATTCAGTTTGTCTTTCAGTTTCTGTTTTGCATCCTGCAGCAGCTTCTATAACACAGCCATGTTGACATTTGAAGAATAAACATAATTTACCAAGGGCTACACTCCAATCAGGCGATAGCCTCACTGTACCAGCCAGAACATTTCAACATCAGTGCTTTTTTAATGGTTACTGTAATGGAGTAGTCTATAAAAACCCTTAAAAACTCCACATGAGCATATTTTCCGTTAGACGCTATGTCTTTTTTAATATTTCAAAAGGAGAATCTGGATTATATCTTAAGTGTTAATTTAAAAAAGCCCAGTAGAGATTTTCACCTTTCTTCCCCTTCATTGTTAATGAGACATCTGCATCCCAGAGTTCAAGATGGATTTTATTATTTTATGCTTATATTTCAGCCAATTAATATTCGTTTTGCTTGGATGAGACATGACTAGACCTTTTTTCCAAATGTGCTTAAAGATTGCATACTATTCATACTATACTGAATGAATCTTAGCTGTGTCAGCTTTTTTGTGAAAAGTCCCCATGTCTGCACATACTTCGGCAAGAGTATACAGTGGGGAGAACAAGTATTTGATACACTGTTGATTTTTCAGGTTTTTCCACTTGCAAAGCTTGTCGATGACTGTAATTTTTATCATAGGTACTCTTCAACTGTGAATGATGGATTCTAAAAGAAAAATCCCAAAAAATCCAATGTATGATTTTTAAATAATTAATTTCCATTTTATTGTGTGAAATAAGTATTTGATCATCTATCAACCAGTAAGAATTTTGGCTCTCACAGACATGTTAGTTCTTCTTTAAGAAGCCCTCATGTTCTCCACTCATTACCTGTATTAACTGCACCTGTTTGAACTGTTACCTGTATAAAAGACACATGTCCACACACTCAATCAATCAGACTCCAGCATCTCCACAATGCCCAAGACCAGAGAGCTGTGTAAGGACATCAGGGATAAAAGTATAGACCTGCACAAGGCTGGGATGGGCTACAGGACAATAGGCAAGCAGCTTGGTGAGAAGGAAACAACAGTTGGTGCAATTATTAGAAAATGGAAGAAATACAAAATAACGGAAAATCTCCCTCTGTCTGAGGCGCCATGCAAGATCTAACCTTGTGGAGCATCATTGATTTTGAGGAAGGTGAGAAATGAGCCCAGAACTACAAGGCAGGACCTGGTCAATGACCTAAATAGAGCTGGGACCACAGTCTCAAAGAAAACAATCAGTAACACTCAACGCCGTCAAGGATTAAAATCCTGCAGTGCAAGGTGCCCTTCCTCATGTCAAAGCCTGTCTGATGTTTGCAAATGACCATCTGAATGATCCAGAGGAGGAATGGGAAAAGGTCATGTGGTCTGATCAGACAAAAATAGAACTTTTTGGTTTAAACTCCACTTGTCATGTTTGGAGGTAGAAGAATGATGAGTACAACCCCAAGAACACCATCCCAACCATGAAGCATGGCGATGGAAACATCATTCTTTGGGGATGCTTTTCAGCAAAGGGGACAGGACGACTGCACAATATTGTGGGAAGGATGGATGGGGCCATGTATCGTGAGATTTTGGCCAACAACCTCCTTCCCTCAATAAGAGCACTGAAGATGGGTCGTGGCTGGTTCTTCCAGCATAACGACCCAAAACACACAGCCAGGGCAACTAAAGAGTGGCTTCGTAGGAAACATCTTAAGGTCCTGGAGTGGCCTAGCCAGTCTCCAGACCTGAATCCAATAGAAAATCTTTGGAGGAGCTTAAAGTCCCTGTGGCCCAGCGACAGCCCCAAACCTGAAGGCTCTGGGGGAGACCTGTATGGAGGAGTGGGCCAAAATCCCTGCTGCAGTGCAAACCTGGTCAAGAACTACAGGAAACGGCTGATCTCTGTAATTGCAAACAAAGGTTTCTGTACCAAATATTAAGGTTTTTTTCTGGTGTATCAAATACTTATTTCACACAATAAAATGGAAATTAATTATTTAAAAATCATACAATGGATTTTTCTTTTAGATTCCATCACTCACAGCTGAAGAGTACCTATGATAAAAATTACAGTCATCTACAAGCTTTGCAAGTGGGAAAACCTGAAAAATCAACAGTGTATCAAATATTTGTTCTCTGGGGTAATTATTTTATATTTTGTTTAGGTTTTTTGAATGTAGTGCTGCCTAAAACAAATGTGTGTAACAAGCTACTATAGTTAGCATGTCAGTTGGTAAAATTAATGGTACACTGCAGACTTTGTAGAGTCCTGACTGGAATCTGATATAATGTTGAAAAAGCTGAAAATTATGGAACTTTCTAATTCAAATACTTTGTGAAACTTCATGATTTAATGTTCAAATTTTAAATATGTTTTCTTTAACTGTAAGTGAAAAATCATAATTAACAGAAATTAAGGTTTTCAATCATCCATCTGTGAGTAATTCACCTTTAAAATGTGTTTGACCTTAGTGATACAGTTCCTGAAATAAATGGATTTGTCAATAAAATTTTAAGTTTATTGAGCGGCTTTAGATGTTTGAACAGGAGAACTCCCAAAACTAGTCTCTAACTTTTGCCTTTGGTCATTTTATCATTTTGGGTTTAGGATATTGAGAACCACTAAATATGCACCTCTGACATTCCATGCAGTTCACTGAAAGTGAACCTGGAATCAGCTGTGGGCACTATTTTGTTGACGCAGAACTTACCATGCAAGTTTGTCTTTACTTTGTGCAATCCTAAGTGGAATGGTACTTAGCATCAACTTGGGGCCATATGGTGTCAGACCCACTTAATGTAGCTACTCCATCCTATCTGACCGACTTCATTAAATATTAATATAGCACATTGCTGTCCTCATCACCATCATCGTCCTCCATATCCCATGCTGGTCTAATCATCTGCATGCAAGCCCCTCTTTGTCCCTCTTCAGTAAGTCATTTACTCCTTGTCCCATCCATCAGTCATTTCACCTTATCAGCTGATGATCCTGCCTCATCTACTGTCACCAAATAAAGGCTCTACTTCCTATTGTCTTGTGACTCTTTGTTGCGCCGGCGCTCAAACATGTGTAAGTAGTCCCTGATTATCCTGTAAATCTTTCACCATACTTTAATATTTTTATAATCTGATTGCTGCAAACAAAAATGAAATTTGACATGAAAAACTGTGTGTATGAGGAGTGGGGGTGGAGGGGGTGGGGCAGAAAGAGAACAAGTGAGATACTGTTGTGGTTTGGCTGATGAATTATTCAGAGGTTTACTGGCTCATGAGAGAAGCTGTATTTTAGGGCCCTTTGTGTTTGTGCAAGTGCTGTGTTTGTGCAACCTGAGGATCGCAAAAATGTACATAGGTTTACTGTATTTGTATAATTAATGCACAGACTCATCAGTAAATCTCTAAGCATGTGGTTTGGAAGGTGGAAATACGTTGGACCACAGGTGTTTGTGGGGTTATGGGACCACAGCTACTCATGAATAGATAAAATTGGTGAATACTTGAAAAAAAATGCTAAAAATGCTGTCTACTTTAAGAGTTCACCTAATATACACATTAATGCACACAGTAGAAACAGTCTTATGACTGCAGAAGCTAATATCTACAGTCTTATTTTTTGTATTGGGAGTACAGGCAATCAGCAGCAAGGAAAATAAATACGGCTCCTGGATTGGATGTTTTGCAAATGCCAGCCAATTCCGTGTAAAGTACAATTGTGACTAGGTATTTCAGCTTTCTAAACTGCAATTTCTTCTGAAATTATATGAATAGATGGATTTTCTGCACATTACTTGACTTGGAGTCATATTTTACATAAAAAATATGCAAATTATGAACTGCAAATAGGTGGGGATCCACTGTACATTTTTGAGTGTGTCTTGAATTTCTGAAATATTCAAAAATTTGAGCTTCTTTGTAGACATGTCTGATTAGAAGAGATGACACTGGTCTGTGTCATCTTCTCTTTTTTGTCCTTGATCAGTTAACATCTTCATCAGCAGGATTTTTTCCACTCTTTTTCACTTCTTCATTAGAAATTTTTCATGTACTCTTAGCCCATTGATTCTCATGATTGTATTTTAAATTAAAATGTGTGAGACACAATGTTTAGATACTGTAGTAAGAATTTTACCTGCAGTCATCATGGGAATAAGTATATGAATTTACTGATTATCATGTTTTTTTCCCCAGGATCGAGTGATTATACAACATACAACTTAAATGATTAACCACTTCTAATATTTAATGAGATTTGAATTTTGTGAATAAATGTAGCTAGATATTTGACCACTCTTCCAGAATTTATGGAATCACTTTAAATTTGTTGATTTCCACTGACGTTTAATCAAGTTGATTGAAAGGACCATTAAATAAGATTTGAGAAATTTCTTTGGCTGATTGTCCTGTTTGAACAACAACAGTTTCCGAATTCTGAACAAAGGATGAACAAAGCTGGCAAACAATCTTGCGGAATATCCCAGAAATCAACCTTATTGAAAGAAATATGGACTATCGTTAAAATCCTGGTCAGTGCCAAGAAACCAGCCAATTTAAATGATTAATTTTGATTTGAAGGGGAGTCAGATATGGATTTGGTTTACACATTTTTTAATCCATCTGAATCGTTAAATTCTGACTATGAGACTGTTTTTCATTTTGCTGTACACAAATGGCACCTTAGTGTTTTACAGGCCTATGTGTTTATTTCATGGTTGTATGTTGCACCTCTACAGTTTTGTGAGGAAAAGAATCTTTATGCAGGTCCTCAAGTTAAGTTTTTTGTCAGTGTATTGTTTTTGCACTTCCACCTACTGAGCATGAGCTTATTTAAATATGCAAATAAAGGCTGGTCTCTCACAGCTTGAAGTTGGTGGCTGGAAACCCTGTTAAGAGTTTTTGTTGTTGTTTATGTGTGAAGTTTCCATTCTCTTGAGGTAGCTATACACATACATCAAATCCAAAAACAATCTATCTGTTCTTTTTACCAGTTCAGTCATGTTCTTGATTTTATGTTTGGTCTGACATGTCACTGGCCCATCGCAGGGATTTGTTTAGCTTTTTTCAGTTCTGGATGAAAAGTTTCATTTTCTTTGAGAGCTCCTTTGGCTGCATCCTGTGGATTCACAGAAACATTTTCCAAATTACAAATGCCACACTTTGAAAATAGATTGGAGGCGTTCCCTTGTTTAACTAATGGACAAATTATGGGCCAAAACAAGTCAATAATAAAGCTTTTAGTGTGAATGTCATTACATTTTAGGTTCTAGGTGAACTAAAGAAATAGCTGTTTATTCATCCAATAAGCATCCTTATTTTTTTTTTTTTTACATCATTTGGATATGTTTTGTTGGTCTGTTTTTTGTTTAAATAAATTGCATTATATTGGCTATTGGTCATTTATTTTCTTATTGGTTATTCCCTACAACCTGTCATGTGTGTCATAGTTCTTGTTGCCTCTCCGAGGAACATTTCTTTCAAAATTCACAAAAAGTATACAGCAACACAAACACCCGCAGCCACAGACTGATGGAATGGGGACATTTTGAAGTGTAATTTCCTCTTTGGCCATTTCCACTTTTTTTTCTCAAGGTGCAGAAGGAAAGTTAAATCTCTGAATGGTCAGATTTATTTTTGTGTCTGCTGGATTTGAGTAATTTTTTTTGACAAAAGGACAAAACCTTAAGTTCTGACAGAAAATTTCACAACTACAGAACAACCTGCAATCATCTAAAATGCACACATAGACCATTAAATTCAGCAGAAGACACAGGTTCTCTAAGTAGACTTATGTAAAACTGGGAACTATGACAACAAACAAATTGTGTCATGGTTGTTTTAAAATTCTGGCAGTATCACAGTTGATGATGAGATTTTTTCATTTGTTTACTTATCTTAGTTTGATTGGCATTTTTTATATGTTTGTGGCTTATTTTATTATCAAGAGAAAAGGACAAGGCTTCAAATCAAGGTTGTCAATTTAAGTCAGAATGAATTTGAAGAAAATGTTGCAGAATGGAAACTTTTAAGTTTATTCATCATAGGTCTCTGTTTGGTTAAAGCAAACTCTGGTGCACTTCTAATGTCAGTAAAATCAACCCCAAAGTTCAATGAGATCGTGCTTGTTGTCATACAGTAATGATGTTTTTCAATTTAACAAATTCCAATTTTCCAGTTTAGTGGTAGATGGTATTGGTCTGATCTGAAATAAATTAACAGTATCAAAAATGTATGGCATTAGGAAGAAGACAGAAAAAAATCAAACAAAAACTTTACAAACAATCTAAGAACACTACACTCATTTTGTATCGTATATATATTTTTTTGCCCCCTGAAACATGAAGATAAAATCTAAAATCAGCTGATTATTTAGCTGTAAATATAATTACATTCTTGCAACTTCATCACTTTAAATGTACAACTTTTTGGATTTAGATATTGCAGTCAAAATATATAAACCAAAAAACAACAAATAAAATGTATATCACACAATACTAATACTTCCGGTGTTTCACACTGTCAGTGCAAACCTCAGACAGAACGCTGAGCAGAGCTTCACCGTTTCTCTCCTCCTTATTGCTGTCCGTTCTTCAGAGAGACGAGCTGCTAGCAGCGCTGATAAATCACGGCCATTCCGTTCAAAACTTAACAAGTGTTCCTGGTCCTGCTCGTGATTAAAACTCATAATTATACTCCTCCAAGCAGTTCTCTGATAGCAGACAGCATGTCTGTGTGTGTATAATGCTTTTTAGAGAAGAAGTCACTGAAAACTCCAATGAAATTAACATTTTTTATATTTACTCTTAGATTGTCTTTCCCTAATTTTAAATTGGATCTGATGATCTAAAACATTTTGTTGTAATAAAAAGCAAAAACATAAGATATGTGTAAAGCACACTGTATTTTAAGTGTTTATTTTTTCCTTCAAATGCTCCTTTTCTTCCTGCAGGATGTATGTTAGCCTTAGTCTAATGGATGGAACTGTTATTTTCCTTCCCAATCTGCCCCTCCGCTCGCTCTGCTTCTCCCTCTCTCCTCACTAGTCTTCATCTTTGTCAGACTGTAGTGCTTTTTGTTGTGTCTTGGGGAGGCTCAGATGACACTTAACACCCATCCTGCAATCATTAGCAACTTATTTCACACTCACTTCAGGTTTTATCCATTTTAATAGGTGCTTTGGTTTTGGTGGTCCTCACTGCTGCCTCTTCCTTTCACACTCGTCTTCACTTTTCTCTCATTGCTGAGACTAAATGATTTAATCGAGGTGGGCATTGTGAATGCTGTGAAATTTTGAACAGTTTAAAAGAGGATGTTCTGTAATTTCACCAGGGATATATTAACTAAATCCATAATGTTCACAATTTTATGCCCCAGTCATGATAATTTTAGTACTTTTTTTTCTTATTCGAGTTAGTAGTATAGCACCACATAACGTGTCAGTTGGCATGACATTAGTCTTGGGATCAATTACTTTTCAAGATAATCTGTGGCTGTTTGTTAAGTCTGCTGAGTGTTGAAGTGTATTAAGCTTGTGAGTTATGAGGCCATTATCACCGACCATTACGGTCCCTCTTGTTGCCAACAGTCACTCTCTTGCAGCGCTGTCTCATTTGTCGCCTGAATCTCTCGCTCTTTCTGTATCTTTATCCTTCCTTACAATTTCTCCCTCCTCTTATTCCTTCTCCATCCTTAGCTCTTCTCATAGTCTGCCTGATTGCAAAGAAAAATCTGATTTTTGACTTCTCCGCTGTGTCTTTTCAGGACGAGAAGTCCACTTTCTTCCAGTTTGGAGCAGCCTTGCAGCAGGAGGCTCTTCTCATGCTTGCAATCATGGAGGAGTATGACTGGCATGTTTTTTCTATAGTAACATCCAAGTTCCCCGGGTATCAGGACTTCATCAGCACTCTGAAAGTGACTGTGGATCACAGGTACAAATACACCCTGAAGGCCTCTCACACACTCTGAAAATCCTGTGTTGTTGGGATACTCAAAAGTGCTGTTCCACATATTTGTTTTCACCCAGAAAGAAATACAGATGAGGTTTCTGACAAGCTTTTGATTGGGGTTTTCTTTATAATTCATCACAGATGTCATAAAATCCAACCCTACACAATATACTACAATATAACTTATTCTAGAATATCATCAAAAAATGTATTTCTTTTATTTTTTCAACTGGAAAAATAAAAGAAACAGTCACTGACATCCACCACAAGGAAGGTAAGCCACAAGAAGTCCTTATTTAAAACGTCGGCTGCTTTTAGAGTACTGCATCTTAATTTTATTTGACAGGTAAAGCTGCTGTATATAACTTTTGCAAAAAATGTTTTTTACATGTTTGTTAAAACTGCCTCTGTGTTGTGAAAAGATAATTATTTTCTTCCTCCTTCAATCTGGAGAGACTCCTGAGCTACTATTGCTGAAATAAATCAAATACACCAAAAAACAACTAATCAGAGCCAGGAGGAGGGTCTTAGTGCTGTCAATCATCGTCATATACTCATTTCTCAGTGTAGTAATGGTGGAGAAACAACTTACTGTTACAGGAAAATCCACCGCCATCAGTAGCCAGGGTCAGTAACAAGGAAGAAGCTGCAGCATAGCAGAGAGCAAGAGGGATGGGAGGATGAGCAGCACCACATGAGATTGTGATTGACTATCATTGACCATGAGCAGTTAAAACCTGCTCATGACTCTGATTGGTTGTTTGTAATTAGTGCTTGGAGAAAGCAGAGGAGCTCAATTTTTTATACACCATACTGTCACGACAGTGACAGTTTCAGAAAATATGTAAAAAATATATCTATTTTTTTTTTTTATCACTAGGGGACTGTGGCTCTGTGGGTAGAGTAGTCGTCTCGCAATCAGAAGGTTGTGGGTTTGATTCCAGCTTCCTCCTGCCCCATGTCAATGTGCCCCTGGGCAAGGCACCCAACCCCAAATTGCCCACCGAGCTGCGTATCGGTGCATAAATGTGTGAGTGCGAATGGGTGAATGTGGCTCTAGTGTAAAGCACTTTGAGAGGTCAAAAAATGATCAGATAAAGCGCTATATAAGTTCAGTCCATTTACCATCTATATTTTTTTAATAAAAGTTACATGCTCTAGTTTTAAGTGAAAGGGTTGAAATTAAACCAAATAAATAGGACTGTAAAGTGAAACCTTGGGGTAACAGTCTGGGGGAGAATCAAAAGACGAACCTCCACACGTCCAGGTCATGAACTAGAACTGTTGCATGACTTGTGTTAAGACTGCAGAGGCATAGGGCCAGGACCCTAAGACAAAAAAGACTGGACACAATGGTCCAACGTCCTCTTTTTAGCTGAAACTAAATTTTGCCTGTATTTTTAATTTAATGTCCTATATTTTGGAGGCAGAATAGAGAGGCTCAGAATCCAAGCTGTAAATATGTTCAATGTGTTGTATTTTCTGTATTAAACATCCTTTTTTAAATTAATTTCTATGCAATATTTTTATTTTCTGATTAATCTAATTTTGATTACATTAGTTATAATTTACAATCATCAAAATAAATGAAATACTTTTTAAATAAATGTGTTTAATTAATCTATGTGATGCTGAGATTTTGAAAGACATTGAAAGACTGCATGTTCTACTCAATCCTTTCATATCTTTAAGTAATTAGTTTAGTTTACATAACATGTTTTTCGTGTGCTAGCTTAAATAGAAAAATAGGAAAAAGTTTGAAAGTAGTTTTGTGATCATTTTCATTTATCCCTGTATCATATTTATTTATTGTTTTCAAAGAAACCCAGAGCACTAACTGTTCAACACAAGTTGAAAAGTTAATTGCATTCTGCAGCCAGAAATACCAACACATTTTTCAGGAATGCGCTGATTGTTAATATTTCTTCATGATTGCTAACCAGATTAAGCATCTGTATTATTTCATGGTGTATTGTTGCAGCTTTGTGCGTTGGGACCTGCAGAGTGTTGTGACACTAGATGCTGTAGATGGTGACCCCAACTCAAAATCACACATTGCCCTCAAGAGGATACAGAGCCCTGTTATACTGCTTTACTGCTCCAAGGATGAGGCAGTGTGAGTGTTGGTGTCTTTCATTTTCTGCCACGGTGTTTGTATTTCTTTGTCATATGCTGCCAGATTTCAGCTGTGAATCTGTCTGCTCTCCCTGACAGATATATCCTGGAGGAAGCTCGGTCGTTGGGTCTAATAGGAGCTGGTTACATCTGGATTGTGTCAAGCCTCACCACTGGAAATCCAGACTTTACCCCTGAGGTAGTGGAGCCCACGATGTTGTAAACAGGTGGCCACTTTCAGGCGCTTTGACAGGACAAGATTTATTTCAATACCAAGCTGTTCATGCCGTCCTCTACCTGCCCCAAATTTACTCTCTTTAGTTTACCCTGCCCCACACTAATAAGTGATACGTTAAATGAACATAGATGATTATTTTTTCATTGCTGGAGTTAATAATGGTTATTTTTCCCATTGACTGTGCTCTTTCTTTGTGTCTGAAATCATTTACTAGGATGTTAAGAATCTCTGTTCAAATATTATTTAAACGTAATCTAAATTAATTCTTCTGTCCAAATAATATTGAAATAAGTGAAAATAGATAAAGCACTGTCTAAAAGACAGAGCTGTGCAACGTTGTTAAAATAATATGTAACTCATGATTGCATCATCATAAAAAAATGTTTTAATTTTTAAGATGACACAGAGCCCAACAAGCAGAGATGTTTACGTTTACAACTGAATATCACAACATGAATGAGGAACTCATTTTATTCAGTTCTGTTTGGTAAAGAGGCCTGATAAGAAATTATGGTTTTATTGCAGAAGTCCAATCTTGTAAAAAGAAAATATAGAAAATCCCATTTATAATGTACACTCAGTGAATGGATTATATATATATATATAGCCCTGCGACAGACTGGCGACCTGTCCAGGGCGTACCCCGCCTCTCGCCCGGAACATTAGCTGGAGATCGGCACCAGCACCTCCCGACCCCAGTAAGGAACAAGGGTGTAAGAAGATGGATGGATGGATGAATGGAGATATATATATATATTAGAGGTGTGCCGATCGATCGGTCACCGATCATAATCGGCCGATTTCCGTGAAATCGGTGATGATCGGGATCGGCCAATCATTGGCTCTTGAACCGATACTGATCACCTGCATCTCATTTCCCAGCCTGTCTGTCCAGCTGGTCTCGTCTTTCCTTCACTGCGCAAACGCGCAGCAACAAATCCTAGGCGATGTGTAACTATAACGCACTGAGTGAATGAGGACGTTTGCGTGTTGCGGCGGAAAATAGAAACAGGTCAAAATGCTTCAACACAACGAAGCTAATAGACATAAAAACAATGACGGAGTTTGGCTACATCGAGACTCAATGCAGTAAAAAGACACGGAGGATCAGACAGCAGGTAAAGCAGCACAGCTACAAACACTCACCGGATTAGCATGACGGTCAGAAAGATAAACTAATAACCTGGAAAATTATTTAAGTCTTGGAGCTGCGATGTAAGACGCTGGTTCTGCTGTTGAACCACTACTACGCTACAGGTAGTAATATTTAATATTTAGTAATATTTGACACGGAGCCACTTCTGCTCCACCTGGTAGCGACTCACACCGAACCTGTTTAAAGCTGCAGCATCTAAACTAAAAAATAAATTTTACATACGTATTAAAACTTTCTCTGTCCTAACATGAGACAGATAATCTCTAAAAAATAATCGATCTCCTCTCTGTTCTGCATAATTACTCCGCTCAGTCAGAAACAGCCAATCAGAACTAGCAGTAACCAGCTAGCTGCCATGCTAACAGGAAGTTTTATTCAGTTCAGTTTTATTCATTCAGTAACTCTGGATTGTTTATTGTAATGGATCCTTGTTTTTGCCTTTGAATGTTAAGTTTTATACTTGAATTTTTTATCAATGTTGAGTGGTTTTATTTTGGCTCTTTGCATTATTTAGCTTCTTCAGACCCTTCATATGTTATCAGTCTGTTAAAGATAGTATTATTGATAGCAGTTCAATTTGCACAATGCCTGTTTTGTTTAGTTTTCTTCTTGGAAAAGTTATTAAAAACAAGTTTTTGTCTAAATTAAGGTGAATTCATGGTTCCTTTTTCTACATAATGTAACAGTAGTATTTATGATAAAAAAAACAAATAATAATTATGTGATCGGTAACGGGGATCAGAATCGGTGATCAGCCCTCAGGGGTGATCGGTATCGGGAGAAAAAAACCTGATCGGCACATCCCTAATATATATATATATATCTATATATATTATATTATATATATATATAATATATATATATATATATATATATATATATATATATATATATATATATATATAATAGATATATATATATATATATATATATGTATATATATAGTATATACATATATATACAGTATATACAGTATATATATATATATATACTGTATATAGACAGAGAAAGACTCAAAACTACGTCTTTCTCGCTCTCTGTATCAGCGCAGCTTGTGTGTGGTTAGCTTGCTGTTAATGTCTCTTACTCTGCAGTTGTGGAGTCAACTCACACAACTCTATCTATCTATCTATCTATCTCCTCTCTCTCTCTCTCTCTCTCAGTGGTTCTTAACCTGGGTTCGATCTAACCCCATGGGTTCGATGAGTCGGTCTCAGGGGTTCAGCGGAGCCTCTGCCGCGGGTGTAAAGACTAACTTGTGTAAAGTCGTGATGACGCGCCGCTTTTCCATCACTTCCTGCAGAGAATCAGGTTACATTGCTAAGCTAATCAGAGCTGCGGAGGAGCTCTGATTGAAGGAGCTCCACTCTCAGCATGGATTTGAACTTTTGTCTTTAATTATGTAGGTCAGTGCTTGAAAGTGTCGGCGCATGTCACCAGGGTGTTGGATCTGCTCTTTGGGTTGTGGAACTCTGTAACGTGTGTCCTTTGAAGAACGCCGTACTTGGCGTTCGTTACTTTGAGCTGGTGGTGCAAAGGTCAGTACTTGCTCTGAATTCTAAAGGTAGGCAATGCTGACCGCCAGCTCCTCAATGTCCAAACCACAATTTCAACCGCCGTGTTTGTCAGATTCCTGTCCTGTTCCCTTCCGACAAAAACCCTTAAGAACACACAACGCAGAGTCCAGGGAACAGCGAGAACTCATCTCGCACGGACAGGGTTACAATAGGGTATATCAAAGACATAATATAAGGATAGACGCCTCATGCGCCGCTCTCGCCTATTGTGCTGACGAGATTTAGGGTGGCCATCTTGGAGCGGTAGACCACTCCATTCAACCTTATGTGTTTAGCAGGGAAAATGACGTTTCAGCCCATTTAATCGATCATAACACGCTTTTTTGTTGCTGGGAACTACACAGTCCAGTCACATTAATGTGACCATCTGTCAAAAGCCAGAATAACCACCTTTCGCAGAGCGAACTGCTACGAGACGTGCAGGAAGAGAGTCACTTAGGTCCCTGAAGGTCTTCTCTGGGATGTTGAGCCATGCCAACTCTAATGCCGTGGCCAGCTGCGCTAGATTACGCGGTTGAGGATCCATGGCGCGAACAACTCGATCGAGATGGTCCCACAGATGCTCGATTGGGTTTAAGTCAGGTGAGTTTGCTGGCCAGGGGAGGACGGTAAACTCATCCTGGTGCTCTTCGAACCACGCACGTACACTGGCAGCTGTATGGCACCTCGCATTGTCCTGCTGGAAGATGCCATCATCCTGAGGAAAAACAATGCGCATGTAGGGGTGGACATGGTCCGCAAGGACAGATGCGTACTTGTATTGATCCATCGTGCCTTCCACAATAATCAGTGAACCCAGAGAATGCCAGGAAAACATTCCCCAGACCATAATGCTCCCGCCTCCAGCTTGGACCGTTCCTGCAATGGTTGCAGGGTGGTTCCTTTCAGAGGTTTCACGCCTTATACGCCAACGTCCATCTGTCCGATGGAGCATAAAACGCGATTCATCTGAAAACGCTACCTGTCGCCACTCAGTGGACGTCCAGCTGCTGTACTGGCGTGCAAATTCTAGCCTTCGTCGTCGATGAACACCAGTCAGCATAGGTGCACGAACCAGGCGTCTGCTTCGGAGGCCCAGACGCAGCAATGTTCGCTGAATAGTGGTTTGGGAGACACTTGTGGTAGCCCCTTGGTTCATTTTAGTGGTCAGTTGCTCAACGGTAGCCCGTCTATCTGCCCGAACGCATCTCCGCAACCGTCGTTCGCCTCTGTCATCTATGGCCCGTGGTGCACCACATTTGCCACGTCGTTGATTTTGGACAGTCCCATTTTGCCATGCACGGTACACTTTTACCACGGCGGCACGCGAACAGTTCACAAACTCAGCCGTTTCGGAAATGCTTCCACCCTTGGCCCGAAAGCCAATGATCATGCCCTTTTGGACGTCGGATAAATCGCTTCGTTTCTGCATTACGCCAACGATTGAAATGTTTTCCGAAGCCCACACACACCCTTTATATACGCTCAACTGCACTGTGCTGCCACCTGCCTTCTGTGATTGGTTATTTAACTCTGAAGTGGAAAGTACGTGGTGGTCACATTAATGTGACTGGACTGTGTATATTCAAACATCTATCAAAGCTACATTTATAAACAATTGTATTATTTAAGTATGTTTTTAATACATAGTTCAGCATATTTAAATATGATTAGTGGCTATAACAATAGAATATGAATGGAATATTCTGATATCGATGTATGATGAGCATATTACAAAATACACAGCCGTGAATAATTTATTGTGTGTATAATTTATTGTAATAACACATATTTATATAACTATACACACACAAATAAGTAATGATTAATAATGAATAATATATATTGGATACATGTTTATATGTATGTATGTATGTATAAGTATGTATATACATACATACATATATATATATATATTTATATTTATATATATTTTTTTTTTTTCTAACTTCTGAGATTGAGTCCAAACTCCAATGTGAGATTAATCCGTGCTGCAGTGAATCCATCTCTCTTTATAGATTCTCCCTCGTCTTCTTCACATTGTGTCTTTAGGAAACTTTCAAAACAAACACGGAAGATTTGGGATCTATCTTACAAGTGAAAGAATTGCATAATAATAGTTTTACCACCTGTGTAAACTTTGCTGGTGAATGTTATAACACGTTTTATAATATGTGTTACATTGTTTCATTTCTAATATAGGCTCTTGTGTCAGATAATCTAAGTCAATGTTATAGAATAATTAATTTGTTTAGATTTAAAGAATCTCAGTTATTACACCAAGCACTGTAGCTAATATTAGCTGGTATCTCGCCGGTGGACATAAATACAGTAAAGTACTATTCTAATCACAATATATACATAATAATATGTCCATTTTACTTGTGAAATGTTGCCTGTGGAGCCTCACATCAATAATCCATAGATCCGAACAACAATATCCCTCAGTGTTGAGGCATCTTCTGTTTTGATTGAGCAAAGACGGAGGGACTACCGCTCCAAGATGGCCGCCGTATTTCCTGCGCCGGAGCAGCCAATGCTCTTATATTATGTCTATGGGGTATATGCCACGAGAGGTGGTGACGTATTTCCGTTAGAATTTAAACCACCTAGGTTGGTTCCGGGTCCTGCTTACTCCTGTTGTTCTTGGCCGAATCTGCAAGATATTTACCATGAAAAAGACGCAAAACTTAAAATATCTGTGAGCTACTGGCACAACAATCGAGATTTGTGGTGTGCCGTTGTGTCCAGTACCATCCAGTGCTCCGTTTTTTCATTTTCCTGCTGATATCAAGGCGACAATGGACTGTAGCCAAAACTTAGCCACTACGGCTAACACCCGGTTTGTAGCTGCCTGCTATTTCAAAGCTTGAGGATATTGAAGATCCAGCGGCAGAAATGGAAAGACGGAGGTCTTCCCATTTCAGCTTCGTTTATTCCACTAAACAAAGCTGTACGAGCTTCATTTAGTGGAATAATTTGTTGGAGGAAAATAATGCAGGAGGAAATCGACTGCAACAGGAACAGGCTGAGAACAGAGACAGGGATTCGACACAAGGTAAGTCAATACGTGTGTTGATGTATGGATGTTTGGGTTTGTGTTATACTGAGTATGAAATTATTTTTAGGAAGCTCCTTAGCTTTTTTTATGTGACAATTATATAAAATACATTTAACATGCAGTAGGAGCGACGAGCCCCTCCGATACCGAGCAGTTAATTTAAGAACAGCCGATGACAGCAACGCTTCATCCCGATCGGATCAGTCAGATTAAGGTCCAAAAGCTTCGTTTTACAGCCGTTTAAGTGCACCTATCCACATAAAAACCCCACAGAACAAATGGTACAAATCACGTATTTCTCGAATCCCAAATATATGACATCTACCTTTGCTGTTTCATAATTATTATCCACATTAGAGTGAATTTTTCCACTTGGCTGCTATAATCTGTTCTTGCGTTACACAACGTAGTTTCTCTTTTTTTCAATCTGAGATTCTGCTTAGAAAATGAGGTTATGAAGTTACATCCTCCTGCTGCTTTTTGTTTTTAAAATGGTAAATTTAGGTTTGCCTCGACTTTTATAAATTAATGCCTCTTATATGCATCATTTTTTGTATTACTGTTGGTACAGATATTAGGCGAACCCTGTGCTTTACCTGTTAGTATTTAAATTAATTTCAGCTGCACACTTTCAAGAGTATTCAGATTTTAACATGCATTTTCTAAGTAGTAAATATTTTAGTTCACTCTTACTCAGTAACTTCAGTGTTGTTACACCTCTGAAACATTTTTTGCAGTTTCTTTGTGACACCAGAACTATTTCACTTAAACATTTAATTTCCTGATAGTCAATTTATTTTCAAGCAAAACTCTCAAAAAGAGCTGAGGATTTATTAGTTTTGATTACGTTGTACAGCTAATTATGGACACTTATTAGTTTTTTGTTTGTTTGTAATTTTTCAGGTTTGCACCGTAACACCTCATGATGTGTTTCTGAGCCATGATCGTTGTGCTGATTACCTTTCCATTGGATCCAAGCACCTGGACCTGCTGATGGCGTCCATCAGTCCACAGTCTGCCGGATCATCACAACGTGGACTAACTTTTTATTTATTGGTTAAATTATGATCTGGAAACCGGAGCACCAGATATGCAAAAATCTACCTGCAGACTTTGTTGGCTACCCCAACACTGCAGTCATCCTGGACTGGGCTGAGCCTCTTCCTCTCCTCCAGAAGTGACGAGTTTTCATCACCAGTAAAGGCAAACAAGTCTGATGTCTGATTAGCTGCTAGGAACTATATTATATATTCACTGTTCATTTTGCTATCCTGTTTGTACCTACAATAAAATTGAATCTCTACATTTCACAAACCTTTTTTCCCCTTTTCTCTGTGTTTACATTATATCAAGTATTTGCATGTAGATCAGGAATTCAAGTGAGACGTTGAAATGCAACACATTTAGGTAATACCAGTAAAGAAATGTGAATATTAAGTAATATTAGGGCTGTATATAAAAATCGATTCGGCGATATATATATCGATATTTTCCGCGCTCGGGAAGTATCGATTTTTCATCCGCGAGTATTGATTTTTTAAACCATAGGGATCCATAGCCTTATAGCTCTTATTAACGTCTAGTTTGTTACGGCGTAGCAGCAAGACTCCGCCTCCTTCAGTCTCACTTTCAACTTGAGCTTAAAGTGCACACTATAAACTACACAACAGTTTTTAAATTGTGTTAATAGGCCAAGTATAACCGGAGTTATGCTAAAATTAGTAAACCATATTTTTCCAAATGTCAGAGAAATGTCAAAAGCGCCGCCATTCCCCGGCTTTTCCTTTATGTGAGAGGAAATGAGCTTCCAAATGTACAAAACGAAACGAAACATTAGACTCCTGTGTTTTTGGACATGTAAAATCTTCAATAAATAACGATAGGCTGTATTTTGTTGCTGAGAAACAAAGGAAAGTTGCGCAAGTAACCGTGAAAGAGAAGCGGAAAGGAGGAGCGGCGCGAACGGAGCAGATGCAAAAGAAGTGAAATCGCGAAATTAATGCTAATTTCAACTGGTAGCATTCACTTCGTAATTAGTTTTTAGCTTAGCGGTTTCAGCTCTTTATATAAAGAATTACCTGAGGAATGAACATGAGTTGATAACGTCCGAAGCGGCGCCCAGCAGCGGCGGCGCTGTGTTTGGAGCAGGAAGAGGAAAAACCTCCAGCCGGAATCCGCGGCCCAGTGAGGATTTCCATGACAACAATGGCTGATCGATCATTTTTATTAGCAACAGACAAAGAGTATCAGAGACTGAGAGAACAATGAGATCCTGGCAGTCTGAGAGGAGATACTCAGAGATCCAAGCAGGGGAATAGCGGCGCTGCGTAGCTGCAGGGAGTCGATCACTACGGGGTGATGGGAAGCCACTACTTTAGCAGTTAGTAGTAAACATCTTACAGCCACAGCTAACTCCGGGAGCCAAGGTAGAAAAGCCTTTTTCCCCATAGTCCAAAACACTGCATTTGTGGCTGCATTTTACTCCAAAATGCAGCCACAGTGTCCAAAAGAAAAAACATAAGTTCAATCATTTGCATCTTGAGAGTCTACAGAGGCTGATAATCTCCCCACTCTGCTCCTGGATTACCGTTTAAACCTTTTAGTTTTATGTCAAATCCATATGAATTAAATGACAGAAACTAATTCTCTCACTGCATCTTTTATTCATTTTGTCCAGCTGCAGACTGTTAGACTGTCCAATCAGAGTTAGGTATTGTGTAGTTGGTACATTTAATCAGTTTTCAGTTAACTAAATTCAAGTCTATGGAACACAAAATGTCACTAAAACTACTCTGTCCTTCTAAAATCTTTCAGAAAATCATAAAAATCGTAAGAATTGTATTGAATCGTACCGCTCAACAAATATCGTGATACATATCGTATCGTGACCAGAATACCATATATCGTATCGTATCGTGAAATTATTGTATCACTACACCCCTAAGTAATATGTAGTTAGTTGTATAATTTAATATACTGAATAAGGCTGAATGACATGACTTACAAGATTTTTTTCATACCAGGTTTGATTTTAATCGATTCCTCCCATCCTCAATTTCTATAATAAAATCACAGAAAATATTTTCAAACGTGCCTTTATTTCAATCATCTGTTGTGTGAGTTGTATAAGGGAGCATTACGGTCAGGATTCAAGAAATTTTAATTGCAAGAATGCAGTCATTGTTACAGCAGAATAAAGATGCAATTTTATAACAATGTCTTAAAATTACAAGAAGTCGTTTTAATGAGAAATAAAGATTCAGATTGATCTGACATAACCAGCTCAGTCCATGTGTTTCTGACATTTGTCAGTAATCAAGAGGATGTACATTTCCACCTCAACTGACCAGGTAAGCATTAAGGTAAAATTTAAAAAAAATACTGTATAAGCACATACTGTATACAAAACGGAAAAAGAGGAACAGATAGAAATATAAAGAGAAGGAGAAAAATTAATAGCAGGAGAAACGTTGTTGGCAACATTAGCTCAGCCAATCTTTCCCTCCAGCAAGCCACCAAACAGAACTCCTGTCCAACTCCAATTATAATAAAGATAAAAAAAAAAGAAAATGGAAAGTTAAAATAACAAATAATGTCAAATTAATAATATCTACTGTGTTCTGGAATCTATTACTGACATTTTACAAATTTCACAAATCAATTAGGTTTGACAAATGTTTTATTTATTCTGCTGTTAGTACAGAATAATCTAGTTAGGTTTGAAATGTCTATGTCAGGGGTGCCCACATTTTTTGAGACCAAGATCTACTTTTTCTCTCACCAGCCATCTGAGATCTACCTCATGACACAAAGACACAAAAATTGCAAATTAAACTCTGTTAACTCATTTTAAATGCGAATATACATCAGTTATAGCAGAACACCCGTTGCCGTGGCAACCGCCTGTGCCCTGCAAGCCGAGCAAAGATTACATTAAAAACACAACATTCAGTCGTTACCATATCATGTTTCCAGGATATTTATTTCTCGATTATTATTAATAAGCCTCTCATGAACACAGCGGTGGTTGAGTCGCTAATTTAAACTCCTGCTCTGCTCTCTGTCGGTCTTAGAGTTGCTTTTTTTGTTAATGAAACCGAAACGCACTGAATTGTGCAACACCTTGTTGAAACAATAACTACTGAGATGATTAATTTAACATGTTTCGTTGATTTTTTATAATTATGGTTTTTTAATGAAGCTAAAAACGTTTAGGATCTTAGTGAATATTTTGATAAGCCTATCAGAAAAGGAAGTTCTGGTCTCAGCGTCCTGGCGGCTCAGTTTGTCACCTGCTGCCGAGATCGACTCAAAACCTTTCGTAATGAGCATCCCTGGTCTAGGTGTTGTAGTTTTTAAAATACAACACATTAAAAAAGCTCAAGATAGTGAAAATTAAGAGTAATAACCCTTTAGCTATTTTCCAAATTAGATGCTACATTCAGAAGCTAACTTCAGCTTCGACTGATAGCTTGGGCACAATATAGACAAATCTATATGTTTATATAGATATATGTCTATATCTATCTGTAAAGCATTGATATGTAAATTGCACACTGCACAGATAATCAAAACACTTAAGCCTAACATCTTTGTAAGCTTGTCCCTGTTAGCTACGTCAGACATATGAGGCATTATAGTGAATACAAATGGTTTATTAACTTACCTTCGAAGTTATTGTGAGGTTTTGACACATCCAGCTTAAATCCTTCGTTGTTGTTGGAGCATCTGAATAATTATATAAGCGTCATTAATAGTCCTACAGTGACTGAGGAGCCACTGTTAACATACAGTTGCCTGTGCACCGGAAGCAGGCTATGCGAAAGAAAATGCGGAAGTGCTAAAACGGAAGTCCGCATATACCCTATTACTTCAGCTCCCCAGTCGCATCTTTTCGGGGTTGGTACTGCCTCTACTGACGTGGAGGTGGTTACATAACTAATGAAATTACATTAAATCAGAATACTGCAAAGCATTTTGTGTGTCGGGGGGGGGGGGAAATAAGAAGGGTTCAGTGAATGCGCATATGAAACTGGGGAGTTCGGTACCTCATAAAAGGTTAAGAACCACTGATCTATCTATCTATCTATCTATCTATCTATCTATCTATCTATCTATCTATCTATCTATCTATCTATCTATCTATCTATCTATCTATCTATCTATCTATCTATCTATCTATCTATCTATCTATCTATCTATCTATCTATCTATCTATCTATCTATCTATCTATCTATCTATCTATCTATCTATCTATCTATCTATCTCTATATATATATCCATCCATCCATTTTCCTACACCCTTGTCCCTTTAATGGGGTCGGGAGGTGCTGGTGCCTATCTCCAGCTGGCGTTCCGGGCGAGAGGCGGGGTACGCCCTGGACAGGTCGCCAGTCTGTCGCAGGGCAACACAGAGACACACACAGGACAAACAACCATGCACTCACACCTAGGGGCAATTTAGACAGACCAATTAACCTGACAGTCATGTTTTTGGACTGTGGGAGGAAACCGGAGTACCCGGAGAAAACCCACCATGCACAGGGAGAACATGCAAACTCCATGCAGAAAGGCCGGGGCCGGGAATCGAACCCAGAACCTTCTTATATATATATATATATATATATATATATATATATATATATATATATATATATATATATATATATATATATATATATATATATATATATATACATATGAGAGAGAGAGAGCGATATCAGTGAGAGAAATATCAGTGACGTGCGATCAGGGGAGGCAGAGCCTCACCTGCCATCATACAAAAAATAGTTTATATAATATTAAAATCATGTATAAAGATATTTTCACCCTGTGGTTTGTACTATAAAGTACCCAGCGATTCTTGAGAATAGGGACAAAATGGGTTTGTCCCTATGTCGCAGCATTTTTTTTATTACATTTTTAATCGACCTGACCCAGAACTTTGTCATCACCATCTGACAAAATAGATATAAAATTATTTTTAATGACCCTATTAATGACATTTTTACTCAGTTTTACAGACAAATGCTTCTAAAGAAACAACATAAATATTATTTAAAACAAAAATCAACAAAAAGTCCATCTGACGGAGTTTAGGAATAATCTTAGGAAAGGAAGAGAAAGGAAGTGGTCATGGGGATTGCAGAATTTTCACATTTTCCCATTCAAATGCTTGGAAGCAAACGCGGTGAGCCTCACCTGGGATTGTGCAACCTCTTGCTAACTGCACCGGTTGCCAATCTATGACAGCATGCTCCTCCTGTCTGTACGTCGCCAATAAAATGGATAAAAACATTTAATGTATGAACTGATTTTCCATTATTTAGCTTATGTATTTAATGTACTGTGTTTTTATTGTCACCAACTGTGTGTGTAACGTGTTTCGTGTGATGAGGACCGATCATAAACCGCAGAGAACAGATTCGAGGTGAGGCAGGCAGTTCTAAAGCCTCATCGCTGGGGGCACTCATGAACCCAGACATTTGTGACTCCACAACTGCAGAGTAAGAGACACTAACAGCAATCTGTACGCATGAGCGAAATTTCATTATGTAAACAATAACACGCAGGGGTCTAGATTTGTAAATCCAATCATAATTAAGTCACTGATATATATATATATATATAACACTGTACTCCACTGTACACTGTAGTCACTAAAACTAAATAACAAGAAAACATACAGTGACCTTTCAATGCAGCTTTATGCTGCAAGTTGAGAAGATGCAGGAATGTGAGCTACTAAAAGCAGTAATCAGAAGGTAAAAAATAAATCAAAATATTTGCGAAAGGAACCACTGCCGTTATACTTCTAATATAAGTATTCATGAGGTGAGCAGAAAGTATGACAGACTTGGCACAGATGATGTCAATGAAAATATTTTAAATTTTAAGACTCTGAGTTGCTCTGACACCTTAGCCAAAAGAGACTGCATCAAACAAGCCTGCATAAAAAGAAATACTGTTCCTGACAGTTAAACCATAGAGGTGAGAGAATGATGACACAGGGCTGCAGAAATGTTAAATATGTTGAGAAACGTATCAGAGTCTGTACGTGGGCAGAAAAAGTCCAGCATTTCACTTATTTCTCCATTAAGAATAAATATGGAAAAAAAGAGTATTTGCTAGCAATCTATGGATTTCCAAACTTTTTTTATCCTGTCCAATCCTATCCATCAATCCGTCCGTCCATCCATCCATCCATCCCTGTTTGTGTCCAAATTTAATGTGCAGAAATGTAGAATAAAAACGAACCATTGAGAAACCTGAGAATTCAGAAGTGTGGAATTTTGAGGTAAAAAAAATAGGCTGCAACCCTGAAAAACATATATAAATTCCCAGTGGTCACTCGCTGACAAAATGACTTTCAGTCTCCAGAAAGCTAACTTATTCCAGCATGATGAAGAAAAAGATTTTAAAAAAATCATAACCTACCCAAGAATGTCACTATATCAGAATCTAAGAATATGTGATGCATTTTAGGATGTAATAATAATATGTATCAGCAACCGGCAACTTAAAAAAGTTGGTAGTGCGCTAATTCAGTAAAATGTTCAAACTTTTTCTCATCTTAATGTCATGAAGGATTGAATCTGTTAGATAAAATAAAGATGGGGAATGGGAAAGCTATAAAAACTTCTAGTCACACTTCTGTTTGGAGGTCAAAATAATCACGAATACAACAGTCTTAAAAGCTGGACATTTCTTAAAATATGGTATTACAGATGCAAGTAATCGCTCTTCCCATGGTAAATGTTGGAATATATTCACTTAATCAATCAAGCAATCAGTCAGTGAAATACTGTTTGGATAGCACTTTACAAAAGTGATTACTAAACCAAAGTGCTTTCCATTAGTGGATTAGTAAAAAGAAAGAATAGAATAAAAAACATGAAAACAGAACATTGTTCCAACATGGGTAGAAATATTAAAGTGTCACTGTCACATTTATAAACAAAGTTTAGTTCAAGTTCTTTCTCGTTCTAAACAAATGTGCTTTAGCTTATATTTAAACAAAATGAGGTCATTGATGATCCACAATTCAAAAGGCAATAAATTTCATAGTTTTGAACCAGTGACATCACATGAAGTGTCACATCTGAAAGATTTAAACTGATGAAATGATGGAGATGCTCAGTGTAAGAAAGATTCATACTTGTGGAACTTTCAGCTTTGAATTAATTTAGTATAGCAGAGGAAACTGACACCGCAGAGGAATACATAAAAAAAGTTACAAATTGTGGTTATGATGCTGAATTGAAGTACAACTGAATCCATGTTTGCCACTGTTTTCCTTTTAGATGTATCCCCTGGGTATGATCTCCGTATCCTATGACGACTGGGAGTACCCACTAGAGACGCGGGTGCGGGACGGGGTGGGCATTATTTCCACTGCAGCCTCCTCCATGCTACGGGAGAAGGGGGATCTGCCGGAGGCCCAGGCCGGCTGCATCAGCACGCCTTCAGACAGGAGCCCGGGAAAGCTCCCACCTAGTGCCCTGCGCGGGTGAGTTTTTAATGACATGCCTGCGTGTGAGTGGGTTTAGATGTGAGCATAACCCACAGTATAAGAAAATTGGGGTCTACAGACTTGCATAACTCAGCTTGTCTTTGTAGCTCAGTGTTCAGCAGTCTTGCATAACCCTTTTAATGTTCTAATGAGAGGGATGGTGTTGGAAAGGAAGCTGAGATGACAGCAGTGTTAAACTCTGTGATTTCTAATGACATTTAACACTGTCAGCTTTTGTGTGCAGCTTTTTGAAGCCAATTGTGTCTCCTTAGCTAAAAGACAACACAGTAAAAGGCAGACCTTTATGTTGCTGCTGCTCTGTGTTAACTGGAGATCAGCAGCTTCTGATGTGGATGTGTTTCTGCTTCATGACAGGATGCACTTCCAATAACTCAGTCGAATAGCAGGTTTTATCAGCTTTCTTCTTTTTGCGGTTTTTGTCATTCAACTCTCTGGACAGCACACATCTCCTAGCAGCTATGTTCATGTTTGTTGTACCGTGCAAAAGTCTTGAGTCAACTGTTTTTTTCCTTTGTGTTCTCTGTTAAACAACTGCATCTCCCAAAATATCAGTATCAGGGAAAACTTTCATTTCTTTCAGTAATTAAATCAAAACGTGATGGCTGGACAGAGATAAGTTACCAGCCCCTATTCAGAGTTTAGGGGCTGGTGAGGTGGGGTACACCCTGTGGTACACTGGCCACCAGGGAAGCACAGATACAGACAGGACCAAAAACCATGCAAACACACACACGCACACACGCACGCATGCACACACACACACACACACACTCCCACAATTAAGAACAATTCAGAGCAAACTTAGGGTGATTACCCTAAGTCATGTTGTTTCTGGACTCTGGGAGGAACCCAACATTTGGAAAGAGAATGAGTTAAAAAAAAACAGGCAAAGAAATAAAGAACCTTCAAAAAGTAAGAAGAACTTATGATGATGACTTCTTGAAAAGAAAATCTGACTTTGTATGTGTAAAGTAGTATGATTTGATCTATATATGCATACGTCATTAACAGGTGTCTGCAGCTGTCTGTGGTGACGGGTCCTTGTCAGGTTCTTTAGACAATAAGAGAAGAGAAAGATGTAGAAATATGAGCGCATAATCACAGGACTGTTCCATGCTGTTCGTCTTTGTGTTTCTGCTCTGTGATATTGTAACTGCCTCATGAATATAAAATGTGCAATGGCCAAAATATAAAATAATACATTCCAAAGTCTATATTGAATTAACAAACACATAAGGGTCATGTTGCTCAGCTTTGTTTATCTGGAATGAACTATGAGTTCCCTCATTAGAATAGGAGTCATAATTTTGTCATCCTCCTTATTAGTTCATTAAAATATATATTAAGCCTCCAACAATAATGCTGTTGTTAATGCCGATCTAGTAGAACTCTTAATAGCAGCTTTCTTTAACTTTATTATGTGTCCTAACACAATGTAATTTGTCTAAGTGAGTTATAAGATTTTGTAAAAACAGCAAGAATAAAAAACAGTGAAGCTGGATTTTGAGGTTGTATTCCTTTCCCCACATTGGAGGAGGTGCGACTGATTGGACTCCAGCATTGCTTTAGTCTAGATTCCATCTTTGTCAGAGTGTGAACATCAGCAGCATGAGACAGAGACAAAGAAACAAGACAACATAATCTGGCATTTAAAAGACACTATCAAATCTGCTGGATCCGACATCACTCAGGCTGCACAGGGATTAAAATCTTAGACTTTAGTATGTGTGAGCTGTGTAATAGTTCAGGTTGGAGACAAGATTTATTCTCCGAGTTTAGAAAAAAATTGTCTTTGTGATGTAACTGGTGTTAATGCTAAAACTATAAGCTGTCACTTTTCTTGCTGCTTTAAAGTAACTTTTTCTTCTACCTCATTCATGCATTTGGAGAAGTTTTCACACCAAGGTCACATAATGTATTACAGCTACAGAAAACAAAATGTGGAACCTTTACAATAAAAGCAGGAATATTCAATGTCTTGTTGATTTAAATGCTATTTAAACAATGGCAAATTTTTTGCAATTTCTCTTGCAATTTCCCACAAATAAAATACCTTCTTTATAACAATAGTCAAGGAAAATCAACACATCAGGACAAAAAATGATCTGGTTTTCATCTGGCTTTAAAATTACTGAAACTAACATAAAGTGTAGAAAAACACAAAATAGATTCCTTATTTTAACCCCTAGCAGAAATCACCACGGGAGCCACAACTTTCAAATGTACAGGTTACATCTAAAAATATATATTCTTATCTAAATCTATTCTAATCTACTGCTCCCCTGTTTCTTCACTATGCTATCAGCATCATAAAAGAACTAAGACGCAACATAGCATCTAAAATAGTGCACATTTTGACTGACAGCCTGGCTAACACAGCTACCATACACTATGTATGCACTATAGACTGGAAAAAAGCCACTTTAACAATAGCTTTGTTCCCTCAGCTAACATTGCATTGAACAAACTCCTTTGACAATAGTCAATTCCCCAGTGTTTCATGTGATTCATTGTTTCTTATGATGTGTGTAAGGGGGTGCTTAAGTGAGCTGTGTAATAGTTCAGGTTGGAGATGAGATTTATTCTGTGAGTTTAAAAAAAATTGTCTTTGTGGTGTAACTGGTGTTAATGCTAAAACTATAAGCTTCATTGTGTCTTGTGATGTGTCTGTGAGGCTTTGTTTGTGGAAAATGTTAGGAAAATATAGGAAATGTTGAAGTTGCTGTTTTTGCTTTTGGTGATTTACTTTTTGTGAGATGACAAAGTTATTTATATCTACGGCTATATCTACGGCATAATGACGGTGTGAACAAGATTATTTTTGTAGGAGGGCTACGCTAACCAAATGAATCAGCAGCTTTGCTAGTTCTTTTAACCTATCAGCTTTCAGATTTACCTCTGTCCGGTTTTCTTGTTGAGAAAATTTGATCAACTGTGTTGAGAGATCAGATTCATAATTTACAATTCTGAAGATATGCAAAAAGAATTCCCCAAAAAGACAACAGAGGACATAGAGCAAAGCAGGGCACTTGGGGGAGGGAGCGGGAGGAAAAACAAGCCTAAATCTTTAAAGAAAATAGAAATAACTCTTGTGCATTGAAACAATCATATTGTTTCAGTAATTAGTTTTCTGTTATTCATTTTCTTGTTACTATATTTTGTATTTAACTAAAATCAAATTACTGTTAGTTTTTTTTCATATTCATTTATTTTAATTACTCACTTTTTTAAATCAATCATGTCCTCTTTGGGTTTTCTCCTATCCCTTTCTCTCTTTTGTCTGTTTATTTACAGATTAATTTTCTTTTCTTATGTTCTCTTTTATTTTCCCATCTGACTCTCTGGAAGGTAAAGTGCCAAACATGAAAAGGTGGCATTAGCGAGCCTGTCAGCTTCTCTCCTATTGGTCAACATTGGTTGACTATGCAGAGAAAAATTTTACATGTTCGTAAAATTTCAACTTTAAAACTAAATATGCCAAGTGTATTAATCATTTTCTGTTTATTATATGTTTGCAAGGCTCTGCCTGAGTGAACAATGGAGCGGTGTCCTTTGAAACATAGCACCTACCAATTAGAGCATATGACAGCAAACACCTCGTGTCAGCTGAAGGACTGATAATGAGGGTCATTTGGTTGACCACATTCTGTCCTCTGCTTCAGGTCATCTGAACAGCTGAAGCTTAGCATAATCAGGATCATTAAACAAGATAACAATTCCAAACATTGCAGCAGAGCAGAAACATGATGATGGAAGAGAAAATAATCACGTTTTACAGGCCCTGTCAAACCTTAGGAGTAAACCTGGTTAAATGAGTCTACTTGATAGATTTTGCATCAAGTAAGTACGTAAACTTTATTTATAGAGCACATAAAAATCACAAAGTGCTTTACAAAAAAGGAAAAAACAATATTAAAAAAAAAATCTAAAATCAATCAACAAAATTAACCAAAAGAGAGTCTAAAGAGATAAGTCTGCATTGTGGTCTGCTTGTATAGTTCTGATAATTGAACCAGTTTTTCTTGTCAAATACTTTAAGATGTTATTTGGTGTGAATTGGTGCTATATAAATATGATGTATTAAACTGAATTACTGTGATCTTTAAAGAACAGATAATAATATCTGCACTGTAGACTCCAATGAACTGAAACATTGAACTAGAAAACATCACTTTAAGTTATTGATTTTACAATCTGATAATGTCTAGATAACTTTAATATATTCTAATATAAAACTCTTGGACTAGGAAAGAGTGAAGCTCTTTTTTACAGTGACTACAGCTCTGGATCAAGTCCTTACACATGCATACCAAGGCATAAAAATCTAAATATATCAAGCAATGTTGTGAGGTATGCATTAGAACCACACCAGTTTCAGCTGTTCAGATGAAACAGATTTTATTCAAACAGGAGGAGGCAGTTTATTCCCAGAGTAAACTGTGATGGTGTTTTAGCAATAAGTACTCAGCCACTTCAATTTATTGCAACAAGGGCATACCTACTGGACTATGAGGAATTTTCAAACATTAAGGTATATTTACCTCAACATGCAACTAATAAATGAATCCATATATAATAGGGACAGCTTCAATTATAGAGAGCAAAAGTGTCTATTTGCATAGGTTTATGTGGAGCTAATTATTTGTGCTTGAGAGTGTATCAACAATGGAGCTAACCCTGCAAAATGTAACAACACTGCAGTATGAAATAATGTAGTAAACTGTGGATTCAAAATGTATTTAAACATTATTAAATATACAGTATATTATACAAGTATATAATAATATAAGATATAATAATATTATAATGTAATAATGCCACTAATTATGCAATAAGCAATCACAAACCAGAGTTTGTGTTTCATCCTAATCAATATGCGTGTAATAATAATCATATTATAGATCCTACATGTTTTTTTTTATTTGATAAATACCAACATTTTATCCTTTACTTGCCTATTTGGCTTTACTGACCTGACACCTGTTACATAAATTATTTCACTTATAGTTATACACTTCCAGAAGATATCTAGACTGCTGTATTGAAACAAGGCTGCATTTTATGCCTACGAAACAGCATCTAACTATTGCAATGAACATTTCAGGTTCCGAAGACACACCTGTGCTCTAAAACCTGTGTTTATTAAAGAAACAGTCCCTGCTTTTCAGCATTCATGCTGATTATACCCAGCATCCTGAATATTCTAAAAACGCACACAGTCATTCCATGAATGCAATTTCTGCAAAATTTTAATAATGATCTTGTTTTATGTTCACATAAATGATGCTTTCCTAAATAAATGTTGAGGATGTGTGACATGAATTACAGAGACGTCTCCCCAAAACTCAATCAATCAGTCAAGTTTATTTGTACAGTACATTTCAGCAACAAGGCAGTTCAAAGTGCTCCATATCATAGAAACACAAGACTGATAAACACAACATACATTATGATATTTTTCACTGGCAGGGTTAATGCAAATCTGCAGTCAAATTCCTCTTATTCATCATGACTTTCAGTCACAATATTTCAACTTATGCATTGACATTTCAAGGGTCAACAACTCTTGAAGGGTCCCTAAGTCTTGTTTTAGTAAAAATCACAAGGGAGAGCTACTCTCTTTATTTAATACCATTAAATTAGAAATGTTCGTGAGGCTATTTTTTTGTCCTTTTTGCTTTGGTCAGACGAGGTTGTCAAGCATCATCCATCAACTCAGTGTCAAAATGAATTATTTAAGAGGAAGTGTTTGTCTGTTTTGTAATTTAGTCTTTTCCTTAAACTTCCTCAGATGGTCCATCTGTCTTGAATTTGGGAATTCAAGCTATTATATCATGTTTTAACCATCAGATCAAGCTTGCTGTCTGAAAGTGGTTTAACCAAAGTGAGTGTGTTCTTAGTCTCACATCACTGCTGACTCTTTTGCTGCCTTCCATTGGTTTGCTTTAGCAAGCATAAAGGTTTCACCAAAAGCCCGTTTGCACATGCAGGAGAGCTGTATTGAGTAAGAGAGTGGGGCCACCCTCGTTGCACCAGTGACTTGTCTTTCAGGCGTACATCTGTGAAGGAATCAATGCAGAATGTTGGTGGAAGAGATATATGCCCTCTGACTCTGCCTCCCACCCACTCACACACAGATTCACACTCTGAGGCATGCACACATGCACACAGTGGGTGAAGACAGCATTGATTTGTAGAGGATCCTCTTGCAGCGATTACAGAGTGTTTAGTGTTTTATTTGAAATGTATTTCAGCTCCTGTGCACAAACTGTGACTGATGTGTAACAACAGCTCCCTCTGCTCTCTAACTCTCCATGGACTGCAGACACATGATGCATGTGTGGAACGAAGGACGAGATCTATCCTTTACTCCAGATGGTTACCAGGCCAACCCCAGATTGGTTGTCATTGTGTTGAACAGTGAAAGAAAGTGGGAGAAGGTAACAATAAAATGTTTTATTATTATTATTATTATTATTATTATTATTATTATTATTATTATTATTATTATTATTACATTTGATGAGAACCTACATAAAAAAAGTAAAAAACTGATAAGGATTCTTGTGTCTGATTTTGTTTGTGTGCACACAGATGGGCCGCTGGGAGAACGGGACGCTGTCGCTCATGTTCCCAGTGTGGCCGAGGTATAATGCCCATGGGGATGAAGATGCTGATGAGAACCACCTCTCCATAGTAACTCTGGAGGAGAAGCCTTTTGTCGTTGTGGATAATGTAGACATTCTCACCGGCACCTGCAACAGGAACTCTGTGCCCTGTCGTAAACATGTCAAGTTGTAAGTACCTAAACAATCCAGATGTCAGGGAACTACAGCTAACCACAACTCAAGTTAAAAGTCACATTTATAAAGTATTCAGGCAAAGATTTATAGACTGTGCTTTGCAAATAGCATACAGCTTTTATGCATAATGTCATGTGACAAGTAGAAAGCAATTTATTTCACTTTTTTTTTACTTGAAAATATGTATTCAACCCCCATTACCACAAAGAAAATCTTCACCAGTCAGTTACCTTCAGACGTTGCCTAATTAGTAAACCACCTATATTTATGCTGTACATCAGATGTTACTTAAAGGTCTTTGGACTTTTTTATATTTATTATTCAGTGAATAAACCACATCATGAGGACCAAGGACTACAGCAGACAGAACAGGGATAAAGCTGTGAACAATACAAGTGAGATTATAAAACATTATCAATGTGTTATAGTGGCCTGTTCAATGTCCAGATCCGGTTATGCATTTGTGCTAAGACTTAAATTGTTCTCTATTCAATCTGTATAAGCTTAACTTGTTTTTGAAAAAAGATGTGCAAAAATGTCTGTCTATAGATGTCCAATGATGTTTATGATATACTCCCCACACAGACACCCCCCACAAAAGGTTGTCCCACAAAGTTTTTATTCTTGTGGACTGAGTCCTTTCCAGATTTTTGTTTAATTAAAGGTTTATGGCTATAATAAAGTAAAATGTGAAAAAAAACAGGTTTTATGAATCAATTTGCAAGTAACCTCACCTTCAGAAGGTGATCAGAGAATGTTCCTAAAGTAAATCCAATAAAACTAAAGCAGGTCCTTCTTCATCTATATTTGTATTAAACATCCTTAAATGGAATCACACCTTTCTAACCAAGCTCAGTCTGTCTGACAACACAATTGTCAATCAGCTGCTCTTTGCTCATCATCTTGTATTCCATCCTGTGCCCACACATTTTTATTTTATATAATAATGACTCACCATCTGTTTATGCAGGGGACTGATATCCAGATGTATGTAGCTTTCACTGGAATAAATATTCATGGTTGGACACATTTACAAGACAGGCAGGTTCTCATTTAGTTTGATCTGGGTTTTTTCTTCTTGAGCTGATAATGAATTTATCTCTATTGCTCTTTGCTCAGATGTAATTTACTGTACAGCCATTTTTTTTCTTTCATTTCAGCTATATTAGTGCTTTGTTTTGTAATTTAGTAATATGAATTTTGTTTTAAGTAGTGTAACTATTGATTATACACTCAAGTTTACGGATATTACAATTAATCTCCAGAATAAGCTACCCCTCTTAGCCCATTGCAGTGTTCTTTATGTTTTTACACAGCTTTTTCTTTTGCAGTATTAGAAGCATCTCCTAAATCTGCAACCTACATTTTAATTAATAAATACAGGAATGCAAGAATGTATCTACCTTATACGAAGCAATATTTAAAGACATCAGCCAGGAAATACAACATTGGATATAAATGGGTCTTCCATGTAGACAATAACCCGAAGCATCCAGCCAAAGTGGTTGTTACAAAGTGGGTTAAGGACCAAAACGTCAGTGTTTTGGTGTGACCATCACAAAGTCCTGATCTCAGTGCTATGGAGAAGTTGTGGGAAGATCTGAACAGGCATGTGTGAGTGAGGTGGTCAACAAAATGAGCTGCCTCATTGTGCCCCTTTTAGATGAGCTGGAGTTCTGACACATTCCCTCTGCAGAACAAGTCAGAACTCCAGCAAACTGTGGTGACAAACTTGTGGAAGGGAAGACACTCAAAAAATTGAAGGGGTGTTACAAATGGAAACGGTTTAATAATAATAATAATAATAATAATAATAATAATAATAATAATAATAATACTAAACTGAATTATGGGTGTTTTCTTGCAAAGGGAGGCAGTTGGAATTGCCAAATGAACTGAACTTACATAGCACTTTTCTAGTCCTTTTGACCAGTCAAAGTGCTTTACACAAGAGTCACAGTTGCACTCACAAATGCGCACATTTATCCACGGATACACAGGCAACTTAGGGTTGAGTGCCTAAGTAAGACCCAGGGATAAATGGACACATGACGGGGGAAACTGAAATCGAACCTACAACCTTCTGTTTGTTTTTCAGCAGTCTCTCTGTGGAAAGGTTGGGAGCTGAAATCGTGTTGGATTTTATCTGAAAGATTTTGACAGGAACACGATACTCAAACTGACCAAAGCTTTTGTCTGAGTGAGAAAACAGTCTTGTGCCCAGAAGTCAGGGGTGTTGAATTTGCAATTTACTGTCAAGGTTTTGCTCACAATAGGATTACTGATTTTTTTGTTGGTGACAAGGCCTTTTTTTGGGTTCCTGCTGAGTTTTATTTCAAACATCATTGTGTGTGACTATGTCCTGATTCCCATACACCATTCTAGAGGGGATTTCCTACGAAGGTTTAGCCATGGCCTATGAAATTCTTTGTCTCTCACTTAGCCAAAGGTTTTAACCCCTAAAAGTGTCAATTTATAATAATATAATCTTTCTTCTCTTCTGCACAGAGTGCTATGTGCTGTACATGCTGAAAGTTGTAGAAATGTGTTTGAGGTTGTCACTTTTAAAGATTCTTGCTTGTAAAAAGTTTAGTTGTGCAAAATCAACAGACATTTTGATTGGTTCTTGATTGGTTTAGTTGGTTGTTCTGGTGTAGAACTGAAACAACTCATTCAGCTCATCTAAATGACTTATTTTATAAACTGTTATTTTTTTTTGTTTGTTTCAGAAGTGTTGCTGGTGGGAATTTCCTAAACATTTTTGATATTTTGCTGTTTAAACAGACGTTTAAAGATTTACTTCACAGATCAAATAACAATAACCTTCTGAATAAATTGGCAGCGTTAATTGTAATTCTGATTTGTTCTTCTGTGACTTGTGTAATTTGTGACTTCTGCTATTTTTGCCCCCTTTAAAGCTAAACTTTAGTTGACTCGGCAGTTAATTAATACAGCGCCAGTAACGCTGCTGTTGCACGTCTGAGGCCAGAAAGTGAAAAGATGTTTAAAGTATATTTTCCCACCGGTACTCCTGAGCCTCTCAGTGCTCTGGGTGCATCAACTACTCTGTTCAGAAGCTATATGTGGTCTGCCCCATCGTCAACCTCTCCAAGTTCTCCTTTTTTGTTTGCCCATGTTCTCCACCCATCTTCCTCCCCTCTGCCTGCCAGTGGCCGTTCACATCAAATTCCATATTCTGGCATCCAGCACACCTCCGGGAGTTGTGCGCCATGTCTGCAGGCTATGATCTATCCTCTCTCACCACGAGCGGCAACTTAACTTGTAGCTCCCAGCAGCAGCGTTGTCATTATTTCACCTGGCCTTGACTCCTCTCTCAGAAACTCCTCTACAGCAAAATTTCGGGAGTAGAATTACTCTGGAATATTCTGCTGTAAAAAGTACATATTTTCTCTGAATTTTTCTGTTTCCAGTAACCTCAGAGGTCCAGCTGTTTTAAAAACCAGTCACCCACATGTAATAATTGGTATGCCTCTCTTTGCCCTTTGATCTTATCTACCGCAAAAGTTTTAGGAATTCATAACTGACTTAACTTACAGTGTAAAATTAGTGAGTTTAAAGTTCATTGCAAAAGATTAAATGTGGTCAATCGCTTCTTTTTGTATTTTTTAAGACCCCTGACTTTCTTTGAATCTTAGAAAGTTGTCTTGACTATTTTCATTGGTTGTTTTTACTCAAGTCAAAGTTTATTTATATATCTGTGCTAAACAACAATCACAACATCACAGACAGATAAAATTTATTAATTTATCTAGCTAATTAAATTAATTATCAGCCTCAGAATAAAGTGTTTTTTAAGTAAAGTCTAATCAACCCTGATCTTGTACCCCCATGTTTACCCATAGAGGTGGTTTGTTTCAGGGTTATGTGTGAGCATTCTCCATGTTGGTCGGAAGAGTTTGTTTTCTTCTCATTGTACCAGCACATCTTCTACCACATAGTTGTCCTGGTGACAAATTATCTCACCTGTGCATTGGGTCTCTGCAGTGGTATTGGCCTCTTGGCTGCTTCCTAGATTAATGCTCACCTTTCCCTGCCTAACAGCCCTGGGGGGTGCGGGGGGGGTGGCTAAATCGTGGTGAGTTTGCAGAAGCCCCATTTTCATGATGAACTGAATATTGCAACATGCAATGTTCTAAGTGTGGCATATATTATTTATTATCCTCAATTAGAGAGTTAATTTCTCAATTAGATGGTTTGCAGAAAAAAGAAGCTTGTGAAGATTTGACTTGTACAAAAGTGTAATTGCTCCCTAGGAAAACGTTGCGGGTCTCATTGGACGATAAACTCCATGTGAGCTGACTTGGTCATCTAATTGTTTATGCCTACAGTCTTGCTAATCTAAGTGCTTGCTATGATGCATGTCTTTCTCGTTGTGTCCCTGTTTTTCAGTATGAAAATCACACACATGCACACACACATTTTTTTAAAAAGTGAACTCCAGTATAGAAATCTTCAAAGACAGCCATCATCACGGAGTCCTCTACTGACAGTCCTGAGGAGAACCATTATTCAGGACATCTAAAAAAGAATCCAAAACTGTCTGTGAGTGTGTTTTTGGAAGCAAAGTAAAAACAAAACAAGAGTCACCGGAAATATTTTGTACTATACTGCATCAGTATAGTACACAGTCTGCTTGACACCGGCTAACCTACAAAAAACATTGGTTCCTCCTTTAATGTGTGGTGTGAAAGTCCAGTGCAAATTAATCTTGTCTGAAGAAAGCTTTGACATGAAAAACAACAGTACTTATAGCTTATTATAGGCTGTCATTACTAATGATTTACACACTGGCCTTTATCGTATTGAAAGAAATCTTAATGAAATATAAACTTTCAGCAACCGTTCAACCATCAGGATGCAGTACACAGAGTACAGTGATGGTCAAAAGCCCAAATGTAAACCCTGCAGATTAAAGGGCAATCAGCTGTGCATAACAGCCTGGCAGAAACACTAGCTCAAAGCCTTTCCCCCAGAAACAGGTCAGGCTGTGCTGCCGCTCTGCCACTCACAGACAGTACATTATGGTGTTCAGAGTGCAGATGCAGGGGACAACATCATTAAGAACATTCAGATCTGGCCTAAGGTTACAATGGGCCTTACACTGCTTCTGCTGCTGCATTGACTTTTTATCTCCATACGCCTCTGAGAATAAATGACTGTTGTTCATGTTGATCTTATTGAGCAAATATTGTCCAATTTCACTTTTTTTTTTTTGCAGTCCTAGTGTGGTTGGCTGTGAACATATACTAAAACTTCTACTTGGAACTTATGTTGTAAAAACCTAAAAACCTTGAACATTGATTGTGTTTTTATGAAAATGTTGTTTTATTGTATCTATCAATATGATAATCAAATTCTTAAAAATCAAATCAGCAAATATGCTTTGCTGATTTGAGACATTTTGGACCTATTCAAATCTAGATCAGTGTCTAAAGCCAAAAACGTGCTTTCAAATCCCACCCGTCTTCTACACACTCAGCTTCAGGTAGCAGTTTGTATTCTATTTAAATGTTGAACAAATAGACTGAAGAACTCTCCTATCCCTACACTCATTCATGTTTTAAACAATTAATTAATGGTCTGAGTTAAGATTACTATTGACTTGCTTAAGTTTAATTTTAGTTTTAGCTAAAGTTTATATTTATTTTTGATGTATGCTATTAAATGATCTCCTTTACCTTGAGATTTTTTTTTCTCATTTTTTATCTGACTAATTGTGTCAGTTCTTGTGTGAATGTGTGATGGGCGCCACCACTTGTCCTTGCAAATGGCTTGGCCGTCAGGGAAAAAAGTGAAGTGAACTGAAATTTCACTTGTCATACACAGACTGGATTACTGCCAGACATTTAGAATCAAGAAATGATTTAAGCAGAATATGTCTGACAAGGTAAAATATCACATAAAGGAAAACATACTGCCCTGATCTAAAGAAATCCAAACCATAGTGACAGCCTTTACGCAGATCCAGATAATAACAAAAATACTGCCTACCAGAATTTCTATAAGAATGAATCAACAATTCAACCAGGGGTTTACAAAGTAAACCAAAGCAGCATCTAGAAATTCAGGCCTCAATGACCACAATTGAGACCTGAATTTCTAGATTGTTGTAGATTTAGTAATAATAAATAGAACAGGCAGGAAGAATTGGCGAAGAAAGGTGAAAATCACACCTGAGCAAAGCGAGAACAATCCATGTTTTTTTTCAAATCATGGATTAGAACCTTGAAACAGAAAACCCTTAAGGACAAAGAATGGCTTACGCAGCAGGACAGTAATCCAACACATGCCTAAAACTCCATCTTGAGATTGCTTGAAAAACAAAAATTAAAGGTGTAACAAGGAGATATAGAAGGAATCTCTCTAGGCTGGTACTTTTCACAGCACAGTTTTAAAAGTTACTGTCCAACCCATGAGCACACTCTCATTTCTTCCATTTTATTGCTACATTTTTGTTGTTTCATAGCAAAAGTTAAACAAATATGATGACAATTCGTTGTAGTTGCATGTTCACTTATGTATAAATTTGTTTACAGAGTGGCATAAGGATTCTGATGGGCCCCAGCTGGGAAGAGACACGTATACAGTGCGTGTGCATTTGAACCCCAGGGACTCACAGATGTTGAACACATAGTATTATCTTCTTCCATGTTTTTTTTTTTTTTTATCTTTTCCTATTTCACATCTTTTACCGTCATTCTCCATTTTCTGTGCTCTGTGAATCTCTTAGTTCTTCATGAACTTTTCTCTCAGATTGGATTCAGCATGATGATAAGGTCATGGCGTTACCATCCATATAAGTTACATCAAAGATGGCCAACATGGGAATGAAATTAAGTTTTAATGGAAATGCTTTTGAAAAAGGCTGGTATGGTTTAATAGATTATGAGAATCACTTGATCCAACAATTCAATTTCTTTTGTTGCTCCCAGGTCCTCTAGGGACGACTGCCAGAAAAGTTCACCTAAATATTTGTTTTCGTGTGTGTGTGTGTGTGTGTGTGTGTGTGTGTGTGTGTGTGTGTGTGTGTGTGTGTGTGTGTGTGTGTGTGTGTGCGTGTGTGTGTGTGAGAGAGAGACTGCAAATACACACAGGTAAACTTTTTATTATGAAGGAGATAAAAGGAACAGAAAGTAGTGAAGAAAAGGACGGCTGATTATTTAATCATGTGGGTTGGTTGCTCTGTAACTATTTAAAGCCAGCAGCATCTGCTCAGTACCCCTGTGTTTTCATCTGGTTTGGTTAGCTGGCACTGAGGGAGACACACAGCACACTGTCTCTCTCTGCCTTTTAGCAGCATTCACGTTTACTCTGCCTGTTGTAATTCCACACTTACAGTTTGACTGAAGTTATAGATGTGCACAAGCAGCTTAGATGGTTACAAGCAGACATCTTTACTTCTGGCATGCGTCCATGTCTTATAAATAAAAACTGGTTAAAAGTGTGCTTTTTGTCCTGTGTTTGTTACAGAAACAGCACATCAGGAGGTGCCTATATCAAACAGTGCTGCAAAGGTTTCTGCATCGACATTTTGAAGAAGATTGCCAGGAACGTCAAGTTTACCTACGATCTTTATCTGGTTACCAATGGAAAACATGGAAAGAAGATCAACAATGTGTGGAATGGCATGGTTGGAGAGGTAGTGTCACCTTTGTTTCTCAAAAATATAATGATGTTTACTTCTGACTTATAGTGTCAAGGACACAGTAAAACTACTTATATGATTTAAACAGATGAACTACCATCTTGTTATGGCGCTGCCCATCTTGTGATCAGCGTAAGTCAAACTGTAAACTCTTTGTATTCAGTGTATCTCAGTCAAACTTGTTTACAGTTTGACTTAGATTGGTTTATTACCATTCAGTGACTTGGAGGCAACAGATGTTCCGCTCCAAATCTTCACCATCAGACCTTTCCTCCCCAGAACCATTGGAGTCATTGCTGAAATCTCTCACAACTTCCTCTGCTTCTGTGTATTCAACCATAGTTGTTTACGGTTTGACTTACCCTGATTACGTCACAAGATGGCGCAGGCATTTGACCCAGTTACAGCGATACTCTGCATTTATAGTAGTCTGTGAGAAGGATTTATTATTAAAAGCTTTTGAGTACACAGAAAGAAAGCACAGTAGCTCATCTTTTTAAATCATGTCATCTTGTAAGTAACAGGATAAAATGTCATAAAACATTGAATACTATGCACAAAATAGTTTTCTATACAAATTATTCTGCTTCCCAAGACTTGAAGATGACTATGAAATTTTAAGTTTGGGTGAGAAGGTTTATGTTTGACATTTTAACATTTTGTAAAGCCACAAAATTAGCCCTTTACGCATCAGTACTCAAGCTTCCCTCTCCTCTTAGTTTCCTAAATGATGAGGTCTTTGGTCTGGTACCGATGCAGGTGAACAGGCGAGGTGGATGCCTTGCGAGACTTTTAGCTTTGAGGAAGCGGTGCTCTCTATCAAGCTGTGGTGGATTCTGGAGCACTTATTTCATAAACAGCTTGCAGAGGAGGTTGGAGAAGAAATGAGTGGGGAGCCCACTTTCAGTGTCTTCAGGCAGACAGAGGCTGTAGATGTTCTGTTGCCTGCTGCAGCTTGGTGGCTTTGTCATTTAGCTTGACGTTGTCTTTACGGAGAGCAGCACAGTCTTTGAGGCTAGCTGCTCACTGCCTCATATCATCTGTTGCCTTCTCTAAAGAGGAAACAATGTCTGCCTGTTTCTGTACCTACTCTAGCTTGGAGTTAAGTATGTTAGCTGAAGATTTAAACTCAGATGTCAGATCCTCCTGGTGCTGCTGCAGTAATGCAGTGATAGCCTCCAGCATTAAGCTAAGTCCTCCTTTTTACTTCCTTTTTACACTCTTAGAAACTGTCACTAGTGGGTAAAAACTTTTCAAGACATTAACAAAGATGTTATTGTACCAGCGGCAGATTAAAAGTAGCCATTTGTTGAGTGAATTGCGTTAAGAAGTTGAACCACTTTGTTGCTATGTCTGTCCTTTTCGCCCCAGAACCATTGGAGTCATGGTTCTGGGGCATTACTTCATATGTAAACCAGAAGTCCTTCATTATTTTTTTTATATTTCAGTGATTCTTGAGAATAGGGACAAAACAGGTCCTATGGATAAAGCACAAAATTTGAATAAAATACTGTATGTACACAAAATATATATTTTTTCAAATATCTGACTAAACTAACCTGGGTCATGTGAGCACAACAATGTATGTTTTCCAGGTATTTGCTGAATAGTTTTTTATTTTAAACATTGTAGTAAGTGGATGATGCCTTCAAAAGCTTTTGTCCAGGAGCAGAACCCAATACATTATAATAGTTTAAAACAATTAAAGAAATACTAAAATTATATATTATGACAATTAAGTATAAGTAGTCATACAAATAATTATAAAAGTATCAATAAATTGAATTAAAAATCATTTTTTTATATTTTCCGTCTCCATTGAAATTTGTCCTCAAGTTTTTGTCAACACCTTCAGAAATGAAAAGAATGGAAAAAAAATCAGGCATTATTGGGGGCAGCAGAACTTCTGAGGACCCCATGACCTCTTCCTTTCTTTTCCTTTGCTAAGAGGGCTAGTTAGCTCTGGTTAGCTTATGTTATTCTTCAGTTTTTTATTCTTTTTATTCCTAAGTTGTTTGTCACAAACATGACGTGTCAACACAGTAATTGACAATTTGCAAAACCTTGATGAGATTTTGTGAAATAAAAGCTTAATTTTGGTATAATGTAAAGATTTCATGGACCTGATGAGCTACAATATGGCCTCCTTCAGAATAACATCATATAAATTGAGGTAGTTTGGCTTTTTGTCACCTCCGTCAGATGTCAACTCCATCAGAGTTTTTGTGACTCATTCAGAGAAATTGTTGTCAAATCTCACTTAAATGTGCAGTTAATTCATTTTAATGTATTTTACATAAATTGCATTACTTCATATGTACCACGTTTTTAATTTTACTCACTAGTTTGTCACCACCTTCAGTTTTGTGTCAACTCTGTCAGATGGACTTTTTGTTGTTTTTTGTTTTAAATAATATTTATTTTGTTTCTTGAGAAGCTTTTGTCTGTAAAATGAGTAAAAATATCACTAACAGGGTCATTAAAAAATATTTTTTATTTATTTTTGTCAGATGGTGATGACAACATTCTGGGTCAGGTCGATTAAAAATGTAATTTTTTTTTTTAAAAAATGTTGCAACTGGAAGCCTGCTCTTTAGCATCTTTACATTTCCAAAACATTATTTGTCATATTTGCATACATAAGGTTGAGAAATAACAAAAAAATATGGGAAAATTAAAACCCATTTTGTCCCTATTCTCAAGAATCACTGATTTATTAAAAATATATATTGCTCCCATGCAAAGAAATGTATAGCACATTAAGGATTAAAGTGTTTTTTTTTTTTAAGATTATAAATGACTAGTGTGTGTGTCTGTAAAGGGATTCGGGGGGCTGGCACCTTTCTCTAGCTCTCATTGGGTGAGAGGAGGTGTACACCCTGATATCTTGATTTTACTAGTTAAATTAAAATATTTCCTTTTCATGCATGAGTTATGATCCTATAAGTCAGGAATTTTTTCCAAAGTGTTTTTGATTTCCCTATGTTATATAAAAAGGTGCGGGAAAAGAATTGTAACTTTTTTTCTAGGATTTGTCCAAATGTACATTATAAAGTGAACATATTTTGACATAAGTTTAAGGAATGCATAAACATTGAATATTGCATTAAACTGTCATCGTAGTCTAATGTTCACTTGTACATTAGGCTGGTTAGACTATATTCAGTCCTTTTCATTCAACAGCTTAGGTTAAAGACAGTCTAGTTCCAGGTGTCATCATGGATTGTTATTTATTTTATTTATTTATTTCAAATAAATAAATGTTATACTACATGATAGTAGTATAAAATCATGAACAAGAAATGCAAAGGACATATTTTTGTACCACAGTAATCTTAACATGCTAGAAAATTAAGAAAATTATCAACTCCTACCCCATAAATTCATGCAATATTTTCAAATGAGCTCTTTGATTTGATAAATCAAATTTTGATTTGATAAATCTAATCAAAAATAAAAATAAACAGGTTCATTCATTTTCCATTTTATCTATACTTTTCTACACTTCAGGTGGTGTATAAGAAGGCCATTATGGCTGTGGGATCACTGACCATCAACGAGGAAAGATCAGAGGTCATCGACTTCTCCGTGCCCTTCGTAGAGACTGGCATCAGCGTCATGGTGTCACGCAGCAATGGGACTGTCTCACCCTCTGCCTTTCTTGGTATTTTTTTGACTTTCTCTAATAAAAAATGTTTTCCTACTTGCGCATTTTCTTTTTCAGTCTAACATCCTGCTGAGAGGACTCCTGGGGCCACAATAATGGGGCGGTGCTTACATGGTGGCAAAATCCTCAACATGAAATGGAATATTTTATTCACTCGCTATATGCTGGCCAAACTCCACTTGTACTCTGACTTCATCTGGGCCTCAAAACCCTAAGCACATTAATATTTCTACCAGAGCAGAGCAAGTGGAGCATGTCAGCTGTTTCTATTTTTTTTTTCCTTTTTTGAAAAGTCAGCTTAGACAAAGCAGTGTTGATGTTTGCTTTGTCTTCCTCCTCTTCTTCCCTTTCTCCAGTTGTTGAGATGACGAGAAACCAGAAGCATTCTGCTTGCCTAATGTCTTGTGTTGTCATTGGAGCGAGACAGAGAGTGAGGGGGCTGTGGTGGGGTGTATTGGACTGTGCATGTGTTGGTCCCTGTGTATCAAGCCATGTGTCAGAATTACATAAAAAATGTGTTTCTGATGTTGCACTAATATATTGGGATATGTTTGTATAAAGTAAAGGACGTGTAGAAAATGAATGTGCTGTGGCTGTTTATGGTTGATGATAAGAGCTGAATGTTTTGTGTGGGGGCGTGTGTGTGTGGGTGTGTGTGTATGTGGAGTCGGGCTCAGGGTATCAGTGACGGTTCAGTATCTCTCGCACTCATATTAGAGGCACCTCAGCACACAATCTCTCAGGGTTGGCTAACTCTGGCAGTTACATACTTACACATGCAGTGATGCAAACACACACACACAGAGGCACACACACAATGTGTGGGTTCAGCAGCTCTGGCACTCATCCCGCTGTCTGAACTCCTGGCCTGCTGCACACCAAGCACAGACTCATACACACACAAATAAATCACACATTCATGTTGATAGTGGCGGCACATCAGATCACTTAGTTTGAATCTCGTCTTTTCCACCTTCCTCTGTCTCTCCTCCTTCTTTTCCTCCGTCCCCCTCTGCCCTGAGCCTCTCCGTCTCTCAGCTCTCATCCGAAGGAATAATGAAAAATATGGAAATGTGTTCCTTCAAACTCTCTGTGACTAACTCTCTCCCTCTCCTTCCTTCCCTAGCGTCTCACTGGTGTCTTCTCCGTCATCTTTTTGTATCTCCCTCCCCCTCAACCATGTTGCTTTTTTGTGCATCTCCTTCTCCTCTTTGACATCTCTTCAGCTCATGGACTCAGTTTCACAAACACTGAGTGTCTCTTTCTCTCCTCAGAGCCCTTCAGTGCATCAGTTTGGGTGATGATGTTTGTGATGCTGCTGATTGTCACAGCCATTGCTGTCTTCCTCTTTGAATTTGTCAGTCCATTGGGCTTCAACCGCAACCTGGCCCAAGGCAAAGGTAGGCCAGCACACACACTTGTTATATGAAATATCACACCAATAATTTTACCAGCAGCAGGAAGTGGTAAATCAAAGTTTTCCCCAAAGCAAGAAAAAAGTGACCTATTACTGCTCCGACTTGAATCAATTCATGCAAAAGCAAGATGACATTCCCATTTCTTTCCTGAAGCTGCTCTGATGAACTTTTGTGTGAATGCAACATCAAAACATAGAACCTGAAGCTAACATGTTGCCTCTGAACTCAGCATTTTATTGTAATTTACAACTTTATCTACTACTAGGTCAGTTATGAATTTTACTTTATTTATCAAAACACTATGTGGCACCTATGTGTTTGGCTTAATATTAATCTTTATAGACTGATAAAGCATCTCCACATCTAAAAAGATTGTATTATAAATGCTGTAGCATGAATTTTGATGATTCTATCCTACTTATTTTCATTTAAAATGAATATTTTCATTTAAAATGAAAATAAGTAGCAAACATGCAGTTATTGGAAAGTCTTCATCCCAGTTGTCATATATAAAACACACTAACTTCAGTGTGTTTTGTTGGGATTATTTGTAATATTAACAGACAAAGTGGTGCTTTGTTTTATGAAAAGTGTGGTGTGCATTTGTACACAGCCACATTATCTCTAAAGAAAATGCAGAGCTAGCAGTGGAAGCTACTTATATGAAGTGAACTTTAATCCCGGTTTAAATTCAGCTGTTCTTCGAGAGCCTCCGTACTGTGGCCCACATGTGGAAATTGCGAAATGAGCTGCCAACAGATGTAAAAATCAAAAAAATAAATGAAACATGAAACAAAATGAAAATGCTGCAAACAAAAATGATTCAATAACATAAAATAGAGGCAACAATCTTCAATCAACAAAATAAATGCAAACAAAAAAGGTTGCAATCACAAGAAATATTGCAATGACAAATAAAACCCTGCAGTCACAAGAAGAAGCAGCAAGTGGGAGAAACGCTGTAAATAGCAAAAACAGCTCCACAGAGCAGAAGTACTCCAGACCACTAGGGGGAGTCAAACAAAAGATAAATCACATCATACTGTGATATGAAGTACACTGTTCCAAAGAGTGTACTCTGCCAAGTGGCGTACAATTGTTTTGATTATATTTATTCTGATAATTGGGACCTGCCATAGCAATGCATAGGGAGGGCAGTGACTGACTTGCGAAAGCTGAGTTGGCAGTTAAGAAGTACAATGATGGTGGAACTCTGAGTTACTACAGAAGAAGGCTGAGCAGAATGTTACAACTACATTAATGGTGGAACACTCAGATACTACAAAGGAGGGCTGATTCACCAGTTAAGAACTACAAAATATTGTAATATAATACATAAGTGAAAATACATATAATTATTTAAAGAAAAGGCTCTAGTAGAGATTAAAATTGTACAATTCAAAATATTCAGCCTCAACTGGAAATAATAACTAGAACAGCTCCAGTAAGCAACGTTTGAGGTTGACCAGAACTTGCTTTAGATCACTCTTTCTCAAACTGTGGTCCCCAACCACTGGTGGTCCATAGACACCTCTTAGTGGTCCATGAGTTATACTGCATCTAAGCAATTTGCTGTGACGTGAGCTTGAAGCGCGATGCTACAGTTAGGATTGTGTTTAAAAATAATAATGGATGGTGCTGTGGTGGCACAGGGGCAAAGCACGACCCACGTATTGAGGCCTTGGTCCTTGTGGCATTAGTCGCAGGTTCTTTTCCCAGCCTGGCAACATTTGCTGCATGTCTTCCCATTACCTTGTTTCCTGTCAAACTAATTTCAAATAAAGACCACTAGAGCCAACAAAACCTTTGAAAAAAATAATAATAATGGATACTGCAGCAGGTATGGAAAACCACAAAAATTAACTCCCTTATGACCAACTCTCTTTGAAACATGAAAATAAGGTTTATCTTTCTCTCTATTAGAAAGGTTGGAACAACCGTACAGGACACAGACTTTAGGCATTTTGATGCTGGATCAACAGAAATAAATGGGCTGCATTTACTTCCGGTCCTCCATCTGCACTGGGTGACGTCATCTGAAAGCCAGCCTCTGCTTAGAACTACAGTGATGGCAGAACTTTCAGTTACTACAGAGGAGAGCTGAGCTGGCAGTTAAGAACTACAATGACGGTGGAACTCTGAGATAGTACAGAGCAGAAGGCTGAGCAGAATAACTACAGACATGGCGGAATGTTTTGAGCATCATATAACAGGTTTCATCCAACCAGTTACTCATAGGATTAGTATAGCCCTTTAAAGTAAAGCTTACTGAAAATTTCGAAATAAAAGCCCGAATATTCCTCTTACGTTAGCGGTTCTGTGTTTGTGGCATTTTTTTTTTATTTTTTATTTTTTTTTGTTGATTGCTTTTGTTTTCTGTTGCCACTTTTTTTCTGTTTGCATCGCTTTTCTGTTGCAATTGTTCTTTATTTTTTGACACCATCAGGTAAAAATGTGAGTTCAGTGTTTCACTATGCTTTATCTTTGACTCATCATGCAATCTTTTTCCATTTTTTTGTATTGCTCCGGCTGATCTCTCAGACCCACATGGTCCATCATTCACCATTGGAAAGGCCATATGGCTGCTGTGGGGTCTGGTTTTCAACAACTCTGTGCCTGTGCAGAACCCCAAAGGCACCACCAGTAAATTCATTGTGTCAGTGTGGGCCTTCTTTGCTGTCATCTTCTTGGCCTCATACACTGCCAACCTGGCTGCCTTTATGATCCAGGAAGAATTTGTGGACCAAGTCACTGGACTGTCTGACAAAAAGGTGGGTTTACACAAACATAGGTACACACACTTATACACACATGCATAGAGGAAACTAAACACATTTGCAGTCAGGGTTGCTCTTGTAATGGATGCCAGGCCTGCGGCCAGACAAGACTCTCTGGGGAGGGCCCTCAGGCTTCACAGCCCAAACCCACTGGCCGTCCCTGTCACCTCACTATCACTGCCAGCACAGCAGAGTCACAGACACACACACACATGCATGCTGTACAGATCAAAGGCAAGAGTGTGTAGTTTGCAGAGCTTGGCAGTGTCAGCAGAACCCCAGCCAGTCTTACACTACACTGGATACACAATGATGATGACTGATGAGTCCTCTCTGCTATCGTTCCTTCCTTGTCTGTCTCTTCTTGCCACTGTCCTCCATTCCTCTGTCCTTCCTCCTTCGCTTTTTTCATGTTTGCCCCCACTACTACTTGAACTTTCCTTTTCTTTTTTTTCTTTCTCTCGTTTCTCTCTTCCTGGTGTCACTCACACCTTTTATCTTTGCCTCTCCCCTCTGCGCTCCTCCCACACATCGGTGTAAGTCTCTTTTAACAAATGTCATATCTTTCTTGCTTTCATTCTTCTTCTCCCCTCAGTTCCAGAAGCCGCACTCCTACTCCCCGCCATTTCGCTTTGGGACAGTTCCCAACGGAAGCACCGAGCGCAACATTCGGAAGAACTACCCAGATATGCACCAGTACATGACTAAGTACCACCAGACTGGTGTTGTGGATGCATTGGTCAGCCTCAAGACAGGGTAATGTAAATTTATCAAGTCAGCTCCTCTCGCATTACAATGCCCTGCAGCTGAGAGTATGATTCTCAACCAGCACATGTATTTAAGAATAACACAAACCCTTGGTGCCCAGCTTTAACTTGTGCCAAAGTACAGAGGTAGCTTTACTCTCTGTTTCTGTTACTGACAGTAACATGTTTGCAACTGCTCATTATAAACTCCTGCTGCTGTACAAAAAAGGGACGCAGCCAAAACAGACAAACTGTAATTTGCTCTGGAGTTGGCTACCTTTAATTCTCCATCTGTAACTCCCACTAACAGCAGAGCTGGTTTTTAGTTTTCAGTGTAGGCTTTGATCTTCAGGGTATTAAACATAATTTTACTTTTAGATTCCATATTAATTATTGTATTGATATAGCACAGAATATGCAAAGTGTTTGTTTCTAACATCTCACATTAAACTTAGTTATACAACATCAAAACTATGTAAAGAAGGTTTTCAGCTGAGTCATATGTAAACAACTTCAGAAGTGAAAATTGTCATGAAAGTCAATCTAGGGACTTGTGTTCAGGTACACAAGAAACTTAAGAGCACTATCTTTCCAAAATATACTACGTTGTTTTTTAAGCTAAATTTAATAAATTAATGTATTATATTTTATTTCCCTAAGAAATATAAGCCCATAGAACAACTATAAATGTGAAGCACCCAAGTAATCTGGCTGGCGCTTTTTACTGAGATCATTTTCAAGCTACAGCTAGATCTGAAGGGTGTGATTTTTACCTAAACAATGGAAAACTTTTATTATTAAATTTTACAACCAGCTACAGAAGTACAGGTATATTCCACAAAGGTTTATAATAATCAGTTATATCAATGTTGGCATATAAGAAAACTAAATGACATTTGGAAACTGTGAATAAAACAAGTGAAGCGGAAATAACAGAGTAGCAGAAGTAAAAAATACTTTGAACTATAGGTGGGAATTAACAGTCACATAACCCAGTGTTTTTGAGTAAATCCTGTGGGAAATTTGCAATATTCACTTTCCAGTTGCTCAAAAATTGCAGGGATCTGTTGACTTTGCGTAAATTTCTGTAATTGAGGAATCTCAAAAAACTGAAGGGAAGAGACTGATATTCATGTTTTAAAAAATTAGCAGCAGTCTCAGCAAAATAGGATTCTAGATTCTATTAAATCAAAGGCCTGAATATATATATTTTTATTTTGACTGGAAGATTTTAAAAAGTTTTAGATCCAAAATATGTAGCAAATAAAAAAAAGATTGTTTTACCTGATTAGTTTTATAGAAAATTAGTAATGTTTTCCTTTCAAATAATTACCTAATATATTATCTCTTTATTATTTCCTTACATGATTATTGTGTTTTTTCACCCTTTGATTTCATGGTGAATTTGGTTTTCATCACAGAAAGCTGGACGCCTTCATTTACGATGCTGCAGTCTTGAACTACATGGCAGGCAGAGACGACGGCTGTAAACTGGTCACCATCGGCAGCGGATACATCTTTGCCACCACAGGTTATGGGATCGCACTTCAGAAGGGATCATATTGGAAACGTTTAGTCGATCTGGCTATACTTAGCATCATAGGAGACGGTAAGATGCTTAGTCATGTATTTTTTGAGGTCCTGATGGTCTTTAAAGTGAACAGTCTTTGTTTTTGTCCTTATACAAAAAACAGTCTTGTACTCCTCCTTTCCCCTTTAAGAAAGCTACCAGGGTCTCATCTTAACACACCATTTCATCATCACTACTGTAAGAGGTGTGTGTATGTGCTCAAGTATCCTAATATGCTTTTGTTTCATAGGACATATCTAAAATAAAGAAAATGCTGCAATGCTACCTGCTTCCAAAACGGCTAATCCTGAAGCTGCATTTATATTTATTGACTCTTATTGGCTGTATCCCTAAGTGCAGAAATAAAGAAGACTGGAGATATTAGCTTCTGTTGTGGTGCTAAAACGTTTTCCACTATGTGTGCTAATGCAAATTAAGGTTTATTTGGTATTTGAACTATTACAATAGGCAAGTTAGAAGTGTTGGAATAGCTCTGATCATCTGTCCTACTAACCAATGTGATTTCACCAAACATGTGCATGTAAAAGCTTGTTTTTTGGAGGGCAGATTTTAGCATGATTAGTTAATAATTAATTATTAGTAAATTAATTATAAATAAAATAAAGGTTTTTTATTTTCTTGCAAAGTTAGTTTATTTAGATTAGGACTGTCAAGAGACATGAGATGTTTGCTTCATATATAGGTGACTAAAGTGTATGAATAGTTGGTGGCAAACAAGTAAAAACAGTGCTTCTCTAAAATGATAAAATGAAGAAAGCATTCTGTTAGATATTATGGTGTTTTTGGAAATAAAAACTTGACAAAACAAAGCTGAGTTTTGGCAAACTGCAGTAGTTGAACCTGAGACAAAGCGATTTTTTCAAAAGTTTAAAAGTCATATTTAGCCCTATCCGGTAACACTTTATTTGAAGGAGGGTGAATAAGACTGACATGACACTTTCATAAACATGACATAACACCTGTAATGAACATGAATAAGCCTTTATGAATATTTATGACTGTTGTCATAAAGTGTCATTCGGTAAATTATGACACTTTTAATACAAAGTTGACATTATTCAAAATGTCTTTATGACAACTTGACATTAACCAATAAATCATTACTGTTTAAACTTTACCTTTAATAACATAAAGTTACCTCATTTTTAAAGCGCAATTAGTAATACTTTTATAACAAATTTATATCGGTAATGATTTCTTGGTTAATGTCAAGTTTACATAACAAAGACAGTTTGAATAATGTCAACTTTGTAGTAAAAGTTGTATTGGTATTAAAAGACATTTAACATATTAAATGTCCTTTTGTATTAAAGTGCCATAATACACTTTTATTTATGACTGTTGTTATTTATGACAACAGTCATAAATATTCATAAAGGCTTATTCATGTTCATGACAGATGTTATGTCATGTTTATGAAATTGATATGACAGTCTTATACACCCCTCTTCAAATAAAGTGTTATCCATTATCCTGATAATATGAGCAAACAAATTGTATTATCGCGACAGCAAGAGTAGCTTCTAAAGTGAGCATGCTGTCTAAATATGTGCTGTTAAACTGGCATTTTAAATATTTTGGTGATGAACTGACATCAAAATTATGCTATGATAAAAATTAGTATGCTTTTTAAGAGGTCTTATCTTTCTGAAAATAACTAAATCTGAATAAAAAAACAATCCTAAAAGATTTTGGGGTATTTATCCCTTTTTCTCCCATGGTGTTTTCTGTTTTTATCCTCTTTGCTTTTATTTGATATTGCATCCTCTTCATCCCTGAATTACTCTTTCTACTTGTCCCAAAATCTTTTAACTTTCATCTTTGCCATTCATCCATTTTAAGACACTTTGTTTTTCAATTTTTCAAATAGGTGAGATGGAGGAGCTGGAGGCGCAGTGGCTGACCGGGATCTGCCATAATGAAAAGAATGAGGTGATGTCCAGTCAGCTGGATGTGGACAACATGGCAGGAGTCTTCTACATGCTGGCTACAGCCATGGGCCTGTCCATCCTCACCTTCATCTCAGAGCACCTTTTCTACTGGAGGCTGAGATACTGCTTTACCGGTGTCTGCTCTGGCAGGCCGGGTATGCTCTTCACTATCAGCAGGGTGAGAGGAAATCAAACACACACAGTTAACACTTTTCCCACTGCTGGAGCCGGTTGCTCAGAATGTAACAGCATCATATTTTGTTTTGATTTGCAGTGAACTGGTGGTCACCACCTCTGTTGCTGTTTGAATTTGTGGCTGTGAAAACCATTTATTTGCCAAACTCTCTTCATCTGTGTGTTTGTGTGGTAAAGAGGAGAATTATTTGATTAGAGTCTAGCTGAGACCAAAATTAATTTGCTGCTCCACAGAAAGAATTGCACAGAAGGGAAACAAAGATACTAAAATCATAATATTAATATCATTAGGTACACAACAAGCAAAGGTGGCAACAGTGGCAACGGCGGTAGGAGTTCACCCTGCAATTGGTCTACTGCTGGTTCGATTCCCAGTCTGCCTGCCCTCGTCGTTTGCATCTCTGGGCAAGACACTTCTGGTGTTGGTACAAAATATACAGCCTTGCTTCTGTCAGCCTTCAGCCATCATCAGCGTATGAATGAGTCCTTTGAGATTTCAATTGAAGATATAAAGGGATGAATAAATCAAATTAATCAGACTCCCTCAGACAGAGGGTGCTGAAACGCCTTTGAATCCCTGCTGGTAGACGTAACAGATTAAAAACTTAATTTGTCCCAAAATCAGTCAAATTGTTAAATAAAGTAGGAACATACAGATCAGGCTTCTGATGCTCTGGTCTGATTTGCTGGTTCATTTACTTGCTGGAATGCATTCAGGATTGTGCAATATGTGTTTTTCTATTTTATTGTGGGTGTTATGTGCTTTGAACCCTCATTCTTGCATCCATGTCCTCAAATATGCTGTGCCCTTTTTGGATGTAACAGGGTACACAAATGTTTTCATTGTTGATTGACAGCTGGCCACATTCGCTGGTTTACTCCTGATTTAGCTCACTGAAAACTTAAAACATCATAGTTTAGCTGTGGACTGCGAACATACCCCCTGCTGGGACGGAGGAGCTAGTATGAATATAATCAGGAGCAGCACCAGGAACACATTAAGTTTAGCAGCAGAATAAGGGCGGCTGTGATTTAGCAGTGCTGCTAGCAGCCGGTTACTCTGAAGAGAAACGATGATGCTGTGCTCAAGTTTCTGTTGGAGCTGCGATTTTGTGCTGACAAACACTGGGACTGCATAATATTAGCTTGTGAATTTTATTTTTACTTGAGTTAATAAGAATCAATAATAAAGTTCATACATGGCTATTGGTTTACATCTTTTGACTGCATTATCTAAATCTAAAATGTTGCACATTTAATAACAAGTGCCAGAAAGTAATTATATTTATATGTATGCCGAAATAATCAGCTGATCTGAGTCTTTATCATTATGTTTGGACCAGCAAAGAATTTCTGTAAAACTTTTTAAATATCTGGGTTTATTTTAGGCCATTAGAACCAGAACCTGAAGGTTCTCCATTAATGAATGTTCCTGCAAATATTAGTGGAGAGTTGACCACAGCTGCTGTTACTACCTCGTGTAGAGCCAAACTGCACCCAACTGGTTAGAGTTCAACTTGCCAATGGAAAAGCACCCTTAGTTTTTTACCTGATTTAACACCCTGATAGTGACTGTGAGAGGCAGAGGCCTGCTAACAAGCCACCATTTAGTTCACATCTGTTGAACCAAACATGTAGGATCCTGGGCCTTGAGGACTCACTTTGGACACTGGTGGCCTAAATAAAGGCTTTCAGTTGCTGCCATGTGATTGGACGAGTTGCTATTTGAGGCAAAAGTAGCAAGTCTGTATTTAACAAGAAAGGTAATAGATGAATTAATGGAACATTTATACCATGGAGAAAGTAATAAAATCTAAAAGAAATTACTTTCTATCTTTTATTTTCTTTCATATTACATTTTTTTACATAGTTTTTACTGACCTGAAAAAAATAATTTTTCTTTCTCAAATTCCCGACTTTTACAGGCTGCAGAAACTTTGCAGAAGGCCTGTTTTCTCCATTCTCTCACTCTCTCTCTCACACACATTCACAAGCAGGGCTACCAAGTTAAAAATTGTTAAATGTATGCAAGTCCCATAAGCTGATGAAACCACAGATGGACTGGTTGAGGCACAGGCATACAATCCTTAATGTACGCACAGAACACAAATGGGCACAGTAAGAGCGACCACTTTTACATTATTCATATTTGATGCCTCTGTCTCAGGCAGGGCTTTTATTCCAGACGAGCAGCATTTCACACATTAAGAGTCTTACAAAAACCGTGTTCAATGTGTCTCCAAGTGTGTGTCTGTCTCAGCATGCACATGCTGCTTGAGCAGAGGTGCTGGAGGTTAAGTGACTGTAGGAAGAACATTTCCTTGCACTCAGAGACCCCCCTCCAGTGACATCATCCCCTAGATTTGGTTATCAAGCACCGCTGAAAGTAATTCATCTAAAAAAGTGGCGATTATCTCCCTTTGCCATGCTATAAAATATAATGAGGTTAAGGTTTCCAGTAAACCCTTTTAAAAACAAAGTAGGGGTCTCTATTACTTGACTTTGAAAGGAAATTAATCTTGTGCTTATTTGAACTTTCTTTGGATAAAGTCACTGATTTATGAATCACCTTTACTTTTCAATTATCTCTACCTCAGTCGGCCTCTGTCTCTAATTTCCTCGCCTGCCATTTTCTCTTTAATTTCCTGTCCTGTGCCCATCTCAGGGTATATGGAGCTGTATCCACGGCGTTCACATTGACATGAAGAAGAAGGCACCTGAGCTGGACTTCAGTCCTCAAGCCAACATGCTGCACTTGCTCAAATCTGCCAAGTCCATCGCAATGTCATCACCCAAACGCAACACTGTCCTCGTACAACCCAGCATCCTAGATATGATGTCAGGCAAAGGTACAGTACTACTCTGGTTTGCAGTGTCTTGCAAACGGAAGTTGTTTTTATTTACATTTTGTCCCATTAAAACCTCAACTTCAGTGCCTTTTTTAATTTAAATGTGATACACAAAGTAGCACATAAAAAAATAATGCACTGCATTCAAAACATGTAATATATAATAAAGTGTAAGTATTTGAATTCCGTTTCAATAGAGAATTATTCTACAAACAACAGTTGCTCATTCTTTTCTTAAAAGCTCCAACTCAGGAAGACTGACTGGAACGCATCTATAAACATCCTTTTTCAAGTTTTGCCAAAGATTCTTCTCTTGGACTGATTTTTGGGTGATTCTAACATATGAATATGCATCAGTCTAAACTTTGCAGCTGTGGCTATGTGGTCATGGTGGTTGTCCTACTCAGCTGCACAGTTCTTTGAACCAAAACTATGCTGTCTTTAAAAGCTGCTCTGTCATGGTTTGTAGGTGAAAGTCGGACCCAAAAGCAGAAGGGGCTGCTGCAGCGAGTTGATGAGTTGTTTAATGTAATAAAGAAATAGTAAAGTAAGAACTTGGAAACAAAACGGGCACCGTGTTACATGTAGGTGACGGGCTGCATCACCTGCACTGGTGAAGGAGGAGGAGAGGCTGTTAAACACTGGGAGGCTGATTGCTGGAACAATGGACTGGGACTAATTACTAACAAGGTGCAGCTGTGAGAAAAGCAAAGAAGAGAGAGAGGGAGCAGCAGAGCTGCTGGGAAAGACAGTTCAAAAGAAAAAGACTGAAACTTTACTTTTCAGAAAGTAAAGTTTCAGTCTCATGATAATGAATGATACTGAACCTGGGATCCTGACATGTACAGTATTTTTTTATGCTGTAAATAAGACCCGTCTCCTTTCTCACATTTTTCATTGCTATATTTTACATTGTGCAAATTTGCCTGCTTCTGTTTCTCTGTCCCTTTACTGGCAGTACACTTAACCAGGTGAATCTCTGCCCTGTTTATGAGTTAGGTTCCATCAACTCTGAACAGTTTCCCCATCCCTCCTTAAACAAAAGCATCGCCACAGTATGATGCTGCCACCACCTTGTTCCCTTTTGGGGATATTTATTTATTATTTTTTAACCTTTATTTAACCAGACAGATCCCATTCAGATCAATAACTTCCTTTTCAAGGGAGACCTGACCAAGATAGACAGCAGCAAATGTTAAATACTGTTGCAAAAATTACAGTCAAACAGAAGAAAATCACATTAAAATCTCTTAAAATTCAAAGTAATCTAAATAAAACCATTTTGTGTCATGGAATTGGCAATGAAGGCCTTATATTTTTGATTAAACAATTGTTTTCAGTTTAGTGTTGTGTGGCAGAATAATGACAGAACTGTAATGCGCAGCTCTAAGTGTTACCATGTAAAGAAATTTCTCCCACCTGACCCTGTTTTATTAACCTTACAACTTTATTATGACAGTTTGATTGTTCATGCTTTGAACAGATCTCTGATCTCCGAGGCCTTCACAGAACATTTGGATTTCACAAAAATAATAAATTGCTCTATTGCTCTTGTAACTTAAAAAATGTGTTGTACCGGAATTTACATGGATTTATCAGTGACAGCAATTTTTCTTCTTTTTCTTTTTTTTTTTTAAAACACATAATTTTCCAATCACTTCCCATATATGAAATACTCTGTTAATAATAATATACTGATAAATTAGTGGCATCAAGGAGATAAAATGTGAAAATGCTTACTAATTGGTTTAACAAATCACCATTTGATGCAAAATAGCCTCTATATGTTTTCTCCTATTCTTCATATTTGATATGTTTATTTGAGTGCTTACCTCAAGCTTGATATATATCAAGCTTCTCCTTGTGTTGAGTCTATGGTGGTCATGTCCAAATATGTCTCATGATTACAAAAGCAATAGATGGTGTATTCTGTGTGCCGAGGTAATAGATAATGTATCAGCTAACTGGTGAAGCATTCATGCCATCATCCAACTGTTGTCGGCTGTCTGAGGAGCATGTCTTTTTGTCTCCTAGGTAACTCACTCCACAGTCTGCCTCAGAAGGGTCCTGGTCTCTATAGCAACGCTGCGGGTCCACAGGCTTTCCTGTCATTGTCCGGGCGACATAAAAACCATCTTAACAATGCTGCACCATTTCCCGGGCAACAAAAAGCCCCGACTCTCCAGACCAGCCCCAACAAGCCCCAGCTGTCAATCACCGATGATAACGACAAGAACCGCCTGGCCGGGCCTGCTATCACTGCATCAAAGCCACGGGCCTTATGGAAGAAAAGCGTGGAGACGCTGAAGACTCAACCGAGTGTGGTGTCTCCTGGAGGCCCGAGCCCCACCTCAGTTTCAGGGACTGGACCTCCACAGATGAAGACCCAGCGCTACCTGCCAGAAGAGCCGCAACACTCAGACATGTCAGAGTGTTCTAGTCGACCTCCATCGCACAAAGATTCTGACTCTATGGCTGCGAGGGGCGGATTTAAACCAATCAATCAGCTGAGGAAGCGGGGTGGAGGTGGAGGTGGAGGTGAAGGAGGAGGAGGCGGTCGAGGATCTAAGATCTACTCCATTGACTCTGACCAGGCCAGCCTCCAATCTGCTCCTCCCTACCAGAGAGACAGCCAGGGGGGCGGTGATGACCACAGTTACCCCCCTGACCTATTTCCACCTGACAGCACTTACTCACACTCACACCAGTCAGATGCACCAATTATGCAGCTGAGCGCCAGCCTCCTGCACCACAGTCACAGTGCCGAGGCTGACCTGCACTCCCTAAAGGACAAGAAATACAGCACCTACACACACAGCAAGTAAGGGTTCCTGCCAAAAATAAACTAATAATTATTCACGTGGTTGAATTGTCTCCATTTTAATAGTTTTTTTCTTCCCCAATCTAGTGTAAAGGACAAATCTGCAGGATCATTTGAAGCTCCTGGTTCAGGCTCTGCCATCCAAGGCGCCAGGCCTGGTCACTGTCGGACCTGCCTGACCAAGCTCAGCGGTTACTCTGGCCTCTACACTGTTCGATCCCCTCAAGCGCGCTGTGACGCCTGTGCCCACCTGGGGAATCTGTATGACATCAGTGAAGACCACCTGCACTCACACTACGCCCACACTCACCCACACAGTGGTGACATGTTTACTCACTACCTTCCACAGAGCGAGCTTGGCCTAGTGGGTGAGGGCGACGGGCTTGTCAGCCACTTTGAGCCCACCCCATCTTCGCCGTCTCCTCTGCCCTCTTCCCCATCAGTCCAACACCTCCAGCTGAGTCGGCAGCACTCCTACGAGAATGTGCTTCCAGACGGCATTCCGGAGCGTCAGTCACAGCCTCACCCCCACATGAGAGGACTCAGCCTTCCTGACAGGGACCGGGACAGGGAGCTGACCCTAGATGACGGGGCTTATGCCAACGTCCTCACAATGCGCTCTGACCGCCCATACAGCAGCCGCAGCCCGCCCTCTCCATCCCCATCCCACCACCACAGCCTGGACATCCCAATGCCTATGCCGCGCCGCTCAAAGAGCCTTCTGCCGGATCGCCCATCACACAATCCCTTCCTGCATTCAGCCCCTGGCACAGCACAACGAGACAACAACTCCCAGGCTGCCGCCCGCATGCCGCAGAAAACTTCCTCCCACGAGCTCTACAAGCAGAGGATGCAGCTGTCCCTCACCCTCGGCAACCACGGCAGCCATCATGTCAACCAGCATGGTGGTCATGTTGACCAACAGGTGTTTTACCCTCTGCAGGACCCTCCTGTGGTGGCCTACATGGTTCCACCCGCTGCCTCACAGCCAATGAGCTATGTGACAGCACCGCGAGCCTCGAGTGCAGGCGGCAATCGGCCTCGGCTGTACCGCCGCATGCCCAGCATCGAGTCTGATGTCTGAGAGTCACAAATAGCACAGCTTTACTCTCACCAAACGCACAAGCATGCAAGGAGAAGGTGTGCGTGGCTGGACCTGGCAGCTGTGGTTCTAAGCACATATGAAGATACACACACACACAGACACACTCATGGGTGAAAGACTGAGCTCAGCAGTGGACCAAAGGGGTTAACAGTGAATCCGAGTAAATACATTTCTTTATGAAAAGCCTCTGTAGGGCAGTAAAGGGGCCACAGGGACACCTGGAGGCAAAGTTGCAAAACGAGTAGTGTATGTGTGTGTCGGTGTGTGTACTAGCCGGAAGCTGTGGGCAGCAGGGTACAAACTGACAATACTTCTAACTAGACAGATGTAACTCCTTGTGGAATAAGCGGGACACTGTTTGCAGAATCTAATAACACCAACAGTGGGATCTGACAAAAAAACAAGAAAATGTTAGGAAGTCGAGCAAACCCATCCCATCCTCTCTGAGTTAAAGGGTCACAGACAATCCCCTTTTACCTGAGATTGCACACAGACGTCCACATGCATACACAATTCACCTCAACAGTACCCATCCACCCACCCTTCCTTCCTTTCCAGGACTCTCCTGTTGCACTATAATTTCTCCTCCTGTTAACACGTTTGTTGTCTGAGCCTCTAAACTGCACTGCCAGCATGGCTTACAGAGTAGTTCACTACCAAGTAATCCTTGACTTGAATCAAAATTACTATCTATGTAAAAGACTGGAAGGCAGGCAGGAAGGTGTTTGGGAAACAGTGTTAGAATGAAGCTCCTGCCTGCAGATGTGCAAACACTCGAACACACACACATAAACTAAAAACAGATTCTGCATCTGTGTTTTATGGGAAAGCTCAAACTTATCGACTGTTTGTTATTGTTGATGTCAGTTAATTGAACATTCCAAAAGGTGGACCAAACTTGGCCACCAAAAGAAAAAAAAGAACCTCTCAGGATGTTGCTGTGTGTTCCTGAGTTTCTAAATCTAACAGACAAAGTGCAGCATCCTTGCTTCCTCTCTTAGCTAGCCTTCAGGTCTTACTGCATGCTTCCTACTGCCCTGTGTTACACTTAAACTCCTTATACAGGGTCATATATGCACAGGCACTCACACCCGCACAAACACAAGGTACATGCACATTATGACATATACGCACATGTGCAGATTCGCAGTAGTCTAGTAGAATAAGGTGGTTGTGTGCGTGTGTGAGTGTGTGTGTGAAGCTATGAGATAGCTTCTCTTTGTGCACTTTGTAGATTTTATATCTCTGCCACCCACACAGACGTTTGACCAAAAAACACTTTTGTACGGAAAAATATGAATATTCTCAGTCACTTGCTGGATAGAGGTTTTTCTTTTTCCTCTTATTTCTTTTTAGTGAGTTTTAGGGTACGGTGTAGGGCAGAGCTCTTCCAGAATCAAACGTTTTTAGCATTAGACAAAGGGTAACAGTATCATGCATACAACACACACAATACAAACACTTTCCTCTTCCTTTATCTACTTTAATGGAGCTCATCCCTTCTTTGAGCCTTTTTCCGCTTTCCTAATCAGATGGTTTCTGTTTATTCTCTCTATTGCTTATTGCTCTTCCCCTGCTCCCTGCCGTAGAGTAGATAAAGTATCAAAAGAGTAAAATTCAGTCTTGGTGTTAAAAAAAATCCATTTTTGATGGAGATCACTTAATATCAGTAGTTGTGAGAGATCATCAGAGTCCGCACTATTCCTCATAGGATGCAGTGTCCTTTTCTGATTCCTTTCTATGTAAAACATAAGGACTTGCAGACTTTTTAATGTATTCGTAGTGAACGTTTAGGCAGAGTGCATCTTCAGGTGCAGGTTTCATCATCAAAATTATCTTTAGAGTAGCTGATAGAGTATGGTACTGGAGTACTCCTAACCTGGAGTAACGCTGTCCTGCCTTTCATCCCAGAGAGGCACTCGAAGAGACTTGTTTCAGAAACAGCACACATACACACAAGCACACACTCGACAGGCCGGCAATGTGCATATGAGTATTTTAGAAATCCATAACCTACCAAGCAAGGGCATTGATTTTTCAGCACAAGGATTTTGATAGAAACAAGAATTGATGTCCCATTAGCTGAGTGTCTGTCTCTATTCTCTTTTTTGCTCTTCTATTCTCTCTCTCTCTCTCTCTCCCACGAACAACCACACTGACTTCTAAACAAAACATATGTGACAAATGTGACAAACAGAGAACGCAGGACAGGTTAATAAAAAAGGAGAAAGGAAAATGCACCTTTGAAAGGTGAGTGCTGCCCCTATTTTGGTAATCTTAATAGTTTTGTTTTGTGAGTTATATACACAATATCAGGTTGCAATATTATGCTTCTGTACAGAGATTTTTTTTGGTTTGTTTTAACTGTTGACAAATTCTTTCATTTGTTTGATTTAAATGGTATTAAATATTGAACTCATTTGAAATGCAACATGACTTTTTAAATTCTGCGTTGAAAAATGAAAGGCATGTTTTACATTCTTCTGTCATTTTATTCCCATACTCCTTCCTCTAAAGTGCTACAAGTTGGGACCTCACTGTACAGTCATCACAAATGGTTTAGCACAGTAGTTAACTATGTGGGTCAGCTAACCAGTTTTCCAACTTACCCAGCTGAACCGTATCCGATGACTCCCCAGCTTGCGTGGTTTAAACATCCCCATTCCACCCACTGTGTTCTCTTCCACCACGGGTCTGTTCTTTTCCACCTCTGAGTGTGAGAGTATGCGTGCGTGTGTGTGAGTGTGTGCTTCACTTTGTGAAGCCATTTGTATAAAAGAGAGGATGTGTGTAATAGAGGTTACTTGGGTGTATGTGTCTGTGTTTTTGACATATTCTTTCGTTCGTCCTACACACAACATTTGACCTGGCTTTTATTATTCATGCAACACAAATACATAAACATGCACACACACACAAACACATGTCTCTATTGTCATGTTAAGAAAGCATGTAGAATAAGTTTTGCACATCCAACACCAGAGACTTTTCTTTTTTTTTCCAACCCTTTAATTTCGATTATTTGGGGGTTTTGTTTTAGTTGCTGCATGACGTGTTTGTGTTTTCAGTGGTACCTATTTTGCTGCAACATCTTATTTCCCCCTGGGTTTTGGACCCTCGGGGCTACATGCAACAACACACACACCTTCCACCCTGACTGACATACCTTTCAGTTTCAGAGTTCCACACCTTGTATTTTCTGCTTGGATTGTGAGCAGCACAGCACCTGAGCGAGGAATTCTTTGTATGGATTTCATAACCAACTGAGATCTTAGTTTCAAACTCATTCTTCCTGCTCTGGGTGAAAGGAGTGTGTTGGTGTGTAGTCCTGTGAGTCTCTGCGGTATATCAAACCTGTGTATAAGTTCAGGGGTTTCAAAGCTACTAGTTGTGTTGTAAATACTACCTTATCACTCAGTACCTCTGTACAATCTGTAAATAAGTAAAGGTTACATTTTTCTACTTGTGTGAGTCTTGTTTATCTATCTAAACTGTCTGTCCATCTATTTATCCATATATGTATCTAGCTAAATTGCATCTTTCTTAGCAACCATACCTTCTAATTTACTTGTTAAATTAAGTTCATTTCAACTTGAAGAAATTTATTTCTTCTTCTTCCTATTTTTTTATGTATAATCTTTCCCGCCAGCTTAAAAATTTGTATTTGGCTATCATACCTGCTAGTTATTGTGCTAAAGAGGCTTTCCTGTCATTAATAATGTTATATCATTTTAAGCAATTTTGCTTACTAGTATGTTTGTTGATTAATTTAATAGATTTTAATCTATATTTTCAGCTTGATACAATATTTTGACTCTTGCTCAATTGCTTGCTAAACAATTAAGCTATTTTGTTAGCTATCATGTCTGTTTGTTTTTACTAATTTAATTCTACATTAGGTCCAAAACTCTGAATCCCAGAATTAACACGGTCACAATTTCCAGGAAGAAGGACTTTCCCAGCATGATCAAATGACATCATGGTTTAACCAACGTCTGGTGCTCAGAGCAGCTTCTCTCACACAGTGTGGGACATCTGCCTGAATCCTTTTCCTTGCTGGTTGAGAATTACTGGCTTCAAAAGAGTGACTAAATTAGATTAATGCAATTACAAGCCATGAGAAGTTTCAGATAGTTTATCCACATTCAAACTAATCAAACCATGCAACGAACACTGTATGCATAGGAACAGCTTCGGAAGAGGTTTGTTCCCCGTCTATCATTTGCCAAATTTGTAACTGTTTCCCAGCAGAAAATAACCCTCAACCTAGCTTATCGAAGCACCTGCAGAAAGAATGTCAATATTATTCATTCCCTTAGAAGAAAAGCTGTCTGATAACCTGGACGAAGCAGTTCTTCTCCTCTGTCCAGAAAAGACAAACCCAAGCTCAACACACATGCCATGTGTGTTAGTCAGACCAGGACTCTGCCCAGACCAAACTTCCCCAGCCTCTTGCTTGAGTGGTTTGCCACTGTACAATAGCTTTTCCTTTGTTCATTGAATTGGCCAAGGCCACCAGTTTTTTTGTTGTTTTTGTTTATTGGACGCCTTTCTTCGATAATAGGATTGATCGAAGAAAGGAATGTGTTTGGATAAATTTAGGTTAGAATAACACAATTCATTGTGGTTTAAATTGCCTTTTTTGAATTGTTGATGCTTGAACTGTGTCAAACTACAGCAGTCCTAGAACAAGAACTGAGGATTCTAACTTTTTCTCCATATTTTCCTGTCCACTCTCCTCATTAACCTACATGAAGTAGGTCCACCAAGTCCTTAGAAACTGTTCACATTATCTTAGGTGCAAACAGAAAAAAACTGAAAATGCTTAATGCTGATGCTAAAACTACGGTAGCCACCATTATTGATTCTGCTATGTTACAAACCATGGTTTGTTTTTAACCAATGTTAAAGACAAACCTTGGTTTTTAATCATACATATTCCCACTGATCTGCGATATCATTGTTGGTTAGTGGTTTCATTCCTATTTGTTCCGTATCCTATTTTTAGTAGTTCACAACGTATTTGCTAACTAATTCTAGTGGAAAATTAATTTGGCCTCATTCAAAATTCCTCAAAATAATCCTGGTTCATACTGAACTGTGATATTATTGTATCAATTTAGTGCTTTTTGATTTATTCTTATTTGTTCCCTTCTTGTTTCACCTTAGGTAGTTTATTTGTTTAATTATTATTTTATTTTTACTTAACTTGAAGTCTGAGTATTTTTTTTAATAAATTATAACATTTTGGAGATAAGTTGTCTGTGTTTATTCCATATATGTGTGCAGTGCATCAGTAACCAACATAATCATTTCATCAATTGCTATTCAATACCAAACATCACCAGGCAGTTATTCATAAAAAATAACAGACTAAAAATTATCTGATAATAATGTTTTATCCACACTTGGTAATCTTGATCAAACTTACTAATTTTGTAAATAATTAACTTTCTCTAGTTTAGATCAGAAGTACCCAAAGTTGGTCCTGGAGGCCCAGCATCCTGCATGTTTTAGTTCTCTCCCTGGTGTTAGTAACCAGCAAGTCAGTATTCTTCTTAAGGCTCTAATGAGCCATCATTTGATCCAAGTACGTTAAACCAGGGAGAGAACTAAAACATGCAGGATGCCGGGCCTCAAGGACCAACTTTGGGCACCTCTGGTTTAGATAAATAGGTAGATTCATAACCACACCCAACCTATTGTTTCACAACAGTGTGAAGCCCATCTATCTGTGCAATGTATTGTATAGGACCTATGTCCAGTAATCATTCAGTTAATCAACAGTATGCCATGTTTGCAGCTAATAGCTCATTGGAAATCACATTGTATGTCTATCAAACTATGATCATTTTGTACAAATGATCAAAGTTTCAATGGAAGAAAAAAAACAGGCACACAAGGTGACAAACTATTAAAAAGATGCATCCAAATGAAATCTAAAACAGTTTTTTGCTCTGCTGTATGTCATCAGTAGATTAAACTTTGTCTTGAGTTGGAGCCATTTCATTCCTTCATGATTCAAATTCAAATGGCTAAAAACAAACAATGAAAGCATGTCTGAACATCAGTGACGTGTGGTGAGGTTAATAGCTGATGAGGCTATGAACCTCATATTTACAATCATAGTCAGATTATAAATATAGACATGTTATTATTTACATACGGAAATTTTGTGGACAATTCTGGAGTGCAAAAAGACTATTCTTTCACATGACATCCATAGCTCTTCCACTGCAGCCAGCGCTGCTATTAGCTAAGCTAACAGCAATGTATGGGTTAAGTTTCTTTTCTGCGTTATTTATATGCAAACTGTAGCTCACAAAATGCACATTTCATTAGTAAATTAAACAAAAGAAAATTATTGCCTCCAGTCTCTTATTGTCTCTTATAAGAAGTCTGTGTGCCACTCATTCTGAACAAAAATATCAGTTCATCCAAAGCCTCAACACCATTTGAGAAAAGGAGGCAAGAAGAGGCAGTTTCTAGCAGGGCATCCACAAAGCCAGTCCTTTCTTTCCGTTTGAAAACAGCGGGTATCCTTCTGCCTCGTAGTTTGAAGCAAACCTTTCAGCTCCGGTGTTGGTCTTTCTTTAGTTCCTGCTTCGATTAAAAATCTACTTTAGAAAACTGTTTAAGTGTAGAAATGTAGTCATCCACGTTGACGTCGAAAGAGAGGAGAAAAACAATAAATATATCGCCGCACTTGACTTATTTACTGTATGGCTAGCACGCTGTTTCCTTTCTACAAAAGAGAAGTCACAAATCTATTGTCAGTGTTCATGAGCGCCACCTGCCATGAGGCAACAAAACTGCCTGCCTCTCCTTGAAATTGTTCTCTGCCATTTATGATCGCTCTTCAGCACACACATCATACAGTATATAAGCTAAATAATTGAAAATCAGTTAATATTTTAAATGGTTTTTAACCATTTTTTTTTTTACATACGGACAAGGAGGAACATGCTCTCATCGAATAGCAGCCAGCCCAGTTAGCGAGAGGTTGCGCAATCTTGCTTCATAACGCTGCCTGTGTGTGTGCAAACAATATGTGCAGATATGTGTGTGATCACTGTTCTAGTAAAACCCCCAAGAGATGGACGCTCTAATCTGAGCGGAAGTGGTACAGGAGAGGGGAGCTGAGAGTCGCATGTAGATGCACGTTTTTATGTAAAAATAATAATAATAAAAAAAATTTGCACACTGGGAGGCTTGAGGATCTGTCACAAGTCATAGACCAGCTGCAGCCAGAAGAGAGAGTGGAGCAAAGACATGAGGACAACTACACTTTTGTTTCCTTTGAAATTGAAACCTACACTCTTATTTACTCCAGAGTGTCACTGGGCTGCATCCGTATGTGGTTACGTTTATAAGTGTGTAAGTATGCATGTTGCTTCCACAGAGACAGAGTGTGAGGACCACAGTAGTCTAATTCTTCCTGACATGATTCATCTGCTCGTATCTAATGGACAGTGTAACAACACACTCGTTGACACAAGCCGTTACCTCCTTTTTAATTTACAGAATTTGGAGACCCCCACATGCCCAGCTGTAATGCAATTACTGTTACACACTGGAGCAGAATACATGTAACCCTGCAGGAACATACAAGACTTAACATTCATAAACACAAGCCCATATTCCCACAGATAGGTGGACTTAATCTCCTGGCTGCACACAAATGAACATGCGATCAACTGCTCGACCACATATAGCCATACTCTAGGGGCGTGAGATGAAGCAGATAAATGAAGATAATTAATTTCCTGGATTAAGCGCGTCTACATCTGAGCAACCCCGCGGCTCAAGAGGAGTCAGAAGGAAAACAAGACGAGTAAGTTGGAGAAAAGTGGATGATGGAGGACTAAGAGGGTGATAGCACTGGCTCTGACAGGCCTGCTGTAGGCTGTTGGCGCTTCCCAAGACTCCAAACATCCTCATTAACCAGAAGCCAGCCTACACACTTAACACGTGTGTTTCTGCATGTGTGTGCAGTCTTGTATTATTGCTAAGCCATTCTGATTGTGCATGTGTATGTGTGCGTGTGTGTGTGTTTGCATTTCTTACCTTGTAAGGCCCATTTTCCAACAAATACTATGATGTGAGGATACACTGCTCCTCACAGTGCTCAGAGTCTATTTTTGGGTTGGTGTAAGGGTTAGGATGGAAGTGCTAGGGTAGAGATAGGGTCAGGCCATAGCATTGAATGAAAAATGAATGGATGTCAGTGGAAAGCCTTGTAAAGATAGAAAAACATGCTATGTGTGTGTGTGCCGGTGCTGGAGATAGCTTGAAGAAGAGGGAGAGATACAGAGCAGTGTGGCAGCCTACACACCAAACAAACCTATGAAAATTCATAAGGACCTGGCGACGCCTACTCACAAATACTAAAAATACTGGAGTGAGTTGAGCCTAGTCATAAGAGAGGAAAGGGGAGGAAGAAGAGAGAGGAGATGAATAAAAAGAAGTGAGAGTGCAGCAGCAGAGGAGGAGGAGGGAGAAAAGACCAGATTGGTGTAACATGAACCAGGACAGAAACGAGTCGAAAGAGAAGAGAAATAATAGTTACATCAACTGTTTCCAAGTTGGAACATCTATTCTTGGGCTCCAGTGGCCGGCAACCATTTTATGTGAGAGTGAGTGTGTTTCAGCGTGAAAATCCCCATGTCTTCCTTTATGTTTGGAGCTTGAGAATAAAGAGAGAAAATGTTGCCTTTTTTTCTCAGCTTGGTGTGTGTGTGTGTGTGTGTGTGTGTGTGTGTGTGTGTGTGTGTGTGTGTGTGTGTGTGTGTGTGTGTGCGTGTGTGTGTGTGTGTGTCTGTGTGTGTGTGTGTGTGTGTGTGTGTGTGTGTGTGTGTGTGTGTGTGTGTGTGTGTGTGTGCGTCTGTGTGTGTGTGTGTGTGTGTCTGTGTGTGTGTGTGTGTGTGTGTGTGTGTGTGTGTGTGTGTGTGTGTGTGTGGTGCACAATCACACTGATTTAATGGATAATTGACAGCAATTTACTGTCAAAGCCATCTATGGACCAGAGGAGAGAGGCTAGAACAGACATCCATTTTTGATTCTGATTCAGCCTTAAGAGCTGATACACAGTCAAGTAGACTTTTGTTGAGGATGTCAGAACGGCTCCTTTCACAGCTGAGATGGACTTTTTGCAGGCTGTGGTAGATGTTGACAGCTGATGTTTGATTGGCAGTTCAGATGCGTATGCAGAGTATCTCTGTGGTGTAGCTTTTAACATAGGAGTTTCTCACCTGTCTGTTTGCAGTGCCACTGCACCTCCGACTGTCAGGTTTGTGTTAGTCAACTTATATCTTTTTTTAGAAACAAACTATTATACCAACAACAGTGTCTCTCAATAGCTATTGTACAGCGCCCCTATCCTGTTTTAATTTAAAACTTTGCTAATTTTTTGCAGTAGAGGTTCAGATGAATTTATGCCAAATGATTCTACAACATTAATGTTTTAAGAACTTTCAAAAACAGCTAAAACTGATGAAAAGATTTTTCCTAACATTATGCCCAAGATCTGATCATTTGTAATGAAAGGTATGTTTCTGTTAAGCAACTTATCTATAGGGATGAACTTTGCTGACATAAATACTTCAAAACTAAACCAGAACAACGCTAGTCTAAACATGAAGAAACCGTGAAGAAACTTAGCATGGTACCCACATAGTCACATGGAACAGGTGGTCAGACACTAATCCTGATGACAGAACATAAAGTTATCAAAGCACTTTAGAAATCAGTGAAATCAACAAACTACTACAAGTGTGTTGTCACAATAATTTGCTTACACTATGTTCATGTTCATATGGAGTGGTTTAAAAAATGTCAAAAGGAGCTTAAATATAAAAATAAAATTGAAAAACTTTTAACTTTTAACTTTTATCTAAATACAAATTGAGGAAGACCAATTTCAAATATCAAATGTTAGCCGAAACTGTAGTTATGCATTTCTTAGGCCTTTTATAGCTCTCTAAAGACTGAATTTGCTCTACATAGATACACTCAAATCTCACCTGTTAAGAGTGAAATTGCTTTGGAATTTATGAAATTATGAAATTGCTTAGAAATTTCTGAGCTTTGTTGCAGAATTCACTGTAGTGTGGCAGAAGGAGCTCCTACTGCACCTGCTGACTTTGTTCCCTTTCGTTTTGAAGTTTAAATTAGAGGTTATCTTCCAAATGATTTCTTGAAAATACACCCAGAAGTCAGAGAACATTAGCTCACCAAGTGTAAAGCCAGGGAGCAATTTCTCATTTCTCCACTTTAAATGTCTGTGTTTGTGATCCATGATCTTAGAGTCGTACTAATCATAGTAAATTTACATTGTAAATTAAATCATAACTAACAACCCCATCACACTTTTGTTTATCTGCTGTTTTCTTCATTGAGATTAGCCTGCCCACTGCCTTCCTATTCAATTCCACTTGATTTTAATCTACTGACAGAGATTGCAATGAAAGAGGGGGCTTGCTGTTTTAGTAAACAACCAATCCTGTTCATAAAGGATCAAGGAGCAGATCTGTTGCCCAGACATTGAACTGTTGGCGTTTGGCCTTCATCCGTTTCACTTGCCATGCAAATATTGCCATGTTATGGTGACTGTTTATATTCCTCTGCAAACCCCATGTGGGAACTCAGTATTTTAGTATTTCTAGAAGTTGCTGGATATGGTCACAGACCGTCAAAGCTGCAGGCCACCTTCTATTGAGGTGTGTGCCAGTAAAGACCACTTCTTGGAGAAATGTACATCGGTTAAACATAACGGCAAGCACTGGAAGCCGTTTGTGTGTTGTATATAATCTAAAAAGAGACAGTGACAAAAACTTGTAAGGAAACTGCTTCTGGCTTTGAGTTCACTACATCATGTGCACCAGGGGAGTAGTGATCATCTCAGAAGCTAGGGGGCAAATTTTTCAGAGATCTTTTGAGTCATTTATCATCCTATTGCATTCATCACACTTCTCCTTAATTATGTGTTAATTAATGATTATGTGTTAGAAACACATAATCAGTAACAACCACAGAAACAACCACAAAATCTGAGGCTTACACTGATTGAGTTGACAGTTACCTGTGAACACTTATGGCAGTGTCCCAAAGTGTTTCCTAGTTGCCCGGCATCCTGCATGTTTTAGTTCTCTCCCAGGTTTAATGCATCTGGATCAAATGATGACTCATTAGAAGGCCTAAGAACAACATTGACAAGCTGAATAGGTTGTTACCAAGAAGGAGAGAACTAAAGCATGCAGGACGCCGGGCAACTAGGAAACACTTTGGGGGCCACTGACCTATGGGGTAGATAACCAGGTCAGTGAGACCAATACCTGCTGCCTTTAACAAAAATAATGTAATAGTCAAAACATCAGAAAAAATAAATAAATACTAACTATAAACTACACATGGCCTACTCCCTATGCTACTTACAATACAAACACAATTATTTTGCGGTGTGAATGAGAGTGATTATAAAATATCTGTCCTGATACCTGCCTGCTTTTTCCCTGTAATACATAATTTATTTCTCCTTTGAACTGTTAGGAGGAGCCAAGACTCCCAGTTGTAATCCCTCCTAACCCAAGAAGACCATCGCTGTCCCTGCTGTTGGCCTCTAGTACAGTTTCTCCTCTCTAACTTTGCTCTTTCTGTTGTGCTAATTGAGATTTATTTTAAATATATGGAAAGCACAACTTGAGAACAAATTCTACATAGAAATTTTAAAATGCAGAGGAGAGGACAGAGTTGACAGATACGGGAAGTGTAGGGTACATGTCCTACAAGCTCCCCTAGGCCCATATGTGGGCTGGAATGTAACGTTGACGTGTTTGTAACAAAATCATCTTTTTGTTCATCTATGTCTGTCTATCAGTCTTCACTTCTACGTCTTACAGTGGCAAATTTTAGACAACCAATAACAGTTCTATACATTTAATTTAAACCAGAAGTCCCAAGTGACTTTGGAAGGTTGATACAATTACAACTGAGCTTTAATAGATACTGATGCTAAGCCATTCAGTGATTCTTATATTAACAAAAGTATTTTAAAGGCTATCCTCTGAGCATGATTGTTTGTTTCTGTATCTGTAAACTGCAACATTATCAGACCTCTTGCCTGACAGATGACACTGTCTGTGACCCCACCAATGAACCTCCACCCAAACCTCTAGTATTCAGAACGCAACAAAGTGAATTTGGAAAATAAATTGTCTGAACAAATTATATAAATCCACTGATGCCCATTTTTAGCGTCTCCTTAAGGTTCATTTCAACAGTATCTGCCCTGAATCTTTGTCCTAAGTTGACTTAATGTCAGGAGCTTTCAACATTTATTTCATTTATTTAGCTCTGCTCTGTTGCAGAGGTTAAAGTACACTGTAGATTTGGCAAATAAACTCTGCTGACGTTTATTGCACCTCCTAAACACTAGATGTGTCACTGAGACCTTATCAACTGATGTTTGTCCATTCTATAGGACACAATGTCCCAGCAAAAAAAAAAAAGTTTTGTTTCTTTTACGTTGTCGTTTTTAGTGCACACAAATGATAGAGTACTTAATAAATTAAAATAAAAGTTGTTCATTTACATTGTATTCATTTAGCCACAAAAGTAAAGTTACCAGTCATAGTCTACAATTCAGAATGGAAAAGAATTTAGTCATTTTAATGAGATCCAAATTTTGAAAGGTTTGACAAACCTTGATCCTCTTTAGCTCATGGAGCCATTTCTGTAACGTGGAGGGAAACTTGCTGCTGCTGTTCTGCTCAGTCAGAATGTTGCTGTAAAATCTGCTGTGATGAGTTCATAAAAAATCAACAGACATGTTTGCAAAAAGAAGTCGCATCATATTTTCAAAGACCAAGGAACATACAGCATGTAAGTCAGAGACAAATATTATTTGTAATTTCATAGGTAAAAAACAATTTTCCATGTTGTAACTCTTGGAGCATGGTTGCACATTGAATAGAAAAAAAGGATTTGAAACACAAATTCACTTTTAATCACATTTTATTTTGAGGGGACAGCTGAAAGTTAAATATGAGTAGCCTCACCTAGATCTGTTTACTGCCTGTCACATATTATAGATGAGGAACATCTACTGAAATGTATCACACTAGCAAGTATCACAAAACAAATCTAGAAGAGTTTAAAATCTAATCGAATCAACCTTTACTTTATTCATTTATTTTTTCTTTCGTAATTGGATTGAGCTGTTCTTAAAACTCATAGAGATGGGAGAGAGTTTAAGAAAGCAAGGTTTCAGAAAAATGGGGTTAGCACATGTTAGCAAAGAGTTAGCAAAGAGAATGTTTATTGCTGATCCCTGTGTCTGTCCAAATACATATATATATGTATATATATATATATATATATATATATATATATATATATATATATATATATATATATATATATATATATATATATATATATATATAAATTCCCTTCTCACCCTCTGCGGGTGGTCTCTCTCTCTCTCTCTCTCTCTCTCTCTCTCTCTCTCTCTCTTTCATCCTCTGAGCTCAGGTCCTCTACCAGAGGCCTGGGAGCTTGAAGGTTCTGCGCAGTATCTTGGCTGTGCCTAGTACTGCACATTTCTGGACTGAGATGTCTGATGTTGTTCCTGGGATCTGTTTTAGCCACTGCTCCAGTTTGGGGGTTTCTGCCCCGAGGGCCCCGATGACCACAGAAAAAAATATCAGTTTAATTATTTATAAAACTGGTAGTGCACACCAATGCCATTACAGACAAAATGTTTCACGAAACCTTTAACTCACAGCGGCTAAATACATATGAATAACACACATAGTTTATTTTTATTTGTTAAGAAAATGGAAGACGTTGTATCCTTTACTTGACCTTTACAGCTATGCAGTGCTTTCTGTTGGCCTCCCCCACAACATCCCAACAAAATACAATGAAACCTGTTCATAAGGTGATACAATGAAATTCTTTAGATCAAATACCCTAATTTTAATGATATTTTAGCCAATGTTTTAAACTGTCATGCAAGACTTTGAGTCTTGCTGTAGAAACCACCCAGGATATCCACCTTTTCCCTCTTTTGAGGGTGGCCTTCTGTGTATTGGCTTTAGTAAAGGCTGACAGATGATGTGTGACATTGCAGTCTGTCACTCAGCTCAGCTTGAGCAACAAAAGCATCATGGCCTCTCTGATAGTCAACCATAAATCATATATGAGCATCGAGTGGAACACTCTCACTTGATTAATGCTGACTAGTGTCTGTCTCCCACTTGCACACATAAACAGCTCCACAGTTATCCTGACGGCTGTATGACGATCAATACACTTCTGGTTGTGAGAATAGATGTCAAACATTTAGCGTAAATTTAGGTTTAATAACCTTGATAATCACAACCCTAATTCCCCCACCCAGCAATTTACAAATAGTGGCACAGTGTTGGTGTTCTAACAGAGTCTTTCCACCTGACTGCTGCCTCCTGAGGAATACTGGAAGGCAGACACAAGGACTTACACAAACTCAGCTCTGTCTGCATCTCAGTTGGCCTCTCTATGTAGAGCGCCCATATATGTGAGAACCGCTGCTCTCAGACTTCAAGTCGTTTTGTTGTGTTTGTTTTATTTTGTCTCGTCTATAAATGATGAAGCTCCAGGCAGGAGAGAAGGAAGCACTCAGCCCTAACCAGGAGGGAAGTGCTCGCCGGCGGGCAACGTCCCCTCGCCACTCGCCACCTCCCCCTCAACCATAGACGTCCCATGACAGACAAACTAGGCCAGCTCTGCATGTGTGTGTGTCTGAAATGAGAGATGACATGTCCTGGTATTCTAAAGGATCCACTGTGTTCTGTGTTGCTGATGTGTTATTCATGGTCAGATGTGTAAAAAGGTATTGTGGACAGTAATGCCATTGTTTATTGCTTTGCTTATTGCTTTGAATCAACATAGATTTGACAGAACATCTCAGGAAGCTATAAAAAACGTTTTAATCACTTCTGAACTCAATTCTGTTTCATCATGAGCTTGAACTGTAGGAATATTTTCAAAATATTTTACAGTCCAGAAAAAGAAAAAAAAACATTTTAAGTTGCCTCTTCTGAGAAAGAGGTAGAACACAATTTTCAATACTGAAAAAATGTTAAAAAGAAAAACATAACATAACAAAAAATAAATAAATGTGATAGTTATTGTAATTTTCTTCATTGATGTTGAATTTATTTTTGATTTCAGCCAAAAGGGAATAGACTCATATAAATTTTATTTGAGTAAAAATATATATTTGGATGTGGTGTACAGTTCAAATCTCAAATCATTTCTTAATATATTTCTTCCAAGAACGTATGAAACAAAACCTCAGAACAATGCCAAATGCTCTTAAACATCTCTCTATTTTGGTAAAATTTTTGTGGCAAACCGAAACAAAAGTGTGAATAATTGGAAGAGGAAGAAAATGGTAAATTTTTTATACATATTTTAGTTAGAAATATAAATCTGAGAAATGTGATGTACATCTTTTGAGTAGTAACTGTTTGGATAGTTCCAACATCTGGAATGGAAAAATTTGCCCATTCTTCTTTGCAAACCAGCTCAAATTCAGTCAGATTGGATTGGAAATGTTCAACTTTTGCCATGAATTCAAAGTTGTATTTGGATCTGAACTTTAATTGCTCTGGTCCGCATTGCCAGCAGTAAGTCGAGCTCGTTTCTGGTGAGAGTTGGACTCCGCCAAGGCTGCCCTTTGTTACAGATTCTGTTCATTACTTTCATGGACAGAATTTCTAGGCGCAGCCGAGGTGTTGAGGGGATCCGTTTTGGTGGCCTTAGGATCACATCTCTGCTTTTTGCAGATGATGTGGTCCTGTTGGCTTCATCAGATCGTGATCTGCGGCTCTCGCTGAAACGGTTCGCGGCCGAGTGTGAAGCGGCCGGGATGAGGCTCGGTGCCTCCAAATCCGAGGCCATGGTCTTGAGCCGGAAAAGGGTAGAGGTCCTTCTCCGGGTCAGGGGGGTCGTCCTGCCTCAAGTGGAGGAGTTTAAGTATCTGGGGATCTTGTTCACGAATGAGGGAGGAAGGGAGCGGGAGATCGACAGGTGGATTGGGGCGGCGTCTGCCGTGAAGCGGCGCTGTACCGGTCCGTCGTGGTGAAGAGAGAGCTGAGTCAAAAAGCGAAGCTCTCGATTTACCGGTCATCTACGTTCCCACCCTCATCTATGGTCATGAGCTTTGGGTCATGACCGAAAGAACGAGATCGCAGATACAAGCGGCCGAAATGGGTTTCCTCCGCAGGGTGGCTGGGCTCTCCCTTAGAGATAGGGTGAGAAGCTCGGTCATCCGGGAGGGACTCAAAGTAGAGCCGCTACTCCTCCACGTCGAGAGGAGCCAGTTGAGGTGGCTCGGGCATCTGGTCAGGATGCCTCCTGGACGCCTCCCTGGTGAGGTGTTCCGGGCACGTCCCACCGGGAGGAGGCCTCTGGGAAGACCCAGGACACGCTGGAGGGACTATGTCTCTCGGCTGGCCTGGGAACGCCTTGGGGTTCCCCCGGAGGAGCTGGAAGAAGTGGCTGGAGCGAGGGAAGTCAGGGCCTCCCTTCTGAAGCTGCTGCCCCCGCGACCCGAACCCGGATGAAGCGGAAGAAAATGGATAGATGGATGGACTTTAATTGGGTCATTCTAACAGATAGAAAAACCTTTGATCTCATCCATTCTGCAGTTCTAGCTGTCTGTTTAGAATGATGATCCCTCAAAAGTCTATTTCACCTGCTTCCCTCATAGCACAATGGTACCACCAGGCTTCACAGACTTCAAGGCAGAAGCACATTTGCACCATCATGCAAACAATAACTTGGACTGTTGACACTG
>CM065353.1:32074779-32394779 GCA_033032245.1 Poecilia picta
TGTTTAGAATAAGTTTTTTGTTTAGTAATTCACTTAATTAGTTAATTAATTTCAGATTGGAATGTGGGTATTTCACGGTATAAGTAGGTGGGTCTTAAGTAGCTTATTATGCATGTGGTGGTCACAAGGTTTTTTACCAGCTAATCAGTCACATCGGTTTTCATTTTGTCAGTCAGTGAACAGGTACAGGAGTGGGAGCAGAAGCCTGTAACCTTTTGCCTGATCTGCAAATAAAACCAAAGAACCATATTTTGACTTTTGATTTCTTTTTGCTGCATAAACAAGAATCCATGTGCATCAGGTGACTATTTGAGTTTGATTCACCTTTTGTTTTGATCACCTTTGAGTTTTGAGTTTTTTGATTTTTGAATTTAAGTTTTTTGGACAAATGGTCACTACATAATACATATTTATGTAACTATACAAACACAAATAAATAATGATTAATTAATAATGGCACAAATAAATAATGATTAATACTGAATAATATATATTGGATGCATGTTTATATGTATGTATATATACATATATTTTTTAATGAAATTTGTGGAAATTAATTTGTATTTAAGTGTAATTCTATAAAACAAATTAGATGTTAACTGACAGTTGTGGAGTGAAATATTTGTCTTGATCTTTGTTTACAATCTAAGATTTTTTTTATATAGGCTATATATATATATATATATACATATATATATATATATATATATATACACATATATACATACAGTACATATTAATATGCATCCAATATATATTATTCAGTATTAATCATTATTTATTTGTGATTGTATAGTTGTATAACTATATATTATTATAATAAATTATACACACAGCCATTCACCATAAATTATTCACGGCTGTGTGCTTTGTAATATGCTCATCATACATCGATATCAGAATATTCCATTCCTATTCTATTGTTATAGCTACTAATCATATTTAAAAATGCTGAACTATGTATTAAAAACATACTTAAATAATACAATTATTTATAAATGTAGCTTTGATAGATGTCTGAATATAGTTTCCAGTGACAAAAAAGTGTGTTATGATCGATTAAATGCGCTGACATGTCATTTTGCCCGCTAAACACATAAGGCAGAGTGGAGTGGTCTACCGCTCCAAGATGGCCGCCCTAAATCTCGTCAGCGACAATAGGGGAGAGCGGAGCATGAGGCGTCTATCATTATATTATGTCTATGTGTGGATCACCAAGTACATTCATGTTTTAAAAAAACACGTAAAGCCAGAATAACTTCCGGTTCAAAAGTAAACCGAGCTGTAGTCCAATCAGCGATTTCTTAGGTCTCCACTGGGACCTACCTTTTCCGTTTTCTAACGAGCTGTAGTCCAATCAGCGATTTCTTAGGTCTCCACTGGGACCTACCTTTTCCGTTTTCTAACGAGCTGTAGTCCAATCAGCGATTTCTTAGGTCTCCACTGAGACCTACCTTTTCCGTTTTGTAAATGTTGTTGTGTTTTCGTTAATGTTGTAGTGTTTTCGTTAATGTTGTAGTGATTCGTTAATGTTGTAGTGTTTTCGTTAATGTTGTAGTGATTTTGTAATTTGCACGGCCACCGTACAATTCTGATTAGTTTTTCTTCAAAATCGTCGGATTTTCCCATTCAAATGCTCAGAAGCGAAGCCGGAGAGGCAGCAACGAGTTCAGCCTCACCGATTACGCAATCGCTCGCTAACTGCACTGGCTGCCGTTATATGACCGCAAGTTCATCCTCTCTGTACGTCGGCAATAAAATGGCTAAGAAACATTTAATATATGGACTGATTTTCCATAATTTCGCCTATGTATATAATGTACAGTGTTTCTGTCACTAACTGTGTGTGTGTCATGTTTTGTGTGCGGAGGAGCGATAAGAAACCGCAGAGAACAGACTCGAGGTGAGGCAGGCAGTTCTCTGGCCTCATGGCAGGGGGCGCTCATGAGACCAGATATTGTGACTGCACAACTGCAGAGTAAGACACAGTGAGCTAGCATGGAGCTAGCTAAATAAGTAAAGTAAATTTGTTTTCTCCTCTCTTCCGACGTCAACATGAAAGACTACATTTCTACACTTAAACAGTTTTCTAAAGTGGATTTTCAATTGAAGCAGGAGATAATAACTAAAGGAAGACCAACACGGAGCTGAAAGTTTTACTTCGAGACAGTTTGATGATTCTCAAACGGAGTAGAAAAGACATGCCGAGGATAAACTTGGCTTTGGATGAACGGATATTTTTGTGCAGAGTTAGGGCTGCATGGATTTCATGGATAAGTAAAGGTAAGACAGCAATAAGATTTTTTTGTTTGGTTTTGTAATTAAATGTGGGTTTTGTGGGCTGCAGTTAATGTTTAAATAATTCAGTAAAGTAGAAGCGGTAGCTAATCTGCCACAGCAATTATTTATTAATAAAACATTAAGCCTAAAATGTACTACAACAAACTAAATGTTCTGTTCTGTGTGCAAAATTCTTGAATGTTTTTTGGTGTTAAATCCTAAAACATGAAGTGGCATTGTTGTCAGTTGCTATGGCAACGAGTCTGTGTAGCGTGGCGAATACAGATCACTTTGCTGTGGATCATAGCACGAAATTAATACCTGAATTTGTAAGTTTCACTGAGTTAACGCGGTTATGGATGACATTTAAAAGATTAGTCTTTTTGCCCCCCAGCGTTGTACGCATGCGCGAAATCTCCGTAGGTCCAAAAACATGGATGGGGTCTAAGTGTTAAGTCAGAGCCTCACCAGCAATGAACCTCACCGCACGTCACTGATATATATAGATATATATATATTTTTTATATATATATTACTGGACCAGATAGATGTTTTCCACTGGCTTCTCAAGCTGGGTATGGATTACCAATTGAAGTCTTCCAACTTCCCATTATCCCATTATCTAATTTAGAGAAACACATTTCTGACGTTTATGAGAAGCTTAAAGTCTGCATATCATTTTGATTTGTGTTCATGGGTAGCTCCATGTCTCTGTCCACTGTGCTGATTGTGGAGTGTCCAGCCGAGTTGGATTTGTCCAAGGCATTTGAAACACTTCTTGCTGGCTGTAGGTCTGGTGATGCTGAAGAGCTCTCAGACTGACTGATAACTTTCTGAGTTTATTGTAGACACATCATATCTTTACCAGAATATACAGAATTTGAGTTCTGGTTCTTAATACTAATTTTGGACTTCTGGTGACTCATCTGAACTGCTCTTTTCCATTGTTTTTGGGGGTGGGCTGGGTGGGGGGGCATTATGAGTAAATGTAAATTTTCATCACAGCTAAACTATGGTCTAATTGTTGCTGCTGTTGGTCTCCTGAATCATCAAATTGTCCCATGAGCAGGTTCAAATTTAAGAAGTGATCTGAGCAAAAATGAAGTTAATATGTAATCAAGATAGATACAGTTTTTAGCAGTGACTCCACATCAAAGAAATATAATCTAACCTTTTATGGTCTCATCCTGTCTGTGTCGCCTTTGATTTTCATTTCAATTGATCTGCCAAACGTTCTCTCACTAAATATGATTGGTATAAAAATGCTTAGCTTTGCAGCATACACAGCTTTTATGATTAGAAGCAGGTAGTGTCTGTGTTGCTCTATCTGCAATAACTGGGTGACTGCTACCTCCCCCAATATCCAGTAAAGAGGATGACAGGATTTCATTTGTCTGAGTCTTTAAGCTAATCCTTCATACAAACAGTTTTCAAGCCTTTGTCTTTGCTTGATTTGCATAAAGAACAAGGGTCGGCTTGCTGAGAGACGTTAGCCTCCCACATTGACAACTGTCAGGGAGGTACAGAGTTTTTCAGTCACAGAGGAAACTAAGGGAGTTGAGCAACATGGTTCAGCAGCTGTTTGCCAGATTCAATAGACCCATTCACAGCAAATATCTTGGCTTGTCACCGCATAAAAAGCACCGGTGTAACTGATAATGATAAATGAACTGATTCCAGGTCCTCCTACCCGGCTGTCTGCTTCCATGACACTATTGAACAATGTTGGGTCACCGATCCAAAAAAACAAGTCAATATGTCAACACCATTTTCCTAAATACGCTTCACACTGTTGTCAGTTGCCATTGTAATCACAGCTGAGTTTGTTCCAGATGTGACAGTCAGAAAGTTCAGGTTGGCAAAGTCCCAGTAAGTTGGAAAATTAAAAAAAAAAGATTTAAAAAAACACAAGTACTTAAATAGTTTATTTACAAACCTTATCACAGCCCAGAGGAATCAAAAACATTATTGAGGCCTGAATAATAATCAAAGAGTTCTGCTTTTTACCTATAACTTCCACAGTGCTGCAGTTGGTAGAACTACTGCCTTGTAGCAAGAAGGTCTTGGGTTCAAGTCCCTGCCTGGGGTCTTTCTGCATGGGGTTTGCATGTTTTCTTTGTGCATGCATGGGTTCCCTCTGGGTACTCTGGCTGCCACAGTCCAAAAACATAACTGTAAATTCTCCCAAGGAATGAATGTGTGTGGCCATGATTGTTTGTCCTGTCTGTCTCTGTGTTGCCCTGCAATGGTTCTGGTGAACTGTCCAGGGCGATCCGCCTCTCGCCTGTTGACCACAGAAGATAGGCACACAGCAAATCCAGCAGGCCCAGATTAACACTGTTAGATTTGATTTCAACACTTTAAAAGTGTCTATATGGGTTCACACCAGAAAGTGTTAACTTAACTCTTTTTGGAGAGTTGGTACCTTAACTCTTATAAAGTGTCAGATATCAAATCTGCTGGAGTTAATCATTTAACACTTGCTAACACTACAGTGTTAGATCTTAATATTAACTCTCACAGAGTATTTTTTAACTTCATAAGAGTTATTTGTAATTAATATTAAATAGATATTTTATTGTTTGAACTTTTAAAAATTCTTTGAAAAATAAACATTTAATAAAGAGGCAATGATTTTCTCAAATGCATTTATTTCAAAATATGCACCATAATTACAAAACATATTACAACGTGGAATAATGTGCATGTTTCACATGTCACTTAATTCACATATTGTTATCAAAAGGTCTAACATATCAGCTGTGCAATACAAAATGCACTATGCTTAATGCATTTCTCTTCAATATCATATGCATGAAATTGTTCAAAGTACAAGGTGGAGAAAGTAAAGCAAGCAGTTCATGTAATATGATTATGATAGAGTACATTTCATTTTAACAGGTAGATTGCCAGATATTACAGTACATAACAAACCAACCTGATATTCAGATCCATCATTTCTTATCCAGTTCATGTTTCTGTTGATAAGAGTCAGTTCCTCTCTGCACTCCACCAGAGAGATGTCCACTCACCAGAGAGATGTCCACCCACCAGAGAGATGTCCACTCACCAGAGAGATGTCCACCCACTAGAGAGATGTCCACCCACCAGAGAGATGTCCACTCATTAGAGAGATGTCCACCCACCAGAGAGATGTCCACTCATTAGAGAGATGTCCACTCACTAGAGAGATGTCCACCCACCAGAGAGATGTCCACTCACTAACAGATTGTCTTCAGGTTGTTGGGCTGTTCGTGATGTTTGGCCGGAGACACCAACATGCTCCTCTACTGCATCGGATAGTCTTCAGTCTCTGAGTAGGACAACCAGTGTCGGTCTCTGGATCATAACGAACAAAAAATATAACAATGAGAAGTGGAACGAAGGAATACATTTTACTACAACTCTAACAACAATCCTCCATTACAGAAATGTAGAGTTTCGGAGATATTAACACTTACATAATCATTTTTGGAGCTTGAATCTTTAAGAATCCATGGAGGATCAGGAGGGAAAGATTAGGCTGACGACTGGAGAGTCATCCTCAACCAAACTGGTTCTAATATACACAAAAAGGCAATAAAAGAATTAAAACATGCTGAAAAACTTATATAAGAGACAACAGCGGGATTAATGCTCTCAACGTGAAAAAGGCTTTTACATTTTTTCAAAGAAAAAAATCGATCAGAAAGGTTGATAAATCTGACCAATATTCATGTAAACGTTTAATATCATGAAAAAACACAATCCAAATTATTACGGATCTGTTCAAGTTAGCCAATAATTTGATTAAATGTTCACCGGTGTTGAGGAAATATAATCATGGTTTAGTGTTTTGTTGAACTCAATTATAGAACCATTTCTAGTGCTTTAGTTTAGTGAATCTTTTACTAATATAATCATTTTTTAGTGTTTGAGTTAGCTCTAAAGTCAGGAGTTTTTGTGTCTCTGAGGTCGTAAAACTACAGGAGGCAAGCAATCTTATCTGTGTGAAAATCATTTAAAAGCAGGGTCACAGTTGGTCTCAGGAAATACGGAATCTCCAGTGGACATCTGGCGGGGTAAACTATTGACCTGCAGTTCACCTGAAGACAATTTGGTCTAAAACAATACATGCGGTTTGTTAAGTTGTAAAAGTCAGCAGGATTTTTAGAGTTCTGGTTAACTTCAAATAACATCAAGGAAGTAAAATTCTCTTTGATGTCTCACCAGATTGTAGGGAGGTGCCGTTTTCAGGGGTGCTCGGAGGCGGCTTCTAATTGGTCGAGAGGTGTTGCCCCCTATTTGAATAGAACACACCTACTAGCATAAAACCTCTTTCGCAGGGAGAATGAAGGAAAATGGCCAATTTTAGCACCATGGGCTGACTATTTCTCCGAAGACGTCTTCGGCGTCTTCGTATTTTCCTCTATCTGTCTTATTTTCTCAGGTGACTAATGTGTGACTGTGTTCCTTTAATTTCTCTGTCTTGTGTGATACTTTCTTCTGATTGGATTAAATTCTGAACTTCTGTGACGCCAACACGCTGCATACGCCTCCTTGTGTTTCTCGCGAGAGTTCTCAGACTGCAGCCAGGATCCGGGACACAGAACAAAGGAAAAAACCGAAATTGCATAGTTTAAAAGTTTTACAATAAGAATTCCTTTTGATCTCGACAATTTGGAGGCTCGTCCGGTTCTGCGGTCTGGAGCCCTCTGTGGGGACGCTGAGGATTCGTTGCAGTTTGTTACTGTGAGTTGGTAAGTTTCTTCATTTCTTGCTTTCGATTTGTAGTAAGCGCCATCTTGTGTGCGCCATCTTGTGAGTGGCGTTGCAGATGTTCGGAATTATTTTCTATATACAATGCGTATATATCTTCAACCGAAATTGAGCATATTTGATTTAATGGTTAATTGTTGAAACACACGGTGTGAACGGGGAGCGTTGGCACGCTCAGCAGAGCTGCACACTCTGTTTTATGCTAGGTATTTTGTGACCTTGGAATCTGACCGTGTCCAAAACACAATAATTTGGCATAGTTGGTGTGTTAATAATCAGTCTGAATCGGGTGAGGAACTTGCTCGTTCTAAAATGGAGACTTACCATTTAAGGTCAATTGGCTGCAGTCTGGGACTGCGTCCGAACAAGTCTGGGACTGTTGCGGACAAATTCAAATTCGGATGGGTTACTGACGGTGGCGCGACCTTCCTCGTTACCTACTAAAAGTGTAGGGGAACTAGTCGATTGAACTGCGCTTTCTCAATTGAGCTTGACCTAGCTCGTAGCAGACTGGAAGTGATAAGTAAATGAAATAGTTGAATAAGTCTGCGGAAGTTTGTTCGCATTGTATACTAGCCGGCTCCTATTTTCCTATACTGTCTGTTTGTCCTCTTTGTTACCTGAAGAAGTGTGTTGTTTTCTCTGTGTGAGTGTGTGATTTTTGTTTCACTGTATTTTATTTGTCATTGTGCGTCTTATTGGCCGTTCTGTGTCTTGTTGTGTGTCCGTGTGTAGCTGTTTGTGTGTCAGTGCGTGTGTATCAAGCTGTGTGTGTGTGGGAGCCGTTGGAGTGACGGCAGACGATTCGCAGCTTCTGTTGGAAAATGCAGGACTGCGACGCTATAAATGTGTACGCGCACTTTCACTGTATGCCTGGATTGTGGCCGCGCATTTTTATTCTGAAGTTCAGTGAATGTGTAGTTTATGGTGTGAAGATCTGAGCGGCCAGTCTCCAGGTATATGGATTTTTGTTCAGATGATTTTTATTTTTATATTTTTGTTTCGAACCATTTAGATGGTTGCGAGTCTCAGGGCTGTTTGTTTGAATTACCCCGGCTGTGACGAACATTTTACACTTTCTCTGTATGCTTAGGTATGGTAGGAATTAGGCTACTACGATATACTAATGATAATTGGCTGATTGACTCTATTTCATTGCGATTTGCACTTTAGTCTTACTGTTTCTGTGGCTGAGCTGTCTGTGCACGCAGTTCTGCCCCAGACGCAAGGGACACAGCACATTGGAGTGCTACACAGAGATAATGTACGAAGTCTGTCTGCGGATGACCCTATATGGAATGATGCAATGGAACAATATGTGACACGAAGGTGCAGTGAGTCTGGGAGGCTGTTATAATGACATTACAGCCAGCACCTTTTTGGAGACTTCAGTTTTTAATTTGGCCATTTAATTAGGATTTTGGTTAGACACACAGACAATAATAAATATAAGGTTTTTTGCGATACACACATGCATGATATATGAAATTGACATGATAATTCTGGAAATCGTTGTTCCTGTCATAAGGTATTTTAATTCCAACAGGTTCTAATCATTTACTGCTTTAATCGTTTTTCTTTCCTACTTTTCATATAGATAACTCGGGACGTATGGACTAATCCATATTTTTTCTCTTAGGTGATTCTACGCACACGATGATGCATTTTGTGTGGAAATATGTTAATTTCATTTCTGATAATTTTGTTTCTTTCAGACAAGGTGTTATAAAGACTGTGTTTACAATCTTTCACAAGTTTAGTTTTCGTTTCACATCTGGAGGGATATGTTTGGAACAGGTTTTACCTGTATGTTAAACGAAAATCTTTCTTGCACATGTGGGAATGTGGTGTACACTATAGGTGTACATTGAGACTCTTTTAATTGCTGTGAGATATTCCATATGTTTTTATGTTTTTGGGTTCTACCTGCATTCTGTTTGTTTTATTCATGATGTACTAACTACTGACTAACATACGAACTTATTTGTTTTAATGGTTGGTCTGTGTGGCACATGGGTTCCTAATTTGGACATGTTGAAAGGAGCACAATTCTTCTATTTTTGGTTTTCCACCTATAAATTGTTTTTTAATAAATTTATGTTTTTATTAAATAGATGGGGGAGGAGGCTACAATAGGCCTTACTTAAATTGGTGAGCATTGGAGGCAGTTGATTGTGAATCTCTTAATCAAAATTTTGACCTTCATTCAAAAATAAGTGAATTATGGATTTAATTATGTAAGGAGATTTTATCTTGCCTTTATGATTCACTGACATATGATGTCTGCTTTTCTGTAGACTAAAATTGATGTAATGAAGCCGGATGACAGTTAAGCATCTATGTCATGTTCACCTACATTTAGAATATAGCAGATTTCTATGTCACTGCTGATTTCTTTGGCACAAGCGAAGTGAATGCTTTCGAGGTGCTATTTTGCATAGATCAAAACAAAGAAAGGCAGTAAGTGAGCTTATTATATTACTTCTATCACATTTGGTTGTGACACGTCTTGCTTTACTTCTATTTTTCTTTTCTTTACAGAAATTGGGGTGTGAAGCGAGAGGAATGGCAGAGAGCTCTGTGGAACCTTGATAACGCACAGGGGACTGAAAGTTAATTTGACATTTTGCAGTAAGGACCGTTGGTATAGCCTTTTGTCTGATTTTTGTTAACTTGGTTTATTTTACACTGGCAGTTCTGCTCTTGGATGTTGGGGTGCTGTTGGGGGTAGGTTCCTGAGGCTGGAACCATGCTGAGAGGTGTGAGATGATGGTGTCGCTTGGCATCTGGCTTCAGGTGTCTGCTGTTGCTCTTAAGCTCTCCACACCACTGCGATTACAAACTGTGCCTCTGAAATGGACTGTTCAGTGGAAGTGACGACATCTTCAAAGACTGAGGTCGGTGGAGTTTACTGCTATTTCCTGTTACTTGGGTCACGCTGATGCATTACAGGACCCAGGGATGGATGTACACTCTGACTGTTATCTCAAGCGTGCTGGCAGGAGGTCACACTAAATGGATCAAAAGACATTCTGATGGGGAATGGATAAGGAGGAGAGGGGATCCTCCGTGGTTCTGTGACTTTTGCTGTGTCTCCTCCCCCAGGACCACTGCTGTCATTGAGAGCTGACCTCAGTTCAAAAAAGGGACATGCATACCTGTACCGTTTCTGGGTGGAATGGACTCTGCACAGTTCACGCTATAGCTCGGTGGATGTCCTGTTTGTCTGGTTGCTGGGTGATACTGGATTCTCCACCTGTCGCATGTGACTTTAGTCCTCTGACCCCTCCTTCAGCGTGTTTTGGCCTCTGAGATGCAAACCACTGCCAGTTGTCAGTTAGAGTTGGTGACATTACACTATTTTTCCAAATTTATCTCGTATTGAGTGAGATGTTTATTTTTTATTTTAGCTGACTTAATTTGCCAGAGAGCATACTATATTTACTGGGTTTATTGCCTCACATTCTTCTCGCTTGACATTCTGACCTTTTGGCTATGGTAGGGGTGTGACAACAAACAGGACGTCTCAAACGATTTATGATAGCAAGACTGGTGTTTGTGACTCTCTGCATTTTTCGAACAAGCATTTTTTGCCTCAGTGATTCACTTCGTTTGTCTCAACTTATTTTTAATTTTAGACTGACGAGCGTGGTGCGGGGGATAATTAAGATTACCTATTTTTAGCCATAACTGACTTATATTGGTGCCGCGTTTTACCTACGGCGGTATATGATCTAAATGTTATTTGGTTATTCCTCAGTTGCAGTATTTTAGTGAAATCGGGAGTTCGACTGCATTTGACATTTGCATTTAAACATACTGAGGTGGACTGAGTACACAATGAGCTAACAGCACCACGTTCCTTCTTACTTTCTAAATTTTGACTCAAATATGAATTTGTTGATGGCAGTGTGCAGATTGTAACGGAATCTGGGACACCATATTACATTTGCATTCACCTGGAACATGGGACATGGGTTAGCAGTGACTGACTTCTCTATTTAATTTATATGGCATTTTTATGGTATTCTATGACAGAACATTTGTTCTGTTATAGAATAAAGAGGGAATAAGAAATAATTAACATACATGATTGGAATACACTAAACTTAATATTACCTGTCAAATAGTTTATACAAAACAGTGTTTCCTAAAAGAGGGAAAGGGATCGTTACATGATTACATATCACTTCATATGATTCAAAATAAGTGGTTTAAATAAGTCATCCAGGAAGGTCTAAAAATAAATGTTTTACAGAATATAGTTGTATCAAGCTTCTCCCCAGTAAATTGAAAATATATTGATGAAGGATAGAAATAAAAAGGATAATTCATTATTAAATAAGATAAATAAATATTTAAAAAGAAAAATGAATCAAATATTAAAAGGGTTGAAATTTGGAGTTTGGAATTTTGATTAATTTGGATGAATCATTTTTATTTAATGACACGGTTAACATATTCTTGCAAGACAAGCTGATCATCCTTTGAGGATTTAAAATGAAAAATTAGGATTAAAATTAAAGTGGTCTAAATTGGATATTTAAAAGGAACAATCATGGAACTGCTTCTAAAAAGAGTTAACTTAAGGAATGAAATTATAATCTGAAATGAAGGCATAGAATAATAAAATAAAAGTTAAATACAAAATCTCTACATGCCTGATAAATTGAAATAAACTATTTAAATAAAATTTGATAATAAGAATAATATATGATTTAAAACGACAAAATAATTAGGATCGTTTATTGTTGGTTCCTCTATTACTACGTTTTCATCTATGACTTGCCAAGGAAGTCATTTTACTTCAAGGAGAATTAAGGAACACCGAGACCCAAAATGAAGATATGTTTGAAAATTTGTACAACCAATTGTTCCTAATCAATTTTTTCTTTCACAGCGACTGTAGATTTATTGATAGATCCGAAGCGTTTTATATGCGGGATATTGGGTCTAATTTGCTCATTCATTATACGGATAATTCTGGATAAAATTTAAGAAAAGTTGAAATTGGCTACAAACTGTGCACAGTCTAAATTCAAATTAGATAAAACGTTTAGATATGGGTCGATATTTTTATGTGTTGTCCATTAACAAATTAACAGGGTTCTCTTCATACGAGTTTGACACGAGAAGGATGTTTCCGACACCTGCGCATGGAATCCAGAAGGGACAGGTGAACCGGCACATTTATTTCATAATGATGTTTTTGAGAAGTCATAGGTTTGGGACCGGAGTTTGCAGAATACCAGACGTCACCGGACCAGTACCAGGAATCATCGGGATCCAGTTTAAAGTCATCAGAAGGACGGGGGCTGAACTTCACTTCACCAGACCAGGCTGAGAGATCAAGAGGACGTCTGATGCTGTTCATCTGCATGGAAAAGGAGACGCCGGGTTCCATTGGAGTCAGTGCACAGAAGCTGAGGAGCCCCAGTGAGCCTTCAAGACGTACAGGAGGACCTGCAGCTTCAGTCTTCAGACAGAGGAGCTTTGTCACGCAGTTCCCCAGACCAAGGAGGATCGACGGTTCAAGTGAGAAGTGCAGCAGGAATTACTGCTGAGACCACTTCTGCTTCCTGAGTTTTGAGGTCTTCAGAGATCCGAACAGGCATAATAATCCTGTTTCGGTCTCAATTTATTGAGAAAAGAGGAGATTGAAATTTCTCCTTAAACTCACTGTTTAATTGGCATAATAATCCAATTTTCAGTGAGCAACGGACGCTCAGGTGAGAAACTTGAGCTTTAAATACCCAATGAGGGTACACGACGGATCAAGCTTCAAGAGGATCACACATCGACCCCACTTTTGCGTTTTTATCGTTGATCTTGCGGACTCTTTATGAACTTTCGGTTCTTTATGCGCGTATTTTGGTCACATTCTGGATGAAGATCTCATTTTTGCAGACTAGCAAAGAAGATATGATACGGACTCTTAAGATTCTATTCTAATTCTGTGTAAAAAAAAAAAAAAAAAACATTGAAACCAGTTGTAATTGCTTTTTGTGTATTCTGACTTTCTCTCCACAGCTTTGAGTTTGTTGATTTTATACTGTAAAAGGATTATATCAATGTTTGGTCATTCTAAATTTTTTTGATTCCTTGGTTAAAACACTAATCAATTTATTTTGTGAGGTCTGTAAAAAGTCAGACCTCAAAAGAGGGATTGTTGAGGAAATATAATCATGGTTTAGTGTTTTGTTGAATTATAGAACCATTTCTAGTGCTTTAGTTTAGTGAATCTTTTACTAATATAATCATTTTTTAGTGTTTGAGTTAGCTCTAAAGTCAGGAGTTTTTGTGTCTCTGAGGTCGTAAAACTACAGGAGGCAAGCAATCTTATCTGTGTGAAAATCATTTAAAAGCAGGGTCACAGTTGGTCTCAGGAAATACGGAATCTCCAGTGGACATCTGGCGGGGTAAACTATTGACCTGCAGTTCACCTGAAGACAATTTGGTCTAAAACAATACATGCGGTTTGTTAAGTTGTAAAAGTCAGCAGGATTTTTAGAGTTCTGGTTAACTTCAAATAACATCAAGGAAGTAAAATTCTCTTTGATGTCTCACCAGATTGTAGGGAGGTGCCGTTTTCAGGGGTGCTCGGAGGCGGCTTCTAATTGGTCGAGAGGTGTTGCCCCCTATTTGAATAGAACACACCTACTAGCATAAAACCTCTTTCGCAGGGAGAATGAAGGAAAATGGCCAATTTTAGCACCATGGGCTGACTATTTCTCCGAAGACGTCTTCGGCGTCTTCGTATTTTCCTCTATCTGTCTTATTTTCTCAGGTGACTAATGTGTGACTGTGTTCCTTTAATTTCTCTGTCTTGTGTGATACTTTCTTCTGATTTGATTAAATTCTGAACTTCTGTGACGCCAACACGCTGCATACGCCTCCTTGTGTTTCTCGCGAGAGTTCTCAGACTGCAGCCAGGATCCGGGACACAGAACAAAGGAAAAAACCGAAATTGCATAGTTTAAAAGTTTTACAATAAGAATTCCTTTTGATCTCGACACCGGCTTGATATTTTCCAACATTTATACTCTGCTATACTCGGCATGCTAAGCTAAACATGCTAAGCTAAACATGCTAACACTGAGCAGTGGGGCGAACATGACGTCTGTCATACAGGTTGAGCTCAACTCAAAATAATAGTTATAAACCATCTCAGAAAAAAATAACTTACCAAGTGCAGTAAATAACTCAGACATGTGGAAAGTAAATAGTCCTGAAATGTCTCGGCTTCTGTCGCTTCGCTTTTTGGTGGGAATCTGTGATTCTGGGTGGAGTCAGTGAATTAACTCCTTCAGTGTTAGAGCCGCTGGTGGAGTTCAGAGGTCAAGAGTTATTGATTCTATTTTAACACCTCTAGATTTGATACGGAAACACTTTGTTTTAACACTGGATTTTAACTACTAATAATGCACACCTCAGACTTACATAAACAGAATGTGACTCTATTAGAGTAAAATTAACTCTGCTTTTGGATGAAGTCAACTAACACCAAAACATTTAACACTTTTGAATTTGCTGTGCACCAGCCATATTTTGGGTGTAGACACACACACGCCCATACACACGCACACAACATATACATACAAGTATGACACCGTCTTCTAATCACCACCCAAATTCTATGGGTGGTGATTGGTTCTGTTTTTTCTACTTCATGTTTAATGGTGGTTGACAAACAACTTAATAGAGAATTATCGCCATCAGCTGGTGAGGAGTTTTATTTTATGCCAAATAAAACCCCATATTAAAAATCACAATACAGTTTTCTGTCAGATCAGCATACGTTGTCAGAGTAGCATGCATGCAGTGAGTGTACATGCGCGTTCAGTGATTCATGACATTTAGAGGGGCTGTCAGTTCAGCATACGTAACAAGATACAACAAAAAATATGTCAATAAATTGTTTTCAATGATAAATAGATACTATAGCAATGATAACTAGATACTATAGCAGCTACACCCTGCTTCTGTAGTTGCAGCAGGGTCTAGTTGCAACTACAGTCAACCTGTTTTTTGATGACTGGTTAACTGCTGAGCCAGGATATCATTCTGCTGTTAATAACAAAGTTTATGATGATCTAACTTCTATGTCATGGTGTTGTGTTGCTGATTAAACAAAAGCATGTGGTAATCACAGCATATACTTGTATGACAGATATAGCGATCAGTTTGTGCTACTTGGATGATGATCTGCCAACGTATGGTGATCTGACAGAACTGCGGCCTTGAGCTTTTATTTCTTGTTTCTTTTTGAACTAGATTCAAGGGGCTAGTTTTGACTGTGATTGGTTGATATGCGATAACACACACACACGCAGACACACACACACACACACATGTTTGCGCAGCTATCTTTGTGGGGACTTTCCATTGACTTCCATTCATTTCTACAGCCTAAACCTTACCTTTACCCTTTTCCTAATTCTAACCATCACATACCTAACCCTAACCCTAACCAAAACTCAATTCACACCTTGGTCCTAACTCTGACCCTTGACCCTAAAATAGGGTTTCCCCTTGTGGGGACAAGGCTTCGGTCCCCACAAGGAGCAATTGGTCCCCACAACGTAGTATATGTCATCCCCACAAGGTATTATAAACAAACGCACACACACACACACACACACACACACAAACAAATATGCAAATATGCCCCAAGTAATTTTGATGTCCTCTTATGAAACCCTTGTTCAAATTTGACTCATCCAAATTAAGCAATTTTACCTACAACAATATTGATTCTTTACACTAAATTCATTTAAGAAATTACAGCACATTTATCCTTCTCCACAAATGCAATGCAATTTCTGCCTCTTTACCCATTTACTCAGTGTTCTGTGCTCTTCATGGTCTTACGCATTTCCACAGTGGAAACAGTCCACTGTGGCCACAAACCCCACAAAGGCTCTGTGGCCTTGGCAACAGAGTAAACTGAACTCCAGAGGCCTCATCTGTGTGTATGAGTGAGAGGAGACTGAGAGGATGCACTGCTGTTTTCTGTCATTGAGGCGCTTTTATCAAGAGCTGTTCCTTTGCACTAACACCCAGGCACAGACTCACAGATCCACATAGCACACAGACAGCCATGCATAAAACAGAGTATGCATTAAATACTTGATGAAGTGTGTGAAGCTGTCAGGCATCATTCTGCAGCTAGATGAGAATACTTGTCAGATTTAATGAGGGATTTTGTCTTGTGTAATGTCTTCTGAGTCTCAGCATAGGGAAACGGCACTCAGTCCCAATAATGTGCTTAAATATGTTACTTTGCAGACCACAATGACATGTAACAACTAATATTATCACTTGAATCATTTCAGTGTCTAGAAGAAGAATAGCTGACATGGAACACAAGATGTTTAGCTAACCATACAGAAAAACACATTTAATAAGTTTTAGAAACATTTGAACGTGTACTGTATGGCATGAGATATAAACAGAATGGAGTAAACAGGCCTGCGGCTGAAGTTTGGCCTTTGTTTACACCCACACGCTCCAACTACTTCAACAAAATGCTCCAACCGTCCATGCTCTCAGAAACCACCAAAATTCTCACCTTGTTTTCCCTTATTCGCATATTTATCTGCACTGTTTTCAGCACTGGGTTAAAGCTTTTTAAAATATATCCACAAAATGGGTTTGCTGGCACAGTGAGCAAAATGTTACCTAATTAAACTTTGATATTTTCTATCATTGTACCAATATTGGTTCAAGTTAGAAAACTTAGCTATGGTAAGAAATTAAATAACAGTATTCCAAACAGCAAAACGTTGGTACTTTGTCTTTTAGATTGTTATGAACCCTTTTATCATCTCTAAGATCCCTTTCAATCAGATTTAGATTGTCCTGTGATGTCTACAATTTCTAAGGCCAATAGAATGTTGCTGAATGATGTAAAATTTGATTTTAAGGTAAAGTAACGTACATTTCAGACTTCCAGCACAAGTCCATCTTTTGTCATATAAAGAAATATTCAGATGACTCTGGGGCTGTTGGGTGAATCAGAGATGGACAAGAGGCTGAGTACAGAGATCTGGTGGACCGCTTTGTGTCATGGAGGGAGCAATCATCTAATCTTGAATGTAAACAAAACAAAGGAGATTATTGTTGATTTCAGTAGGAACAGGTTCAGATCAAATCCTATTTCCATCATGGGAGAAGAAGTGGAGGTGGTTGAAGAATATAAATACGTCATTGTTCATCTGGACAACAGACTGGACTGGAGACACAACAGTGAAGCGTCTATAATAAAAGAGAGCAGACTGGACTTCCTGAGGGAGCTAAGATCCTTCGAGGTTTGCAGAAAGATGTTGCAGATCTTCTATCAGTCTGTTGTTGAGAGCATCATCTCTGCTGCTGTCATCTGTTGGAGCAGTAGAATCAGAGCCAGAGACCTAAACAGGCTCAACAGTCTGATAAAGAAAGCTGGTTCTGTTCTGGGATGACTGAGGAACCTCTGGAGATGATGATGCAAAGAAGGATTCTTCATAAAATCAAGAAAATTACAGACATCCCTGGCCATCCTATTCATGAGACTGTCTTGGGCAAACAGAATGTCTTCAGTCAGAGGCTTGTTCAAATTCACAGTAATACAGACTGCTGCAAGAGATCTTTCTTGCCAACAACCATCACTGTCTATCGTAACTCTTTTAATTAAATGAGTCACAACATTAATTTCCCTTTGGGATCAATAAAGTATTTTTGAATTTGAATTGAATTTGAATTCAAAAGAAGAATCAAAACTACGTGCTTTTGTCTGAAATTCCCCCGATGAATTGTTTTTCTGTATTCTTAACTGCTTGTCAATCACTCAGAGCAAAGCATGTCTGTCAAGCTCGTCATTTTCCCAAACATAGCTTTCTTTAAAAACTAATAATCGCAACAAATCTCACAAACCACCAGAAAAAGCAAAGATTCTAATGCAGGTACAAATATTTAGGGAGAAAGTTTAAAATACATGATATTACAGTAATCCGTGTATGGTTCGTTCTTTGGTTATTTTGTTTCAAAATAAAATTGGAAAAACAAAACAAGCATCTGTTTTTTTATTTTTCGTTTTTAAAACGAAATTAGAAAAACGGTAATTGCGAAAAGAAAAACGAAAACGAGCCGTCAATTTAGCTTTACATTATTTTATTGTTGAGAATCGGTCTGACCCGAAGTTCTCTCTGTCCGGTTTACACAGGGGCCGTTTTAAACATAGGGTGGTCCGAATTCAGGGTCTGCATCCTTCGAAGGGAGAAGGTCCTCCCTGCAGCAAACAGAAAGGGGACGGACCACTGTCAGCCTCATACCTTATAAAGAATCCGCGCGTGACGTCACGCGTGACGTCGGAAGGGTATCAGCGCCATCTTTGGTGTCCACAAGCAACGGTCTCGCAGTATAAAACCAACAGTCTCGCAGATTTTTTTCAATCCAAGTTACTTAAAATAATTTAGCTTTGGCTTGAACTTGCTGCGTTATTGTCTGTAATGTCCGATCACACGACTGAAACGGTAAAAAGTTGGAAAACGGACTTTCGTTTCACTATTTTCCTGCTTGGAAACAACGTGAGGAGGCTAAGCTAACGGAGCTAAGAGAAGAAAACAATGTCCTGGTATCAGCGGTAAGACGCTGATATTCACCTCCAACATCCCCAGATACCTACAGGTTTGATCCAGACATTAACATTCTGGTGAGTGAATAAATTTGCTTTGTTGGTTTTGTGTCATAGTTTATTTTGCTATTATTTTGTCCGAGTGTTATGATCATTTTCTGTTCAGTTCATTTAAGTGGGTCAACCTTGTTTAGGTCGGACTAATATTGTTTATGTAACATAGTCCAAGTTTAGTCAGTGGACATCGAGGTTATTACATTATTGTGAAGTAAACTATTTTACTAGTGTTATCAAATTTACAGTATTAATTCTGATGTGTTTTCTGATTTGTCCTCTTAAAGGCAAACCGACGTATGAAGGTAAACGACACATAAACCGGACCGACATGGACGTCAATTAAAGAGGAGATACAGCAAACCCATCAACAAGTTACTGAGACAGTTTTATTATTGACCCCAGAAGAGATAAATAGTGAAAACACAGTGGAGGCAACAGAAGAGGAGCAAGTTGGAGAGGCTGAGGAGGAAGAAACCAGGATTTGAGCTCAGCAAGACTGAAGACTGAAGAGGATCAGGAACCATTTGTGTTAAATACAGTAGAAGTGGCTGTTTTCTCTCATTTAATCATTTAATGTATTAAACATCCATGAATTGTTTGATTCAAGCACTTCAAGTAGCAGGTGAAGAAATGAATCACATTTTAAGTAAAAATTTGATATTTAAATATTTCAGGTAATAAACATGCATGAAATGAAAGATTATATTTTTAAATAAATATTTTATGTGATTAAAGTAAACAATTATATAATCAAACATCTGGCAGGACTCTGGGTTTGTTTTGCTTTTCATTTTATTTAGCTTCATGTTTTAATTCACTTTAGTTTAGCCCTTCATGGTCCTTTTGATATTATTAGAGGTATTTAGTGTAGTTATTAGAAATATATTATTGCTTTTCCTTGAGTCCATGTCAAACCTTTAATGACTATAGTTTAATTCTATTTTATCCTTCTAGTTATTTCTAATTTCAGCCTCCCTGCAAGGTTTCTAGTCATGTTTATTTCTTAATTTGATCACCGTAGGTTCAGTTATTCTTCATGTCTGAGTCAGTATCTTTCTTTAGTCATTCTAGTTGGGTTATTTCTTTAGATCTTCTAGTTTCTCTTGCTCTGTGATCCTTAGTTCTTATTGTTAGATCCGCCTTGTTTCTACATCCACATAAAGTAAATCCACTGCCTGCTGCGTTGTGTCCACCGCCACATAATGACACAATCCAGATGAAAGAGCAAATCTTTAAACATTTAATGTGTAATTAAATAATAAAAGTGACTAATTTTATGAAATAGATCACACTTTAATAAATATTTGTTGTATTTAACATACTTCAGGTAAGTGAACATGTAATGAAATTGATCCTGTCCTAGAATTTTATGTAATTGAACATTACGAGTAATAAATGATGATCATCTGAGGTAATACATTTTATGAATATTTTTTTTAAATATAATTTTGGTTAAAAAATAAAAAAGGGGTCAAAATAGAATAAAAATATGCCTAATCTATATAGTTTAGTAGAATAATTTAACACAGATTTTGAGATAATAGGTTACATGACCTAAACGCTATTTAAGAAAAATGAAAAATTTTGACTACAGAAATAGTTAAAAATATATTAAAAGTGTTAAAATGTAATAAAAGTGAATGTGTCTCATCTATAGTCTAGTAGAACAATTTCAAACAGATTGAGTTAATGGGACACGACTTGGAAGCTACTGAAGAAAACGTTTAATATTAAAATGATTGAATATGACAAACATTTTAATAGAGGACCGTGAGCCTCGTGTAATAGCATGAATGTCCACTGTTTTGTATCAGTTGGTCACAAGAGAAAGCATTTATTTACAGGAGATGGGAAATTGACAGCAGCTGTGAAACTCCAAGGCTTCAGGAGGGACTAGTAAAGAACAACTGGCCGAAATTAGTGTTAATAAATCGGATCAACCTTGAGCTGAATGTCCCTTAACTCCGTGGAGCTCAGGATATTCAGTATCCAACTAGAAAACAACTTTAGTGCGGTCGGTAACACAATGAAAACACCGGTGATGTTCTGAATAGTTAGTTTTGGTCTGTGGACACCAAAGATGGCGCCGAGCGACGAAAACGTCATATCCGGTGACGTCAATGCGGATTCTCTATATGGAAATGGGACCATTGCACTCCGGAAGTGAAGTGGGTGCTATTTCCTGTATTATCCGCTGTCTCCCGTTTTTATTTTCTTTTGAAATATGTGTTATATCTTCACCTTTAGAAAGGAGTTTCACTCTCAGCATGTATTTGAACTTCAATATTTTATTTACTTAAGGGCAGCTCACAGTTTTTAACAAATTCTGTAACTTTCGGTGTTCTTCTAAATCTGCTCCTTAGTCGCATCTTTTCGAGCCTACTGCTGCCTCTAGTGGCCTGGCGGTGGTAACACAACTAATGTAATCACGTTACTAAATCAGAACACGAAATCTTTATTAATTTCGGCATTACTGGCACCGTAAAAGATAAATTATCTCGTAAAACACCATATTTTTCACTTTTTTAAGGATGTAGAGCTAATTAAATGACAAACAATACTTTTATACATTATGAATAATATCTATATCTCCATTAATTATAGGAGGAAGAAAAGAAATAAAGAGACATGAAAAACAACATGATCATCTATAATAAAAAATACCATTTGCATTATATACGTAAAAAAATTAATTCAGCAGAAGTCAATAACAAACAAATTAGGAATAACAACCCAGGTTGTTAAACAGATACAAGCAAAAAAAAATCACATTTTTGTTTTCATGGTGCCATGTACGTTATTCTGAGATACTATTTATAGTAGAGTCTTATATATAGGAAAAAATAAGTTAAAACTATTTATAAACGATAAATCATATTCATAGAATCACATTATCAACAATTTATGAATAGACAAAACACTTACACATTTACCACAGCACTCTATAGGTAAATGTTATTTAGTTTGGTTAAGAATAATTATTGCACTGTCAATAAATAACTTATAATAGATCTTCTTAGTTCCTAAAGGAAACTTTAACATCTTGAGCTTCATGAGCTCAGAGGGTCAAACTGATAAATAAAGACAATTGATGCTCTTTGCTAGAATATTTCTTACTGTCTTCCAAGTTCTTTCAGCAAACCGTTGAGACAGAGTTGTTTTTGGTTTCACCACTATTTATCTGCTGTTATACCTGCCATTCAAAGTATTCTTAAAAGATCGTCTGTTAATCTGCAGCTCATGTGACCAAACCAGCTGAGGAGATGAAAAGTTAAAACTTGAGTTAAAATGTTGTTTTAACTTGAGTTAAGTTAAAATTCTAGTTAGAATGTTAAGTTTTAACATTTTAACACAACCTCAAGTTGGGTAACCCCAAGGTCTTCTTAAAAGATAGAGTCTCTGAGAACAGTTCTTAAAGATATAGTCAGTGTTTTCAGCAAAGTTGAGCTGACTGTCCAGGAATGACACAAGGAATTTAAAATTTGCCACAGTTTCAACAGATTGGCCAGCAAGTGAAACTGGAATCACTTTCAGGTCTTCTTTATGTCATTTAATTAGCTCTACTTCCTTATGAATATGGAAAGGTATGTTCTTTTGTTAGGGAATGTATATTTTACTGTTCCAGTAATGCAAGAATTAATAATAAATAATAAAGACTTTGGTATTCTGATTTAGTAACGTGATTATGTTAGTTGTGTTACCACCGCCAGGCCACTAGAGGCAGCAGTAAACCCCGAAAAGATGGGACTAAGGAGTAGATTTAGAAGAACACCGAAAACTACAGAATTTGTTAAAAACTGTGAGCTGCCCTTAAGTAAATAAAATATTGAAGTTCAAATACATGCTGAGAGTGAAACTTCTTCCTAAAGGTGAAGATATATCACAGATTTAAAAAGAAAATAAAAACGGGAGGGTGCGGATAATACAGGAAATAGCGCCCCCTAAACTTCCGGATTGCAATGGTCCTATTTCCATAAAAGGTCCATATATGGAAATAGGGGCGGGGACAGTGGTCCGTCCCCGCCCCTTTCTGTTTGCTGCAGCGAGTCCCCGCCCCTTTCTGTTTGCTGCAGCGAGTCCCCGCCCCTTTCTGTTTGCTGCAGCGAGGTGTACTTGTTCGAAGGACGTATTTGAAGGCCGATTACGTCATAGCGTGGGGACAAGGCCTGTCCGACTTCAAAGACTCCTTCAAATGCGTCCTTCTTTTCCCCAGATTTGTCATTTTATGTCAACATAAGAGCAGACCCCGCATTGGCTGCTCCGACGCAGGAAATAAGGCTGCCATCTTGGAGCGGTAGTTTCTCCTACTTTGCTCAATCAAAACAACAGAAGATGCCTCATCACGGAGGGATATTGTTGTTCTGATCGATGGATTATTGATGTGAGGCTCCACATACAACATTTCACAAGTAAGATGGATTTGTGAATATGTGTATATTGTGTATATATTGTGACTGTAATATTACTTTACTGTATTTATGTCCACTGACGAGATACCAGCTAATATTAGCTACAGTGCTTTGGTGTAATATGGGTTCAGCCCCGATATGAAGGCTAACTGAGATTCTGTAAATCTAAAAACATTAATTATTCTATAACATTGACTTAGATTATCTGGCACAAGAGCCTATATTAGAAATGAAACTATGTAACATATATTATAAAACTTATGTGTTATAACATTCATCAGCAAAGTTTACACAGGTGGTAAAGACTATTATTATGTAATTCTTTCACTCGTAAGATACATCCCAAATCTTCCTTTTTTGTTTTGAAAGTTTCATAAAGACACGATGTGAGGAAGAAGAGGGAGAATCTGTAAGAGAGACGGATTCACTGCAGCACGGAGGAATCTCGGATTTTGGAGTCAATCTCAGCTGCTGAAGCTAGAACTCGTCGTCTGAAAATAAATAAATATATATATTTATTTTATTTAATCATTATATATACACACATACATACATATAAACATGTATCCAATATATATTATTCAGTATTAATCATTATTTATTTGTGTTTGTATAGTTATATAAATATGTATTATAATAAATTATACACACAGCAATAAATTATTCATGGCTGTGTACTTTGTAATATGCTCATCATACATCGATATATTCTATTGTTATAGCCACTAATCATATTTAAATATGCTGAACTATGTATTAAAAACATACTTAAATAATACAATTGTTTACAAATGTAGCTTTGATAGATGTTTGAATATATTTCCCAGTAACAAAAATATGGAGTTAGATTTGTTTCACAATTATTCAATCAAAGAAAATCATCTCAAACAAAAAAGTAGTATTCAATCGAAAAAAAAAATCATCTCAAACAAAAAAAAATCTTTAAAACTTTTTAAACATAAAAATAATTTTTTACGAAACAAAAACATTTTTAAAGTTTTTTTTTTGATTGAATCTTTTTTTTGGTTGAGTCTATTTTTTTAGGTTGAACTCATTTTCTTGCTTATACAGCTTTATTTGCTTTGGGAAGCTTACATGAACATTCTGGGCGGGGCTTACGGACGAGCAATGCAAAACGTGTTCCGATTGGTTAGCGCTGACAAAAGCGGATGACTCCGTGAGATCTTAGAACCCCGCCCCGAACTGCAGGGCTTCGGTGACGGACACAGAATGTTAAAGGTAAGTAATGTTCACAAAATGACACCGTTTAGCACCTACTTAAGTGTCCACCCTGTTTCAAAGAAGAAATCTTACACAACGTATGACCACAGTCACATATTTTATCTGCCGCGATCCCCGGTAGCATATTATGCTAACTAATGTTAGCACTAGGTAAAGTTCATAAACTAGGCTTGAGTGATATTTGGCTGTCTTTATGTTGAATTTGTTAATCAGCAAACCTCTGTCGAGTTTCATTTAGCGTGAAAAATACCAACTATATCTGGAGGAAATATGTGTTAAAAACTGTTGTGTAATCCTCCGTGTGTGTGTGTGTGTGTGTGTGTGTGTGTGTGTGTGTGTGTATTAACTAGCATTGAAGCTAAAGTGGGAAAACAGCAGATCGTTGCTCCAATGTTATCAGGACCACGTTAATCTGCACCACGTCAAGTGACTGTGCGGATTATTTATTTACCAAGCACATAGTCAGTGTTGTAGGTGATTATATCTTACAAAATAAACAGACAAAATGTTTTCATAAAAATGTATTTATTACAATAAGATATTCAGCCAATGTTTGGGGAATCATGAAAAAATATTCCTATAATTTATGTATATAAAAGATGAGGAGACAGTGAGGAAGACGATGTCAGGAGGAGGAAGAGGATCACTGGGAGATTCTGGGAAGCTGCATCCAAACCTGGAGCTCAGGCCTCCCTCCTGTATGAAACAATAAGAAATATTTTAAAAAGTTCACACTGCACATAACAAGCCAATCGAAGGGAAGAATATATGTCACACACACAAATAATATGAATTTACAAACTACAAGAAGATCAGAGGAAGGGAATATTAGTAACTGATATTGGAAGAGAACAATGTGCCAAAGTTTAGAAGATACTAACATCTCCAGAAGTATCGAAATCTCCAGAGAGGAATATTATATTTTGACACGCATATCAAACAATATATATGCAAACACATTAAACTCTTCATGTCACACTTTGAGACGCTACGATCAGATATCAAGCAGCAGAAAACGACAAGGTGACTCGCCGAGATTAAACCGCCGTTAGCGGGTAAACACTCCACCTGCCGGCTGGGCCTGGAGCCGCCGGGCCCCGTTAGCGGAGCTACGATGCTCCAAAAACTCTGGAGTATATTTCAAACTGCTCATAATTAAGTGCGTAAATGAAGCTATATGGGCTGCTTTCTAGCCCAAAAACATCTTAAAACAACTTTTTGTGACGAATTAATACCTCTGTTTATCGCAGTTGGAGGCACAGTGGAATGGCGGCCATCTTGCTGCTCCAAAGACAGAGGTATGGCTGCAGTGGAAAGCCACGCCCCGGTGCTCTGGCCTTTCAAAATAAAAAACTTAATTAAAAACTCAGGCTAACCATTTTTCTCGGTGACCAGATATTCGGTGTTATTTGTTTCTCACAGAAGCTTTACTTAAACTGATTTGCGGCTGGTAGAAAATATATAGCCTGAAACGAACAAGCTTGTCTCCCTGCAGCCTGCATAATATGTGTGATACGGTCCCAGTGTAAACCGGACAGAGAAAACTTCCAGGACAGACCGCTTATCGAAAATGAAATAATCAAAATCGAAATGGACAGCTTATTTTATTTTTTGTTTTTGCAATTACCGTTTTTCTAATTTTGTTTTAAAAACGAAAAATAAAAAAAACAAATGCTTGTCTTGTTTTTTCAATCTTCTTTTGAAATGAAAAAAATCAAAGAACGAACCATAGAAGAATTCAAGAAGTTACAGTAAGCTTGTTATCACATTTAAATGTGTTGACTGTTTGTTATGAGTGATAGTAAAAATGGAAATGCATGCTACATGGCTAGTGACGTTCTATGACTTACATACAAGAATAATGAGAGAATGAGGTGATGTTGCAACAAAGAAATGATGAGTTGAGGCCACAAACTTTTAGAAATAGCAGGTAAGCAATATAACCTGTAAAATGCAGGAAGTCGCCTTGAACTGTTAATTTTGAACTTTCTCAGTCAGTCTCAGTTTTACCTTATTGTCTGGAAAAATTTCAATTTGTCAGAGGAAAACATTTAAACAGACAAATAGACAAGTAGACAAATTTAGGTCCTCTCATGAGTTGAATTTTAGCCATATCAATATTTGCACTGAAGATAAACTGAAGTGGACTGCAGTGGCGCAAAAAGTGGGTATGCAGCATATGCAACGCATAGGGGCGCAGCACCAGAGGGGGCGCCAAAACCCCGTGTGGAGGGGGCGACGCACCGATGACGTTATCCCATACACTTCAGCGCGCCTTTCGCTCGTTTACTTCGCGCACATAACGAGGTAAATGTAGCGAGTTTTACCCCCTCACGCATTGTCACCTCGGAGGGGGGGGGGGGCGAGCGAGTGAGCATCGCTCCTTCACCCTGACGTTCCTTCGGAGGGGGGGAGGCGCCGATTTATGTTTTCGCATCCACCTGAAAAATGTGTAGTTGCGCCACTGGTGGACTGAATAGTCTTTCAACAAAACTCTTTCAAAAATGATGAACTGTCCCTTTAAATATGAGGCTGCTTAATGCATGGGATCTCAAATAACTAGAATACAGATAATCATTACTTTCTGCATTTACTTTCCTTTGCAGACTCAGATTTCTCTGAGAAAACGCACAAGAATTACACACATTCGTAGTTGGTCTCTGGAGCTACACCTTCAGGCCAGATTAGTCTGACTTATTCAGAAGCAACTCTCTGGGTGTGTAAGTGAACAGTAGTACTGTACACTCTGGGTTCAAACACTTGTAAGTTCCCCTCACAGACCTGCATACACGCATGGTTACTGAGTAAGATCTCTACACTGTGAGGAATTTTGCATGAAAAACACATGAAACTGTTAGAAAGAGAAGCAAAGGAGAAATATTACGGGGAGAATAAAACAAAGAGGAAGAAGAGGAAATGAGAGCACAGAGAAATGTGAGAAAGTGGAGAGAGAAAGGAAAAATAAAAGAGGGGGGGGGGTCTTTTCTTTCCTTAAATACTCCTGCTGAGATTTTGCTCTCACTGATCAAACCACAGGAGGAAAGAGGTGAGGGGGCGCGCGCAGGAGGAGGAGGACAGAGAGAGATACAGAGAGCAGAAAAAAGGCAAAGATAGGCTGCCGAACATCGGAAAGGAGAATCAGGAAAGGAAGAAGAGGGAGACCGAATGGTGACAGTCATCAAATTAGAATAATAAGATCATAGTTGGGGAAAAGTGTGACAGAAGGAACAAAGATTTGACTTCTATGGCCTCTCAACTCCATGGCTGCCCACCTCTTTTTCAGACCTGTCAAGTCTTGTTTTATCACAGTCGAGTCATAACATCATACCTGTAAGAGCTGCAGAAACACTGACATCAGCCCACATGCACTCAGCTCATGTTGCTGACACTGACAACCGCCATCTTAGTGATCTACAGCATGGAGACAGAGAGGGAAGCACTGCTTAAAAGGGTTCTCTACCCACTGAAGTGTAATCATGTTGTGTGTATCTCTTCTGTGCGTGCTTACGTGCATGCGTGTGTGTGTGTGCGTGGGTGTGCATGTGCGTATGTGTGTGCATTCAAGAGAGAGAGCTGTTATGGCTGTTCCTAAAAAAAGCCAAAATAAGAGGTAAGCACCCTAGCAAACTCTGCATCATAATCCTTGTGCACCTACACATGCACAGCTTCATACACACAGGAAGTAAGATAATATGATATCACTGTGAGAACACACATATTTTTATCCTTGAGCAAAAAGGGAGAAAAAAATGAACTTAATGTTAGGTTATATTAGCTTTGCATGAGTAAGTACATACAAAATGCAAATGCAAAAGACTTCGCAAACTCACTACTACTTCAGTGTTTATGAGCAAACTGTGAATACTTTCACCAAATAAGGAAGTTTATTAACGTCCCCAAAATGTACCACAGCATGGACCTTACCAAGCTCCACCCAGAAATGCCCCTCGTAAGTCCCACATGTCTCACATTAACATCTTGGCGCCTATGTCTAAACATGGCATTTTTTGTTTTGACTGACTGCAGAGTATTTGAGTCGATTAGTGTAGCATTTTTGCCGGATTTTCACAAAATATCATCCACGACAATGGACAGGGGAACCAAGTTCATGTCATCTTTTTTGAACGACATCAAGGTGTTTGAGCCACGCGATGCCTCCAACATTGTGCGCATCACAGCAAAAAGCTAGCAGTCGATGAGAAAAACAGCAGATCCTCAAACCCTCAACATAAATATAGCTGTTGACAAGATCACTGATGCCTATTGTTCTTGCAAGGCTGGGTAAGCCGGACATTCATGGACAGGACTTATACACAGTACTTGGTGTTAGCATGGCTAACACGATTACAGTTTATTAAAAAGCCTTTTCAGGTGAAATAAAATCTTTAATGTATGTCAGATACGGTACATATTGCATATTAATCTGTTCAGCTAACGTAAGGCTGTAACAGACAGACTTCAAGGTGTAGAAGGTGCTGCCATTATGCTGTACTTTGCTAAAAAGTTTTCATAATGGATGTGTTTATTATAGACTTAATTTTTTTCATTCACTAAACACAAAGAAAGCAAAGCAATAATACTTATATCAGCAGACAATCCTTTGTTCTCATTGATCCTACGACGGTTGAGCTGCATATGCGGTCGTGACAAGCTTTGATCCAAGCAAGAGATTCCGTTTCAGATTTTGGAAATTACTTGTACCACTACTTGTATCAGGATACCTGACATCGCCTGTACAGATATACCCCACTGACGTAGAACCATTTTTTTCCGAGTCCTGACGCCAAAACTTTCTATCGGTCTGGTAGTCCACAATGTATATTAGCATGAGTTTGTGAGACGGTAACGCACGTGATAGCTGCACTGTGACGTAAAATGGGCATTAGCCAATGAAACGCGGCCGCTGTGGTAAGGTCCATGCTTGTGTACATCCTCAGTCATCCAGGTCATGTCTACTACAACTGACTAAATTGAAAGAAACTGGACATTCGCTCAGGTTTTTCTGAAGACGTTTCAATAGTGTTCAGGAAAAATAACCATTTTTAGTTTGTGTTAGCGATTTCAAAGCCTGGAGAAATATGGCTGAGCTAAGTATTCAAAATACCAAAGATAGTGATGGATCGACAAAAGCTTTTAGGAGGTTGTAAATCTGTAAATCTTTGGAGGTAGATGGTCCTATCTTTTTAAAACATCTTGGAGGACAGGAGGTATCCAGGTCTCAGGAGATAAAAAGCCTTCAAGCAAACATCTGACATGTTTAAACTGTTGAACTGTAAACTCTTGAACCTTAAAACTGTGAACTCTTAAACTCTTGAACTATTAACAGCATATAGATTACTCTTAATATTGCATGCTCTGACTGAAAAGTGTATTATTTACTTGTAGAATTAATGTAGTCAAGGAGGAATGTATTTGAAAATGTTTAGGATGGATTAACTTTTACTCGAATATTGTATTAGATTAGGAAAAAACAAAATTGTATCTTTCTATTCTGTAGATATTATAGTTATTGTATTAGTTTAATATCAGTGAGGACTTTGGAGAGAATAACAGAGAAAAGGCATATTAATTTCTGGAGATAGCCTTGTGGTGGATTGGAATACAGAGTTGGGGATGTGGTCCTGGAATAGCGGGAGAAAACCAGAGTTTCACAGATATCTGTGAAATGCTTTGATGTGGTTCTCCTTGCTCAGAAGGAAGCCAGATAGTGGGAGCAAAATAAATTTAGAGTAAGAGACTCTCCAGGTTATAGGAGGTAACATCATTTAGTGAAATGGCCTGAGTATAGTTTAAATTTATAACTTATTCCGGCCTATTGATCTGTAGTTTACCGTTAAGAGCACACATCTGCTCTTATTTTTCCCTTGACTTCGGGGTTCATAAAACGCAGGAATTTGGGAGTCTGCTCCATTTTATCCAAACAAAAAGGAAAAAGCTTGTCTCTGAAACAAATTGCAGGGAGGTTCTATCTTCGGGCTTCCAGTTGGTCGAGCAGAGATACGCCTTGTTTGAATATATTAAGGAGGAGAGCACGCCTACAGGGATAAAAGTTTATGCTCTAGGGAAAATAATTCAGAAATAATAGCTGATCTCAGTTGTTCTTTCTCCGAGAACATGTCCTTGATGTTTTGTCCGTCTTGTTGTTTCAGGTAACCAATGTATGTCTGTGTTTCTGTAGTACTCTGTTCTGTCTTTTACTTTCTTCTGATTTGATTGAATTCTGTACTTCTGTGACGTCAACACACATTGTTGCGATTGCTGTCCCCACATGCGGCCGAGAGACAGAAAGAGCCCGGGATCTAAGGAAGAAGCAGAGCCAAGTTGTTTTTTCTAAATTTAGCCAGATAAATATTTTCTTCCTTAACAATAGTCTTTGTCAATTCTGAAGGTTCGCAGTTGAGCAACTCTGAGCATTAAATCAATGACCTTCTTGTCCCTCAGCTGGCTCATTTTTGACTTGTCTTTTATTTTGATAGGTTTTGATGGGTTGTGTGCTCGGTCACTTCTTGAACAGTAAACCTAACAGATCTGTTTTGGACTGAAATAGGAAGCTGGAGTATCTGGGGAACAAATCCAGACATAAACAGGGAACACATGCAACTTCTAGAACCCATGTTGGGAATCAAGATGGTCTGGCAATCATTACAGTGTATCTCATCAGCAGTGGTGGAGAAAGTACTCAAAAAATGTACTTAAGTAAAAGTACAAATACACAGACAAAAATGTACTCAAGTAAAAGTAAAACTACCACATTTACTTAAGTAAAAGTAAAAAAGTACTATTTTTTTTAAAAAAAATACTTAAAAGTAAAAGTACTTGCTAAATGCATTGCCTAATCCCTAATACAATATCATTAAGTGAACCGATCGTATTTAATTTTAATACATTAGAAATGTGCCTTTTTAATGAACAATGTCACAGATAAAGAATGTTTTTATTATGTTTACTCTCTGTTACATAGTTTAGACTTCGATATGTGATTCTATGCATCATAATGTCAGGGATGGATTTGTGTTTACAGAAGCAAGCTTTTCTTCAAAAAACATGTAGTTTTCTGAGCAAGCATTAACCAAACAGAGATATTGCCAATGTGACATTGTGATGATTTTGTTAAATTAGCTATTGGCATTTTGGGTCACTCGGTAATGGATTTAGACTATCATTCCATATGTAGGATTACACTACAGATGGAATAGAAAATCAGTTTACATCATCACTGACAAATATACAAGCATCACTTTAACCATGAGATAATCTTCACATCCACAAAACTGGCTTGCAAATGATGCAAAACACAATGACAGATCAAAATTTAATTTATCAACTTTCATCTTGCAATATTATAGTTTTGTAGAAAGCTTATGGACATAGCTACCTCAAAAGAAGTATTGGAAGATGTTTCATGACCTGCTCTTTCAACATTTTCTCTGTAAGTTCTCTCATTTCATTAAAACACTCCAATTTCAGCTACAATTTGGTTTGCATTTGGGTCCTTTTGTACCACAAAACATAACAGAAATGGAACTACCCTAGTAATATCTTTTATCCTTATTTTTTTTAAAGGGGCAGTATTATGTAAAATTGACTTTGAGCTTTACATCATGTTGTCATGCTACTCCCTTAACAAAAACATCACTTGAGTGTGGGTTTGATTCTTTCATGTGTGTTTGACAAATCTTTTAATCTCCATGGCAACCATTCAGCTGTAGTTCCATTTCTGTTAAGTTTTTGTGGTAGTAAAGGACTCAAATGCAAACCAAACCTACAGTTTTCAAACGTCCACCTCACAGAGCAGACCTCCCCTGAAGCTACCCTTCACACAAATATTGGCTTAGCCGGGTGTATTGAATCGACCCACCAAGGCAGCTGACAGGATCTATGTCCCAACACTGACGAAGCAGCAGCAAGTACTGAGCACATGTAGTCAATTATAATTAGTAGAGCAGACACCATGGCGATAGCTAACATGCTGCACTAACAAGACAAATCATGGACGAATAATAATTCACAATATCTCAGTCGCTTAGCTTTAAGATCCCATCCAAGAGGCAGAAGGGTGAAGAGAATTTAGTGCTACTGGGGGAAGCAGCCATCCCACATCGTACAACACTGGAAATGAACAGTTTGGCCAGGTAGAGGAAGAGAGATAACCTCTAATGAACTTGTAGAGAGCATAACTTTACTGCCACATTAATATATACTGCTTTTTGTTAACTTGTTAGATAAAAATTCTATTAAAATATATTAAAGTTTGTGAAAAATTTGAAAAAGTTCTGTGCTTGAATTCACTGCATTCAGAGACATACTGTGAATAAAACAGCTTGAACAGCATAGATTACATTTTAACAGTAGTTCATTAAAAAAATCTAAACATTCAAGCAGCAGCTTTGATGTGGCACATACTTGAAAATGAACCCTTGGCATTATATTCCCTGAGGCAATTTTTGTATCATCCCTTGAGCTTTACATTCTATAGAATAAAATCTTTAGGGCTCAATAAGTGAACAGGTGTCTGATAGTAGAGGAATTCCCAGGTGCTGAAGAAAGAAATATCTAAGATGGACTTAACCTGCAGAGAAATATCCACTTCAAAAGTCAAATCAGACCTATTTCTGACCATAATCATAGAAAATTAACAAAATTCCTCACTTGTGTTATTTTCTTTTATCTGTGTCATGATGAAACAAGGCTGGGGCTCACTTGACCTCACAAGCTAATTAATGTATCGCCCTTGTGTTTAATGGTCTTAACTAGGACTTTTTATGTGCCAAGTATAGAGTTAACACATCAAGCTCCTTCATTAGCATGGGGCCTCATGACTTTGTATATCATGCATTAATTCATGCATTTATTCATGCCAAGTCTTGCACATATTAATGCATGAATTACAGATAAGTCACGAACACTTATATTAAAGTGTTGCACTACGTTCCGGATAATTTTCATCAGAACACGATAGCCACTGAGAAACCGGTCTCTTTCAGTTAGCCTTCCTTCAGATGATGGGCGAGTTTGGAGGTCAGAAGATATTTGAGTTAAGAATGAGGCAAATGTCACAATAATTTTTTGTGCTGCATAAATATGCAGCACAAAAAATGCTTTGTTTTACCACTGGACATCAACCCCACCAAGTTATTAAAGATACCAACAACAAAATGAACTCGGGGCTAAACCAAAAGCTTTGATATATCCACCTTAGTAGTTTACAGTCATACAGGGTTAAGTGACTTCTTCTTCTCTAGTTGTTGCTGGTAAACAACATATTCATATGGCTTTCACCAAGGATGCAACAAGGATGCTTAATGTGATTTAAAGGATGTGTTAAATCATGATAAATGCAGGACCTGTTATTTTGAAGAAGTACTTCTGCTTTAATGGCCCAATAGTATTACTGTTGTGAGATTGTAAATACATGTTATGAATTTACTGCAGTTGTAGCCTGGTAAAAACCAGCTGAGGGTCTGGAGGGTCCAGAGGCTCTGGACCCTCAGCTTTTGAGAAACCATTGCTTCCTGTAGGTGTGGACTGTGTTGAAGTTTTACATTATACCCAGTTGTTAATGTTAGTCTATGATGTACAGGTGCTAGTCATAAAATTAGAATATAATGAAAAAGTAGATTTATTTCAGTAATTCCATTTAAAAAGTGAAACTTGTATATTATATTCATACATTACATACAAACTCATATATTTCAAATGTTTATTTAGTTTAATTTTGATGATTACAAATAACAACAAATGAAAATCTCAAATTCAGCATATCAGAAAATTAGAATCTTGTGAAAAGGTTCAAAATTGATGGCACCTGGTACCACACTCTAATCAGCTAATTAACTCAAACCACCTGCAAAAGCCTTTAAATGGTCTTTCAGTCTAGTTCTATAGGCTACACAATCATGGGGAAGACTGCTGACTTGACAGTTGTCCAAAAGACGACCATCGACACCTTGCACAAGGAGGGCAAGACACTAAAGGTCATCGCTAAAGAGGCTGGCTGTTCACAGAGCTCTGTGTCCAAGCACATTAATAGAGAGGTGAAGGGAAGGAAAAGATGTGGTCGAAAAAAGTGTACAAGCAAGAGAGATAACCGCACCCTGGAGAGGATTGTGAAACAAAACCCATTCAAAAATGTGGGGGAGATTCACAAAGAGTGGACTGCAGCTGGAGTGAGTGCTTGACGAACAACCACACACAGACGTATGAAAGACATGGGTTTCTGCTGTCGCATTCCTTGTGTCAAGCCACTCTTGAACCACAGACAGCGTCAGAAGCGTCTTGCCTGGGCTAAAGAGAAACAGGACTGGACTGCTGGTGAGTGGTCCAAAGTCATGTTCTCTGATGAAAGTAAATTTTGCATTTCCTTTGGAAATCAAGGTCCCAGAGTCTGGAGGAAAAGAAGAGAGGCACTTCATCCACGTTGCTTGAAGTCCAGTGTAAAGTTTCCACAGTCAGTGATGGTTTGGGGTACCATGTCATCTGCTGGTGTTGGTCCATTGTGTTTTCTGAGGTCCAGGGTCAACCCAGCCACATACCAGGAAGTTTTATGGAGGAATTCAAAGGTGCTGAATTCATGAATTAAGAGACAATACACAAAACTCCATTCTCTCCGGCTCACAGACAAACAGGAAGACATTTAATGCACATCTGCGGCATCTTCACAAATTACATTTATCATCATCTCATTTCATCGTCTCAGTGTCCAAAATGTCTTGTCCTCTGCTCATGGCTTCGAATACTTATACCGTTTTTCAGTCTGCTGTTGTGTATTGGAAACTTTGACCAATGGCATTACAGTCGCTTTTGGCTTTGGTTTACTCTGTTCCGAGAATTCTGGGTTGACCTCGTGGAAGTTAAATCTGCTCCTCAGAGGACCATTAGTCAAATTGTTCTTATCTGTTCAAACAGAGACTTTGGCCAAGTTCCTTTACACAACAGTCTTTCACATCTGGGACATCTTACAGACGTTCTTGGAACAACTTAAACTTACTGGGTCAGAGTGACCCAGCACATTCCACACAACACATTCCTTTTCAGCAAAACATATCTTAATGTGAATCAACATAACTTTTAACCATTATCATAATTATATTCCGCAACAGTTTTAGAGCACTTCATGCTTCCTGCTGCTGACCAACTTTTTGGAGATGCAGATTTCATTTTCCAACAGGACTTGGCACCTGCACACAGTGCCAAAGCTACCAGTACCTGGTTGAAGGACCATGGTATCCCTGTTCTTAATTGGTCAGCAAACTCTCCTGACCTTAACCCCATAGAAAATCTATGGGGTATTGTGAAGAAGAAGATGCAATACACAAGACCCAACAATTCAGAAGAGCTAAAAGCCACTATTAGAGCAACCTGGGCTATCATAACAACTGAGCAGTGCCACAGACTGATTGACTCCATGTCACGCCGCATTGCTGCAGTAATACAGGCCAAAGGAGCCCCAACTAAATACTGAGTGCTGTACATTCTCATACTTTTCATGTTCATACTTTTCATTTGGCCAACATTTCTATAAATTCTTTGTTTTTATTGGTCTTCAGTAATATTCTAATTTTATGATATGCTGAATTTGAGATTTTCATTTGTTGTCATTTGTAATCATCAAAATTAAACAAAATAAACATTTGAAATATGAGTTTGTATGTAATGTATGAAATATAATGTACAAGTTTCACTTTTTAAATGGAATTACTGAAATAAATCTACTTTTTCATTATATTCTAATTTTATGACCAGCACCTGTATAATGAGTGTTCTGTTGTTGGACTTCTGTGCTCGTCACGGTCTGTCCATCACGAACACCATGTTCAAGCATAAGGGTGTCCATACGTGCACTTGGCACCAGGACACCCTAGGCCGCAGTTCGATGATCGATTTTGTCGTCGTTTCATCGGATCTGGGGCCGTATGTCTTGGACACTCGGGTGAAGAGAGGGGCGGAGCTGTCCACTGACCACTACCTGGTGGTGAGTTGGCTCCGGTGGTGGGGGAGGAAGCCGGTCAGACCTGGCAGGCCCAAACGTGTAGTGAGGGTCTGCTGGGAACGTCTGGCGGAGTCCCCTGTGAGACGGAGCTTCAACTCCCACCTCCGGCAGAACTTCGAACACATTCCGGGGGAGGTGGGTGACATTGAGTCTGAGTGGACTATGATCCGTGCCTCCATCGCCGAGGCGGCTTATCGGAGCTGTGGCCGCAAGGTCGTTGGTGCCTGTCGCGGCGGCAACCCCCGAACCCGTTGGTGGACACCTTCGGTGAGGGATGCTGTCAAGCTGAAGAAGGAGTCCTATGGGGTCTTTTTGGCCTGTGGGACTCCAGAAGCAGCTGATGGGTACCGGCGGGCGAAGCGGCATGCGGCTCGGGTGGTCGCTGAGGCCAAAACTCGGGCGTGGGAGGAGTTTGGAGAGGCCATGGAGAAAGACTTCCGTACGGCTTCGAGGCGATTCTCGTTCGCCATCTGGCGTCTCAGGAGGGGGAAGCAGTGCAGCACCAACACTGTTTATAGTGGGGATGGTGTGCTGCTGACCTCGACTCGGGACGTTGTGGGTCGGTGGGCGGAATACTTTGAAGACCTCCTCAATCCCACCAACATGCCTTCTGTTGAAGAAGCTGAGCCTGTGGACTCTGGGTTGGGCTCTCCAATCTCTGGGGACGAGGTTGCCGAGGTGGTCAAAAAACTACTCGGTGGCAGGGCCCCGGGGGTGGATGAGATCCGCCCGGAGTTCCTCAAGGCTCTGGATGTTGTAGGGTTGTGTTGGCTCACGCAACTCTGCAATATCGCATGGACATCGGGGGCAGTTCCTCTGGATTGGCAGACCGGGGTGGTGGTCCCCCTGTTTAAAAAGGGGGACCGGAGGGTGTGCTCCAATTACAGAGGGGTCACACTCTTAAGCCTCCCGGTTAAGGTCTATTCAGGGGTCCTGGAGAGGAGGGTCCGTCGGATAGTCGAACCTCGGATTCAGGAAGAGCAGTGTGGTTTTCGTCTTGGTCGTGGAACACTGGACCAGCTCTACACCCTCAGCAGGGTCCTGGAGGGGGCATGGGAGTTCGCCCAACCAGTCTACATGTGTTTTGTGGACTTGGAGAAGGCGTTCGACCGTGTACCTCGGAGGCCGTGTGGGGGGTTCTCCGGGAGTATGGGGTACCGGGCCCTTTGATACGGGCTGTCAGGTCCCTGTATGACCGGTGTCAGAGTCTGGTCCGCATTGCCGGCAGTAAGTCGGGCTCGTTTCCGGTGAGAGTTGGACTCCGCCAAGGCTGCCCTTTGTCACCGATTCTGTTCATTACTTTCATGGACAGAATTTCTAGGCGCAGTTGAGGTGTTGAGGGGATCCGTTTTGGTGGCCTTAGGATCGCATCTCTGCTTTTTGCGGATGATGTGGTCCTGATGGCTTCATCAGATCGTGATCTGCGGCTCTCGCTGGAGCGGTTCGCGGCCGAGTGTGAAGCGGCCGGGATGAGGCTCGGTGCCTCCAAATCCGAGGCCATGGTCTTGAGCCGGAAAAGGGTAGAGTGCCTTCTCCGGGTCAGGGGGGTCGTCCTGCCTCAAGTGGAGGAGTTTAAGTATCTGGGGATCTTGTTCACGAATGAGGGAAGAAGGGAGCAGGAGGTCGACAGGCGGATTGGGGCAGCATCTGCCGTGAAGCGGGCACTGTACCGGTCCGTCGTGGTGAAGAGAGAGCTGAGTCAAAAGGCGAAGCTCTCGATTTACCAGTCGATCTACGTTCCCACCCTCATCTATGGTCATGAGCTTTGGGTCATGACCAAAAGAACGAGATCACTGATACAAGCGACCGAAATGGGTTTCTTCCGCAGGGTGGCCGGGCTCTTCCTTAGAGATAGGGTGAGAAGCTCGGTCATCCGGGAGGGACTCAAAGTAGAGCCGCTGCTCCTCCACGTCGAGAGGAGCCAGTTGAGGCTCGGGCATCTGGTCAGGATGCCTCCTGGACGCCTCCCTGGTGAGGTGTTCCGGGCACGTCCCACCAGGAGGAGGCCCCGAGGAAGATCCAGGACACGCTGGAGGGACTATGTCTCTCGGCTGGCCTGGGAACGCCTTGGGGTTCCCCCAGAGGAGCTGGAAGAAGTGGCTGGGGAGAGTGAAGTCTGGGCCTCCCTTCTAAAGCTGCTGCCCCCGCGACCCGATCCCGGATAAGCGGAAGAAAATGGATGGATGGATGGGTTCTTCACAGAAAAAATCCAGGAAGGATTATAGTCCGTATTTTCCCAACTATGAGTCGCACTGGACTATAAACCTCAAAGTTTTTTGTTTTTTTTTAAACCAGTAAACATATAAGCCTCAGATATCTTTGCCTCTCCAGGTTTTCCTCAACGATGCAGCAGCAGCAGGGGGGCGGAAACCCAAAATTTGAGTCATAACAGGTCAATTGAATATCACATTTATTATGGTTGAAAAAGAAAAAGTTGCCAAGATTAGATTTAACAGAACTGATTACGGTAGTTTCTGAATGGTAACAATAACAGTAAAAGTTCTGATCCATCGTGCTGCTACTAGCATGTGCTAAATCAGTGGTTCCCAACCTTTTTATTGCCGCGGACCATCAAGACTTGGACATTTCGTTGCGGCCCGGAGGACAAGGGGGCGGAGGAGGGGATGAACAGTTAGATGAGGCTTCTGCATATTAGTGTTCCAACTAAATACTGAATATGCCCTATTTGGGTTGTCTTGGCCCTTTTATCGCAGCTTGTGGTTTTTTTTCCCTGACTGGGAACGAGAATATGACCCTTTGAATGTGACAGGTAGCCAATCAGAAAGCGCGGTGACGTCAGAACAGAGGGGAATCCCAAACAGCTGACATATCGCAACTGAGAGTCCGGTGGACATCGGAGATATCTGGAAATGTTTATTATTAAATTTAAAGGTCATTATTATGTTTATTCAGTTAAAAATGTTAACTATGAAAGAACACAGTAACCTCCAAATCATAGTGCAGCAAATAGAGCGGCTGCTCCCGACGTCTTTCATCCACCGCCTTTTCTTTTTGTTACGTCTTCTATCTCTTAAAATGACTCCACAAACTATATCACTTCTACATCGTCATCCGTGTTTGGTTATTCTAAATTCCCGCTGTTGGGGGTTTTACTGGATTGTCCTCTGGAATTGGGATGTTCGTGAGTGGAATCGGTTCCTGCCGTGTGACTGGAGACGCGAACCGATCGAACCTGTTGTACTTTTATCAGCTCTGTGGTCACAGAGGTTTGGAGAATCAGCCGACAATCCTTAAATCTTTCCGTCTAAACCAGACTTAAGACTTGCAAACTCTCCTCTCGACCACTGCCCAAACACTCTGACTCTGGTCGCTATGGTAACGTTTATTTATCCCATTGAAATAAGATACAGAAGCGCCACAAAATCAAACATTTTACTTTTATAAAAATTTTAACTCATGATAACGACTAACGGAGCCCTGAGCTTGTTTCTCTGCAACGAGACGGTTCCATCTGGGAGCGGCTTGTAATGTGAGACCCGCCTACCAGTCCGGGATAAATCCATCCTCCTGTCTCTTCTCTGGGTCTTTTCCCCTTTGAAAAATAAACTTTCCAAAGACATCTGATCTGTTTCTGACTCATTTTGCTGCTTGTGGGCTCAGTGTTGGCGCGCAAGGAACCAGACTTCCGATGATTCGCTTCCTGCTAAAGCGCCCCCTGGTGGTTGAAGAAAAATCCACATATAAACGGCTTGTAGTCCGGAAAATACGGTATATGAAAAAAAAAAATTAAATGCTCTCTGGCATTGTTCAGGGGGCCGGACCAAATGTGGAGGCTATATGTATGTGTGTATATATATATATATATATATATATATATATATATATATATATATATATATATATATACGATGGACATATATATATATGTCCATTGTACTGGTATATGTCCATCTTACTTGTGAAATGTTGTTTGTGGAGCCTCACATCAATAATCCATCGATCTGTACAACAATATCTCTGTTGTTTTGATTGGCAAAGTAGGAGGGACAACCGCTCCAAGATGGCCGCCGTATTTCCTGCGCTGGAGCAGCCAATGCGGGGTCTGCTCTGATATTATGTCTATGATTGCTAGAAGTACAAGCAGACAATGCTAAAGCAGCGCAGAAGATCAACGTCATCGTTCACAGCTGTTTTCTTCTGTTCGCTGATTGGCCCGGTAGAAAATCTACCATAGAAATCCACTTAATTGGGAGAAAGTTCAATTAGAATTGAATGAAATTGGATAGAAAGGGAATGTGTAGGCTATTGCAGTTGTGGTTAAAAGTAAAGTATACTGTCTTTCTATGTTTTAATAAATATCATGTGGTTCTCACCAATTAAAATGATTTAAGTGTGACCGCTTTGGTATAAAACCACAGAACATATTCCATACAACTGTTGTTTATCAAACAAAAACAAGGAAGGATTTTAATACTTTTTTGCTATGCAAATGTAGAAAAGCTTAAGGGGTGTGAATACTTTTGGGAAAGAATTACAAATCCTTTTGGCTGTTTGGAAATTAGATCTGAAGTTGGTATTAATTTGTGCAAACTTCTGCACAACTTACGGCATAAAAAATATCTTTCTTTTATCATCAGAGTTGTAACTGAGTAAAGTGTTGAAATGTAAAAAAATAAATAAATCACAGTGTTTAAGGGATAAGAGTTTTTTTTTAAAAATGCAGAATTAAGCCAGGAAGAACCCTGACTCACTCGAGGTGATAGCTGCCTGAACTTATCTATAAAGTAATTTTTCATGCCTCTACCCATCCACTTTTGTGATATTTATCAAAGCTTCCAAGACCGCATGACTCCTCCCAGTTACTTTCTTTGGAAGCATTTCTGTAACTTCCTCCAGCTCTTCCTATGAGATTTGGGTTGATTTGATTCCGAATGAAGAAACACAGTTGTACTCGGGGAAAACAGCTCAAAGCTGTGACCCTGGCACCTCACGTTCTCTTCAGCACCTATGACAGGGCACCTCAGGGAAAACATGGATAAGCTGTTACAAATCCACAAAATGCATTTACACTGGATTAACAAATTCCCCAAACTCCTCTGATGTTTGGCGTGGGAAGAGAATATTGTGGGTTTTGGAGAGGAACGGTCAATTTTTGCAACAGATGCTGATGGGTCAAGTTTATCACCCCCAAAAATAGTTACGACCAACGCTCTTTAGTCTGGGAGAGGATGGAAACTTTCTTACATTTGCATTTGTATTTCCTTTTTGCAAATGAAAACATAAGAAATACGCTGATAAAAAATATTCTGCCCTATCTAGAAAATTAAGGCAACTATTTGCATAATTTATTTATGTTTATCAAGCACTATAACTTATAATTATGTAGAGTCACTTGACATAACATTTTTGAGTAAATCTGGCAAATCTTTTTTTGAGTGTAATTTCCATTCACTATTTAACCTATGTCACACTAATTTTGATACAATATCATAGCATATAAGTACTTTTTCAGATAGCTATTACTGTAAATGGTGCAACATGCAAATTACAAACCATCTGTTTGTGAAGATTACTGAAGGCGATTATCAGGATCGTACAGAGTTAGATATAAAATACAGATGAACTGTATTTCTGTGGTTTGAAAAACAAATATTTCATGTTCTCCACACTTAGGCCTCATCTTCCACACACATTCAACTAGAAGGCAAAAATCCTCCTAAACCTCTAAACCTTGTGTAAGAATTTGCTAAAGTTCTTACAAAAGAACTTTAGCACATAATTGAAAGAAAACTGAAAATATCTGGGCAAAATTTTGAGGTGGTATTGAAATCTCAATTGAAGCTGTGTTTAATAGATTTATTTTTTCGAAACAAAAAAAATATTGTTTGTAGTTCCAAACAAAAAGTTCACTTTGATTCCCAGAGAGCTGTATAATCTGTATTTTCAAGAAAAGCTTCAGGTAAAAGTGTTCCTTCTGATAATAAAGTTATTTTCTGACCACCACTGAGAAAAACAGAGCTTCATGAATATCTAAGTATTACCTCCAAGTTTTTTGTAACGTGCAGCCAAGAAATCTCTGCAAAATTTGTACCATCCCCTCCTTCAGTCTGGCTTAAGATGTGTGTGTCCCTGTACCTGAACAGCCCAAGCAAGTCGACGATTTTGCTTCTCTGTTTGAGTTACCAAAAGAATTTCTAAGTATTCCTTTGAGGCTTCCCAGAGCACATCCCAAGGGTCCCTCATAACAGGACCTTTTCAGCTCACACCACTCCTGATTTCTCCTCATTTCAAATCAGCTTAACATACCTCCCATGCCAGCTGGACAGCCTTATTGGGTATTCATGTTCACCAGGTGATCTTGGGCTGCTGCAGCAATAATTTATTCTTTGAGGGTAGTGGAGCAAAAAAACCCAAAAAAACTCAAGGCCATCATATTATCAACTTATTAAATTTTGACAAACCCACAGCAACATAAGCTAAGGCATATTTAAGTCATTATTGTCTCACGTCTGTCTGTGACTGAAGGAGGTAAATAAGTATTTCTGTTTGAGAAGTTGTTATACAGCACATTGATCAAACCAGAAAGAATGCTGACTCTAAAATTGATTCTGTGTTTGTGATCAGATCTAGAATATTATTGCCAACCTGAACTCTGTGTTTGACTATTTAATTCATCTGTAAGCTCAGATCTCACCAGTGCACTGCAAAGGGTTGAGCAACTTTGTATTAAAAGATCATCTGACTTGTGGAGATTGTAATGAGCTAAATAATATTTAGATAATTTATTAGTACCAGGAGGTAAATTATTTTAGATTTAAATCTAGAAATTCCTTAGATTACTATTTTTTAGTTGCTTTATATGGGGATGAAGGGATTGACCGATGTAAATTCACACAATGGTAAAAAGCAAGAAAACTCAGGAATTAGTGGGAAACTACTCGAACAACCTTCCAACCTGTGAGGAACTTGGTTCTTCTGAGAACAATAAGAAAACTGTTATTAAAGATAAATTCATTGGACATGCTACAAAAATCAGAACTGTAAATGGAGTTATTTTTGCCTCTGGTGGAAAACTACACTACCTAGAAAAAAGCTAGTGTAGCCAGTGAACCAATGGAGCTCAATTTTTACACATTCAACTAGAGGAGGAGCCTAGTTGGTTATCCAGAGCACAGCAGCAGATTTTATAAGGTTTTTCTGAGTAAAAGAGTAAAAGTTGCCATTTACTCTTGCCTTATTCTTGTAAGCAGCAATCAGTGGCTTGAGAAACTATACATTTTAACAAATTGCTAATGAAATGTAAGAGAAGTCAGCTGAAATGTATTACTTGTCATGCATGAATCAGAAGCACCTTGAGAAAGTCTTAAAGTGTGGCTACAGGGGGTATCACTAAATAAATACATTTTAATTAGTATCAACAATTAAATAAATATTCCAACTCTGTGAAAACAGATACTGTCCTAAAGTTTATAGTGGTTTATTTATAGTGAACATTTATTGTCTATGCAAGGCGGCTTATCATTAACCTTCACCATATTTTTCAAACAAACAGTTTTGGTTTAATGTGTTAATGTTGAGTTGTGTAGTGTTCTTCAGTTAATGGCTACAGACATGCAGGTGTCGAGTGACCTTTGGATTAGCTCAAGAACAGTACATAGAGATACTAATGACACATTGTTCCATGGCAGATCAGCTGCATCCAACCTCACACCACCAAGTGCCAGTGGACTGACGCACTGATGACTTGTTTTCCGGAGAGACAAATCATTCCTCTCTGTCTTGAAATCCAATGAATAAGACTGTATTTGGCACTTGCCAGAACATTTGCCTAACTGCATTGTGTCAAGTTTGGTGGAGAGAGGATTGCGGAGTTTTTCATAAATTGGGCTTGTTCCCTTTCTCCCTGTAAAATGAACATTTAACACTGCAGCTTGGCAAGACATTTCGGCCAATTTCATGCCCTGGTTTGTGTTTGAAAAGTTGTAATTGACCTCTTTCTGTTGCACCAGGACTACCTGTCTGCCAGAAGATAAAGCAAAGTCTTCAAAGTCTGAACTTCTCATCAAACATCAGGTCCTGACCAAATATTCTCCAAGAAAAACAGTCAGGTATTCCCATTAAAAGACTTCTAAACATTGTAGATAACCTTTCCAGAATAGTTGATGCTGTTATAGCTGCAAAGCATGGACAAGTGCCATACTTATATCTTTAAATTAAGAATGTGGTGTCGGGTTTGGCAGTGAAGCAGGGTGGAGCATGAAACCCATGTGCGGAGGCCTGAGTCCGATGACCTTTGTCGCATGTCTTCCCCCTCTCTCACAACCTACTTTCCTGTCTGACCGTTCTCAAATAAAGGTCACTAGAGTCAGAAAAAGACCTTTATAAAAAATGTGATGTTAATACAGTGGTCTTATAAAGGTAGGCATTCTAATACTTATGGCAATGTAGTGCATAAATTAAACAAAAATAAAATAATTGAACTTAAAGAATGACAGTCGCAAAGATATGTTTCCTATCCCCTTTGTTTATTGTGTGTACATGTGTGTGGGTATGTGTGTGTATGTGGTTTTGCATTTGTACAGTGTAAGAACAATTTTTCTAACAAATATTGCATGGATCCTCCTTATGGGTCCCAAAGCCCAGCCCCATAAGATGAGAAGAAGAGGTGCTGTTTTTGAATTAGGGGTTAGGTTTAGGACAAAGTTGTGAATTGAGTTTAGTATAGGGTTAAGATTAGAGTTATGGGTTTGGTTATAGAAATGAATGAAAAATGATTGAAAGTTAATGCTGTTGGAGATCATTCATTTCTGTGTCTGTGCACCACCCAGGTCTGTTAACCAGTTTCCAGACATGACTTGGATATGTGTGTGGATAAAAATTTAATTTTCATCGAATTCATCTTTTGTGGACGTGAATAATTTTCACACAAAACATTTTGTAAAACACTGACATTTTTGACACTAAAAACAAAAATGTAATAAAACAAAGTAATGAACAAAATATGATAAATACTTCTTTTCAAACAAGAAAAAAGAGAATAGTTAAATGGGTAAATCCTGTTAGGCAGCACCTGTAGCCATGTTAAATGTGTTTAATTATCTTTAACAATTATGAAAAAAATCAATAGATTCACACTCTATGTTTAATGTTTCCAATTTCCAAAAAACACAATGGAAACATGATAGAAGGGAATGCCATATTTATACTTTGACAAATGGAAAACAACCACTTTTTGTGTTTGGTAAAGTGGTGTGCAGAGGCTACATATGACTCAGAGCGCTGCTGTGCAGGTCAGCCGCTGTTAAAACCTAATAGTTCACAGCATCACGCCAGGTAAAGCCTCCTGAAAATTTTATAATGTGCCAAAACTAAAACTCACTTCAGCTGGAGAATAATCGACAAACAAAGCGGTGCAGAAGAGAGGGTCAAATAGGATTGTGAAAGTATGTGTGTGAGTCCGTGTGTGTAGGTGTGTGTTGAGTGAGGGACAATAAAATCAAAGAGCTTACGGGAGTTTTCAGACTATCAGATAGTAGTCGCTCTTGTTTGACTCCTCAGCTCCACTTTGACTTTTTGCTGTCCTTCCTGTCTGCAAGTCTCCTACACAGCCAACAGCATCTTTCCGTTTTTCTCCACTATATTTCCCCTTCCCCATGTTATTAGTCTCTTTGTTCTTCTCCTTTTTCTGTCCCTAAAGCTCAGAGAATTTAGGTCCTTCCCTCTTCCTAGTCTCACCTATATCCTTCCATCCCATTCCCTACTCTTCCTACACATCTCTCATTTTTCCACTCACTCCTCACTTAACCTGCTTCCAGAGGCCCCTCCAAAAAGCACACACACACTAACTGTATTACACACTGTGCACAAGCATACAGGATCGAGCCCAAACTCATGTGCAGCCAGCAGCACAGTATCTAATCCTGATGCTTAGGGGAAAGGGGCTTTTGCAATTATTCCTGTTCTTTTTCTGTTCTACCATTCATTTTATTTTTTGCCCTCTTCAATCAGTTTTCCCTACATGCTTTAAAGTGTACCCAGCATCCCACTGGTTGACATTGCTTTGGAAGATGCCTCTTTTGAACCTTTCACATACAGTCCAGGGGTTGTCACTCACTTGCCGCAAAAATTGATGCTTGCAAACATTGCCAAACTCTTTCACTTGCACACTTTCTAATGAGAAGGGGAAAAGCTGGTGCTGTGTTTAGTTGCAGAGGGGTACAGCTCATCATATTTATGCAGCCTCTGATTTACACTAAGCACTGCTGCCGCCTTGTGGTCATCGACGTGAGCTGCAGGCCACCTCATGTTATGACCATTTGAATCTTTTTTTAAGGGAGGGGGAGGAATTGCATCACAACTCCCTCATCACACACCACCTCTACTTCCCGTCTCCATCTACACAACTCACACAACCCCTCCTCTCTGGGTGGGATAAATAGTGCTGGAAGAAACATAACGTGTTGCTATGGTGATCAGCTTGTGAGTATTTTTTATTTTTTGGTGAAAGATGGGGACATGATGGTACACAGAGAGCTCTGAGAATCTACTGTGTGTGTTTGTGTGTGTTTGTGAGAAAGGAGATGGGGAGCTCTTTCCGAGGAGGATGAACAGTCAAGAAAACACATCAGACCTAAAACTAAGAGACGATCCCTCAGACCTTGTTTTGATGCACGCTACCCACCGCTCAACTACCATGACATGTGTGCACAAAACTCAGAGCCCCAACCAGCACCGTTCTCCAGAGAGCATTTCACCTCTCTTCCTCTTCATTCAGGCACCTCTTCATCCTCCATCTTCTTCCCTGATCTCTGACTGCCCTGTCCCTGTCTAATTCTCTCTCCAGGGAAACACCATTAGGAGGCCTGATTGGCCTCTGTGTACGTGCATGCGCTAATGTGCTAATGTGTTAATCTGCATGTGAGTACATAAGCATGCTGTCCTCAATCAATTAGCACAGGCTGCTGCAGCAATTACCATTGCCCATTGTGTTTATGCCGTTTTTGTGGACACACATGCACATAGGAGTTAAGTAGTGCATCACTGAACGGCAGCTGTCTGCCACTGAAGACTCCCCGACAGTCAAACCCATACAGACTCACAATTTTAATGATGGAATACACATTTGTGTGCGTGTATGTGTGTGTGCGTGCACGCGCGTGTGTGTGTGGGGGAAGGGTCCATTTTCAAATACTCTTCACTGTGGGGGAGGACCCATTTTTTCTTATGGGGCAAAAAACCCAGGTCCCAAAAGAAGAGCTGATCTTGAGTGAGGGGTTAGACTTAGGGGCTACACAGTGGTGCAGTTGGTAGAGCTGTTGCCTTGCAGCAAGAAGGTTCTGGGTTCAATTCCTGGCCCCGGTCTCCCCGCATGGAGCCTGCATGCTCTCCCTGTGCATGTGTGGGTTCTCTCTGGGTACCTCGGTTTCCTCCCACAGTCCAAAAACATGACTGTCAGGTTAATTTGTCTGTCTAAATTCTCCCTAGATGTGAGTGTGTGTGTGTGGATGGTTGTGTGTCTCTGTGTTGCCCTGCGACAGACTGGCAACCTGTCCAGCGTGACCCCGCCTCCCAGCTGGAGATAGGCACGAGCAACACCCCTGACCCCACCAAGGGACAAGGATGCAAAGAAAATGGTGTGAATTAAGTTTAGTTTGGGTTAAAGGTTAGGTTTTTGTTAGGGTCATCATTAGGCTCTTGATTTGCCGGTCAATCCAAGTTCCTACCCTCATTAATGGACATGAGCTTTGGGTCATGACCGAAAGAACGAGGTCACAGATACAAGCTACCGAAATTTGTTTTCCCCGTAGGGTGGCTGGGCTCTTTTTTAGAGATGGGGTGAGAACTTCAGATATCCAGGGGACTCAGTAGAGCCACTGCACACATCAGAGGGTTAAGAGTTTTATTTACACAAACATTTTTGAATAATCTTTAAGGTGGGGGAACAGCATCAAATGCAGACCTGACCCTTACTAGGAAGACAGGGAGATGATTAGTGGGTGTGACAGGATAATCAATTGTGCAGAGGAAGGAGTCTGGATCTTACTTTAAGAAGCAGGGGAGGCGAGCGAGGAGGGGCACAGAGCATCCGGTGGTTGGCTGCTTGCTTCTGGACTGAGTGAGTTGTGACCACCTGGTTTGGCTTCTCAGGTTCCTCGGCTGGAGGAAATAGATAGGAGGGTGGACAGGCAGGTGAGGACTGAAGGTGAGCCACGGATGTTTCAGAACGGGAGCAGCGAGGAGGACGAGAGACAGACGCCGCAGGAGGAAATCCCCAGGCCAGAGAATCAGCTTGACTCTGGGCACCTACAAGGAAGGAGGTGATCAAAGGTAAGACAAATAGCAAGTTGTCTGTGAGGACACAGCGACTGTAGTAATAGTCAACCACCTGGCATCTGTCTCTGGGAATCCACTCCTCTAAGTTCTGCTCCTTGATGAAGGAAATGCATGACACCTGGAAGCCACACCTGCTTGTCACACCCTGAGGAAGAGGAGAAGGAGGAGGAAGGGAGAGAGCAGACATTCAAACACACAGCAGTTTGTGGGGGGCAAACTATGGAGCAAAAAGTTTTTACACCTTATAATTTCTGCTGTTTTCTTCTTTTTTGATGCACCTAAATGTCAAAAGAAATTTATTATCTAACCAAGCAAACAAGAAATAATACAAAATGCAGTTTTTGACAAATGTAAAAAAATAATAATAATTAAAAAAAAACATGAAACACTAGTGAATCATTGTAGTCATGACTGGCATACCAAAATTACAGCAAGAATCCATCAGCAACCCATGGAGGAAATGACCCAGAATTGTCCAACTAAGTCAAACTATCAATGAATGGTCACATGGTTGTGGAAAAGATTTTTTTCACAGACACCCTTAAAGGTCCATAAGATCCACAAGATCTTAAAGATAACACCAAGCCAGGCCCCTGCTGCAGTATGATGTGTTGTCATTATGTGGTTTGCAACAGTGCAGTAGACACAGTGATGAAGGCAGAGGGGACCAACTATTACAAGTTCAGAGGAAGAGAAATAAAATGAGTTGCAACATCTAATTTTATTTTCTATACATACATAAAATAAATAATTCCTCATAGCCTTGGACAACTGCTCCTCCAAACTGCTCCGGCTCGCTGACTGAAAAGCTGGCTTCTGGTAGTTGAGTAGTTGGGGCTATTTGCTTTATTAACAAATATTTCCACAATATTCTGACTAATCACACAATAGATCTGGAAGCAGAGTGGGGCAAAAAGTTCATCAGGGGCGTTTGTGACAAGAACAGGCAGAAAACATTAGTGTGAGAAGACAGTTATGTAATTTTCGTCTTACAATTGCGGCACGGACAACTGCTTTCACCACTTTGGCTTGAACATGCAGAGCCCTTCAAGCTCCATACATTATACCACTATCTCAGTTAAGAACTGTGCTGTGGACTGGTGGGATAAAAGCTGAACTTCATAAAGTTCATAAAAACTACTGGGTCAGTTTTACCTGAAGTGCAATTTATACTTTATCACACCTACAGTCGAGCATAGTGGTGGTAGTGTGATGGCCTGGAGTTGTTTAGCCACTTCAAGATCTGGACAATTTACTATAATCTGAAACCATGGTTTCTGCTCTCTAGCAGATAATCCTAAAAGATAATGGATAGATACTTCATAAAATTTCAATAACTTGGGCTGAAGAATAAAGCAAATGCATCCCTGAATGACAAAAGTTGAATTTTTCCAGTGGCCAAGTCAAAGTCTGGTGTTAAATCCAATCAAGATGCTGCACCATGATATTAAACAGCCAGTTAATGTTTGAAAACCTACAACTGGTTTTGAATTAAACCAATTCTGCAAAGAAGAGTGGACAAAAAAGTGCTACACAACAATGTGAACAGTTAGCAACAGTTAGCAACAACTGCGTTACAGCAGTTGTTGCTGCCATCAGTGGCACAAACCATTAAGTTCAGCATCATTTGTAAACTGCTTTTTTATTTCCGGGTAATCTGGAATATGTTAAACATAATATGTTAAATTTTGTTTGATCTGAAACTTTAATGAAATAACAGAAACAGAATAACTTTTCAAGGGAGGAATAAATTCCCATCACTACATGTATTTATCATTTCCAGGGTTAGACACAAAAGAGCATATTTGAATGAATGAAAGCAAATGCAAGGTCCTAATAAGAACAGAAATACAGATATGTTGTATGCAATGATTCACAAGCTGCACCATCAGCTCTGTCCCTCAGACCAGACGGCGTCCGTGGAGACACCTATATGTCTCTGTGTTTGTGAGTGTGTGTGAATGCAGTCCAGATGGCCATCTATCTTTGAGGGGTTTTCTGGAACATTCAGATACTTGTTGCTTCTCATCATGTCTCCTTCTTTCTTTCACTCTATCCCACATTCTCCCTCCCTCACACACATGCATGCGCTTAAAAACGCAGTGCTTCTTTTGAAGTGTGAAGCAGCTTGCGGTCAGCTCTTTTTCTCTTCAATGGTTCCATCAAACAGGAGTCTTTAGTCTGAAACCAAAAAAGAAAACAACTGTTCAGTGTTAGTAGCCGAAAGACCGAGCAGATACTTTTGTACAATGTTACTGCTGTTGATTCGACTATATGGTGATGGACGGGCAGATCAAATCGAGTATTTTACTTTGATGAACCCAGGATTTGGGGAGTCAAGAGTGGCTGTTGACCCGAAAGTTCTTTACTGACATTTTGAGTGTGTTGCACTTGCTTCTTGACTGGAGTTCCTGCTGGTAGCTCTTTGTGATTTAGTGTCAAACCACAGAGTGGGGCTTTTAAAGTGTGTGCATTGCAGGTGATATCAGATTAGAGATGTGTTATCAAAAATCTGCAGAGGTTGACTATAAAATGGGAAAACATTTATTTTTCTCTTTTTGGTGAACAAATTATAGGGTCATCTGGCTTGTTTGTTTATTTTAAAAAGTTTTTTTCATACACTAGGAACCATGTCAGCAAAGATAGAGTTATAGTTGAAGTATTGAACTGGGGCGCCTTCCACGCCCCTACGTATTGGACTCCTGTCTGGTCAGACACCTCTAAAGTTTTACCTTGTCGTGGACCTGTGTGTCGCCTTTCACTCAAATTGGGCACTTTGGAAGGTGTTCTTGCAGAGCAGGACACCCACTGGTATTTATTTGAATACTAGTACAGGTATTCAAGAAAATAAAAAATAGATATAGCATTTTCACTTTTGTAAAATACTATACCAAGAAAGGAGTCAAAAATTCAAGCCACTTTCTTGGCTCAAGGGCGCTCACATAAACCCACAAAATAATTCTACTAGTGTTACAGTTTTAGAGGTTCACACTGAGTGTGCAATAAGACTAAAGTAAATATGCATATCTTTTTTAAAAACAATTTTTTGGCACTAATGGCCTTTTTTTTAACAGTAATCTGACTGAAGGTCAGCAGAGAGAAGGGGAAAAAGACATGAGGCAGATGAACCGAGGAGGGGACTCAAGGTGTGTGGCCTCTGTATGTCGGCTGCCACTAACCACTGTGCCATGCAACACTCCAACACTCATTGTGAACAAAGAACAGTGTGTAGTGTGTGTATTTACATCTCACACAATAACATCCAATCACAACCAGCAAATCAAAATACTGCACCAAGCTTCAAAAACTACTAATCATAGTAAACTTAACATGTGTTACTTAATTTTTTTACTCTGAGAATATTTTGTTAAGCATACAAATACTTATCATTATCCATTTTATGTCATTTTTATTTTCTTTTATTATTAATACAGTGTCATAGTGAAGAAACCCTGACATCTTATTGGTTAACTTGCATAGCAATTCATTTGCTGACCAATCACCCTCTCTATAGTTTTAATCCTACTGAGTGATTTTGATTTATAGCAACAAAATCCACATCCATGTTATATGACTACAGAATGAAAAACAGAAACAATTACCAGTAACTGAAAATAATAACTGATAATTGAAAATATTAAAAAGAACATTTCAAATTAAAATATGACAATATATATTAATCTAAAATAAAGAGAGAGATTTATTTGACAGATGCAGCTCAAAAGACTGCGTGGAAAATGTACAAAAAATAATCTTCATAGTTTTTTCACTCTGGTCAATTCTTCCCAGGATCAAATGGACTCTGATATAGAATTTTATATCAAATTGTATAATAGCTACAATTTTGCTATAATTTTAATCTTTGTCTTTGAGGATTTAGGGTTAGAGGGGATGGAGTGTTAAGCTGAACACCGTTCAGCTTAACACAACCATACAACCCTGGGCAAACCCTGTGGTCACATTAAAGTCATTTCATTTAATTATACTGTATATCTGAATTTAATTTTAATTGCATTTCCAAATAGAATGACTTACTTTTTAAATACATTTAGCTCTTTTAATATCAGTTGAAACATTATATTATTTGTGTCACTTTTATTAATCCAGCTGGAATATAAAACCTTTTTCTAAGGCTTAGAAACTTGAAAATCTGTAAATATATAGAGCAAAAGGTGATGGGAAGAGGAAAGGAGAAACAAAATGCAGTATTGTATATCATTAAATGGTAAATAATAAATAATAATTTTCTATAAATTACTGAACGATATATATAAATTTATTATATATAATTTTATTATCCTGGACACAGGCTACGCTATCAGCTGGCCTGTATATTATTATCTGTTTATAAAAAATAAAGTAAATTTTTCTTTAACCTTATGAAGCTTAGACATTACTTTGTAAATCCTAAAGACTAACATATGCTACCCCCAAACATGGCTCCTTGGTGAGTTGCCTGGATCAGTCCTTGACATAGTCCAACGGTCATTAACAGTCACCAGTCCTGAGGATCCAGCTCTTGCTGATATCCACTGGCTTCTCAGAGTCACAGAGAGTGAGAGGATCTATAGTTCAAGAATATTTAACATCAGCAATAACATAAATGTAAGGCCAGCATTGGAAGGGAACTACATTCTCTCCAACCTTTCCTTTGAGCAGAGAAATGAAAGCTTAATTTTATTGACTATAAACTTTTCAAAGTTGGAAATTTCAACAGAGTGAAAATACTGCTTTGGTACTGTTCATTAGATTCCCTGATGTACCATTAGTTTGACTGTGTGCAGACAGAAACTGATAGCTGGTGTTAGATATTGGTAAACTACAACTACCATGTAGGATACTAACACTACACTACACTACAAAATGCCTCAGGACACACCAAAGTACACTTTCCCCTCCCCCACAGCATACATGTGGACTTGACAGCCAAGAGCTCATAACAATAACAACAGTAAAGTACAGTATTATCCACTTCTCCACTGATGTAAGTCCAAGAGGAACATTACTCAATGGTCTCATCCTAGCCTGGGAATGGCTGGGATACCTCAGGAAGAGTAATGGCTCAACTATTTTGTTTGTGTTCACTGGTGTCTCTTTCTAGGTGATGTAAGAATGTACATACTATTACCTCTGTTTACTCACAGCTGTGTTTATCACTATGTCAGCTGGAAGTCAATGAATGGAGTAACATCAAATGGCAGCGAGCTTTGCTGTTATAGCATTTAAAACTGTTTTTTTCTGTAGTTCAAATTAATATCTCAGTATTTCACACTTGCATATTTTTTTCTGTTCTTATAGATTTGCCAACAGGTTTATAAATAATCCCAGTATATGCATTTGACAGGCAATAGAATTTAAACACAACTTATTGAGCTACTTATAAACTGAAAAATTAAAATACCAATGCACTGTATGGTGTAATTAGGAAAGAAAAAAAAAATAAAACAAGTAGTAAATAAATATATCAGGAGAAAAATATTTTCTGATATTTGATTAAAGCAGCTTGGTATGTAATATACAGGCATGTACCTTTATATCATGTATGTGCCTGATATACAGCAATCTTTATTTAGTTTTTTGTGTACTATGAACAATATTTTTAGATGATTAATTTAGCCTTATGCAACTTTTGGTTATTTTTCATTCAACTTCTTTTTGTGTGAAACTGTGTAACAATGGGACCCATAAAAAAGGTGCAAAAAACAAATAAAGTTTGTTTTTTGGCATGATAAAGATTGGCATTATAAGCAACCTAAAGAACCAATTTTTTCCCTTTCAAGTTGTGGTTAACATTCTTTTTCCTATTTAAATATGTAGATGTTCGAATAAACAATTTATTATGTTTATTCAGGCATAAAAAGGCAGAATTTCTGGGGGGGTTGGCAATACTGGAAAGATTGTCAGAAAGGCTGCCATATCTTAACATTATTATGTAAAGTAACTGAAATGGATATTACAAAACTATCTGGAGAGAGTATATCAGAAAATTACATTCTTAAGAAAAAATATATAATGGCTTGAATAAATAAAGCATTTCATTTATTCAAGTTTTTTGCTAGCTTTCTGGAAATCATTACATTGGTGCAAGAAGCAAGAACACTGTATGTGTAAAAATAATTGTAGATTCGACTAAAGAAACATATTTTCAATACCCATTGCCATTAAAAATGTGTTTAAAGAAAGTGTTTTTTAAAATTGGTCAGCTGTGAAAAGACAGAATAAAGTTCTATTCTTTGTGTCCTTTATAACCAAAATGAGTCATAGGAAACTCATAAGTGGTTTAAATAAAACAACTGAAAAAATACAGACTTCATAATGAGACAAAAATTTAATTGAAAAAAAAAAGAATTAAAAAACCAAAACTTTGAACACTAACTTCATTAGGATTTCCATCTTGGAAGAGGCATTTTTGAAAACGTATGGGGCCTGGGACTTTTTATTCAGCTGTAAACACCAATTACCTTGTATATAAATGGTTTTACACTTCCTAGATTACAGCATGTGTCGCCATCATGTGTTAAAAAGCTGAACTACAGTTTACAACTTCTTTTGTACAACTCTATAGTGTTCGATTTTATTTAAACATTCTTCCTTAGAGTAACTAGAAAATAGCCATGTTTATAAAGAAGGTATTAGCTTAAGAATTTCTGTAAATGATTAAAAGCTGCAATCCCTTTTGTAGCCAGTTTCTCCGCATGCCTTTTCTGAGAAAAAAAGATTAAGAAATTAATTTCAAAGTCTATCTTACGGATGAAAACAAGACAAAAACATTTGTATTCTCTTTAATTTTAGAATCATTGTACAAGGACTTCCCAATGGATTAGCACTTCTTTTTACAATATGTACCACATAGCTGCACCTACATATTTACATGCTTACACAAGATTGTATCACAAAACAGCGTGTGAAATCAGCAAAAAACAAGCGTTTTTGCCAAACTAACACACCCATTATTCCATGAGCTGGCTAAAGAAAATATAATCTCACAGCCACCGGCCCCTTCTAGGTTTAAAGCTGAAATCACGTGTGAAAGTGTTGCACATCATGACAATTAAGGAACAAAAAATAATGACAATACTATGATCTATCTATGGGTTAAATGTAAACATTAAGCAGGTCAAAAGCAAATCTTGACCACTGTTACTGTTTGTAATGCAACAAGAACCAGGATGCATCCATATGGAATTAGGAACTCTGAATAGCTATTTCTGTTGATGGATGGTAGTGCAGTTAATGTGTAGAACTGCTAATGACACAGAATGAGGGGATTTTATCAAAGAATCTTTTGTTAAGAACACATCAATCCCATCAGCCCACTGGTTTGTGTGAATTCAACCGATGTGCTGCAATAAACCCTTGTTTCAATAAGTAAATGAAGAGTAAACAGTAGGGTGTTGCCAATAAAAGAGGAAACCAGTGAGCACACACTGTTGCACCACAACCAGATACTCTAGCAGCTTTCTTAAAGGCAGACACATACGATACAATAAGAGTGGCAGTTCTGCTGTCAAATAGGCAGCAGAGTAAAATCTATGTGGCGTTTTCAAGTTAAGCCAACAGCAGCAGCAGTTCAGGCTCCTGAAGACCCCCGATGCTGGCCTGCACTGCAGAAAAGAATGAATCAGGAAGAGGTTGGATGCAAGCTGAAAACAGAAGGCATACATTGGGTTCATCTGATTTGGAGAAAAAATAAGCACAATGAGAAATATTCAAATGCAACATTCTGCACTTTACGAATATAAAGAGCAATGAGTGCTTGCGTCAGAATACTGAGGGCAAAACAAATCATAAAATGAACTTTACAATGGAGAGAATGAGTGACATTTCTTACAAAAAAAAAATGGGGTGGAAAAATAAGGAAGAAGATAAATATGCAGGCTGATAATATCCAAGCTTTTCTTTATTCGTAACATTGCAACTAAAGAGGAAGAGTTTGATGGTCGGCCAAGGCATCAGTCCTCATCGTCTGTCCAACCGGCCACCAAGGAGAGGACAGCTGAGGATTCGACGTTCAGTTCACAGCATTCTGTTCCGTTTATGAGTGGGTGAGTCTGTGATGACGTCACTGTGGGGTGCAGAGCCTCGTTTACGAGTAGCGGCAGAATCTAAATGAAGTGCCATCTCCTCAGCTATGAAGGTGTTCAGGTCCATGTCGTGGAGACCATTCCTACGTCGACTGAGAGACTGGGCAGGGTGTGTCGGGGAACCTGGAGGACCGGAGCGCACAGAAATGCTAGCCATAGCGCCACTCAGACCTGGAAAAATAAATATTTACAACAATGTCAGACCAAACTCTACATGACTTCATACTGCAACGGTTTCCAACTGAGTGACATTTTCGCTCACCATGCAGGGCTATAGCCTCTCTGAAAGGCTGCAGATCTGCTTCCACAGAGCTGTCTGTCTCTGGCGGTGATGGCCGACTTGCAGACACCATAGCAACTATAGGCGGTGCGCGAGCTGTCCGCGGAGGTGGAACTTTACCACAGAGGAAGCTGATGAGATCTTCTCGTCTAATAGTTCTTCGTCGCTTTTTAACCCATGCAATCACCTCCTTATTCCTGCGCTGGTGACCTAAATGAACACCCAGGTCGTAGCTCCGCTGGTGGGCCTCCACACTCTCTAATGGAACAAAACGGTTATCACTTTTATTAAATCTGGTCATGATGCACAAGATGAGGCAATTAAAAAAGAAGACATTTGTTTCTTGCCTTTGTACAGGTTAGTGACAGCTGTGGCTGCATTCTGGAAGGGCACCCAGAGGGACAGACCTTGCTGCTGGCACACACGATCTGTAAAGAGCATTTCAAAAGAGTCACCATGTGGCAGTTGAGTTTTATTTTCACCTTCCTCCAAATCCAGATATTACAATTATCATCTAGGGAACGTAAACATCCAACTGCCCTGAGAAACAAAATGAAAATATAGGATGATTGGCTTGAGTTTCAATTCAAGTCACTGACTTGTAGTTTGTGACCTAAATGAACACCCATTTAGGTCAAGGGTTCTGAAGATCAATATTCAAAAAACAAAGACCCATTTTCTTGTACAGGACTGATGTTACATAGTTAATTTCGAACTTTTCTGGCCCATGTTTTTAGGCATCTGCCTTACTGAGCCTCTCACACTTAATAGAAGTCCATAACCATAAACTGAAAGGTTCTTTCACCATGTGTAATCACAATAAAAGATAACAAGCTTCAACTGACTTCACCACTTGACAAGGAGCATGTCAATAACAGAAAGTTAAGAGCCACTGCTAAGCACTTAAGCACCTCCAAAATTATTTTTGCTTGGTGCACACTGAATTGCCCTGTTGCTGAAATGTCAAATCAGAACCTTACAATATTACAGGAAATTGCAATTAGATGTTGTGCTGAACACTTCATCCAGAAGATTTGAACAATACAAAACAATCAAAGAACCAAACCAATTTTGGAAGAAATAAATAAATGTAAATAAGGTACCGTATTTTTCGCACTATAAGGCGCACCGGATTATAAGGCGCATAGAATAGACGCTAGACTTACGGTTGCCACCCGTCTGGTATTGAACGGGACATGATTTGTTCTGTTCACTACAAATATGGATGTCTAATAATAAAAAATTGGTCCCCGACTACTATATATAGCATCTGCACTAGTCACCGTTTCACTCACGGTTTTGGTGTTGCGATATTGTGCCCAACTGCTTTCTGGTTAGCACAGACCAACCGACGCTGCCGCCGCAGCCTCTGTCTCTCTTCCACCGACCCCCACGGCTTTAAATGTATAGCTGCTGGTCCCTTGGTAACTCTAGCCGAAGCTCCCCAGATAAATGTCTAAAGCTACTTTGTTGACATAAAGAATGTCAACAAAACAGTCCGATTCTGGTCGCGAGGAGAGGAGAGGCTTCCGACTGGAATGGGGCGTCTGGGCCGGACGATGGTCACCCGTCTCCGTTCGCGCACAGCATGTTGGTGGAGAACTTGATGCTAAATGACCCGCAGACGACCTGATTATCAGGTGGGTGGGTAGGTAGATACATAGACATCGTCTATGAGTAGATAGGTCAGTCAAACTTTATTAACAAACCAGTTTTTTGACAACTATCCCAGCATGCACTGCACGCTTCTTCTACGGGGAAAATGCAGTCGGCAGCTGCTTACCGTAGTTGCTAGACCTGTTGTGGCTCAATATTGCTCCATATATAAGGCGCACCGGGTTGTAAGGCGCACTGTCGGCTTTTGAGGAAATTTTTTTTAGGTGCGCCTTATAGTGCGGAAAATACGGTACATAAGAAACTTGTCAAATCAACTTGATGTTCATGTCACTGCGTTTTAGAATTTAGGATATGGAATTAAGGGCTTTTCAACTTTTATTGTGGGATAAAGTTTTGACTATTATTATTTGACATATATTATTATTATTACACAGAATTTTGTTTTGACTAGATTTCAGTGTAGTTTGGGACACAGCTGAGATTTTCAAAAGACTATGGGCAATTAAAACCATGTTTCATTTATCAGAAAGTGGACAGACTTGTTTAAAAAAAAGTCTGCTATGTAATATTTTCATGCTCCTCTAGACAAATGTCATTAATTTGATACAAGTGAACACACTTTTATAATCACAACACAAACACATTCATACACTGAGGTCAAACACATGATGAAAGAGTGGGGTTGTAGTCAACATTCTTAAGGAAAAATTATTTTCTAACAAATAAAAAACATTTGTTAGAAATATCCTACTCAGAGAGCCTAAATGGAGCAGTGCTGGCCCTATGTTTGTACATAATGATGTTCCCACATGTGCAGCTGTGCTCAGGAATCTCATGTATAGATGTATGTGTAGATTTTCTGTGTCGTGCAATAATATAATTGCAATTTTAGTAAATCCTGTTTTTAGTACAGTGAGATTTTTCTCAAGATTGTGGAAACATTGGTGTCATCATTTATTTGTGACTCAGTGAATGTCATGTTTTTTTATTTATTTTTTATTTTATTTTTATTTTATTATTTTTCTCATTTTCTTTTTACCTTTTTTATTATGGACCTTTTTGGTCTGGAATAAAGATTGACTGATTGATTGTAATGTAAATGCATAGTCATATTTATTTTTCCATTTATGTTTTATGGGGGTTTTTTAGCTTAGCTGCTACAGGTAACGTGACAGTAATCAGCTTTTCCACATTTTAAGTGAGAAATTCTCATCACATCTGGGTAAGAAATTGTTTTTACATCTATTTATTTAGCTTTTTCTAGAGTCATTCACAGATTTAAAATAAGTTTCATAAAAATATATAACTTAACTTTTGTGGTGAATTTTCTGTCTTTGGCCATAGCTTTTAATGCGTTTAATTTGGGGACATAAATTACTGCAGAAACTTTTGTTTTAAATTATGTTGTCTTTATTTTTCATCTAAACCCACAATCTTGATACCAGCATTTTTAATACTCTTTCAAATCCTACTACTTTGAAAATTATACCAAGATACCTACTTCGATCATTCCTTTATTTGTCACTTGTACGGGAAACTTGACAGTTAATTCAGACAGAAACACAACTTTCACATGAACATAAACTTAAATACGGAAACATTTATGTTAATCCCTTCGCCATTTTGTGGTAGCAATGAATACAAGGGAGTCATTAGACAACCTGACTGCTCTGTTTGGAGCTTTGCATTTTGGTCGCTTAGAATAATCCTTCTCTCCATCACAACTGACAAATATCCACCGCCTAACCTGCAACAATTTTCTTAGCATTTGAGCGTCAACACAGCTGTTGTTTTCAACCCCCTCCCTGAGTATCGCCATTTTGACAATCTAGACAACTTGACGCCAAGACTAAAACATTTGTCCGAACTGAGAGACCGAACGTCTTAGAAATTCTAAGTTAAAGGTTGTTTTTAAATAAAACATAACTGGATTAGAATCGTTACGCTATGAGCTCTGCCAGCCGAGGTCACTGTGATACACATTTTATCGAGGCTGTCTGACGGTCTGACACGGTGACCGGCTGTTAGCGGCTAGCGTTAGCAGCTGTTCAGTCATCTTCAGGGTCACGATATTGAGAACATTACCACAGAATATTGACGGTTAAACTTCATTTAGGGAAGCAACCCAATACATGGCTACAAAACATTGAAAGCATATTACGTTAAAATTAATTTGATTTCGCAATTAGTATTAAGACCACCCTTTGTGTCTATCAGCCAAACGACACCGTTAGGATTAGCTCTGATTAGCATTAGCTCCAAAGCAGAACTTGGGGAAGTGTGAAGCCCACCTTTGTAAAGCTGTGCGACGGCGGTAGCAGAGTTCTGAAAAAGATGCCACAGTTTTTGTTGACTTTGCTCCCTTTCCTCTTCATTAGGATTGTCCTGTTCAGCTTCTGCCAGGCACTGCCGTTCCCATTTTGAGAACCAGTGCTCGGGGCCGTGTTCTTGGATTTCAGCTTCTCCCTCTTCCTTCCTCTCCTCCATAGCTAACAGGTTAGCTTTCTGTTCAAAGTGGAGTTTTCTCGGACTTATGGGTGACTTAGCTATCTCTCTTTGACGTCGTATCTGAGAAATAGATAATACACCCCTCCACCGCCTACAGAAACAAAGGAATAGTAATGCTGTTAGAGCCGCATTGTCAATATTATCTATCCAACGTTGAACACCAAACCCAAGAAAGCGGATGACAACACCTTAGAATTTCTGAAAATAGCACCTCCCATTTGTCACTGTACTGAAAGTCAATTGGCTGAATTGGGTGGTAAGGGCGGGCCTTTTTTGCCAACGACGAATTTTGATTGGATACTGACAAAACGCGTAAAGGTCAGAGAAAAACAAAGTTGATCTTACTGAAGAGAAGCCGTCTAACCTGCCAATCAGCATTTTGTACGATAGAGGGCACCCTAACCACTAAAATTCAGCACACAAGGTATTAGACAGATTTCTATAGGGCTTTAAAAGCCAAAGTCCAGTAATGAACAAGTTATCAGATACCTGCAGATATAACATCATTTCAGTAAAACAGAAAATAAGTTCGTAAATTACTTCAAGTTAAAAACACATCCAAGTAAATTCATGTTTTTATTATTAGAGCAGTGATCTACAGTTAATGTGGAAATCATTATTCAAAGTTTTACATCAATATTCTAAAACTATATTTACATTTATTTCTACATTTTATTTTGTAACCAGGCTGCTGTGTATTGCAGATTTCTGCCCAGGTCCCTTTTGAAAATGAGATCTGGATCCCAACGGGGTTTACCGAAGGGTTAGCGGGGTACGCAGGACCTGCAAGAGACAGGAGCAGCTGTAAAACATCAATGCAGCACCGTAGCCGTGAGTTCACCACTAATCAGCCGTGACTGATTCGTTTTTCAAGAACAATCTAAAACACGACTTAATCAGTTCATAAATAGCCTTTTCTCCATTTTATATTGTTTCTGAACCGTTTATGCTTTACTAGTGCTATACGTCGATAGCGGAAGGTTTTGACTCAATCTCGGCATTAGGTGACAAACTGAACGCCGCCTGGATTCTGAGACCAGCACGTCCTCATCAAAATGTTCGTAACTTTATTAAAGAACAAACAAAAAAAAAAATCAACAAAACGTGCTCAAATAATCTCAGTAATTCTTGTTTCAACAAGGTGTTGCGCAATTCTGTGCGTTTTGGTTCCATTGCCAAAATAATTAGCTGAGCAGGAGTTTAAAATTAATCAACCACCGCTGTGTTCAGGGAGCATTTATTAATGATTGCAAAAATAAATATCAAGCCTGAAAACCTGATGTCATAATGGTCTGAATGTTAGGCTTTTTAAAGTAATCTTCTTTCGGCTTGCTCAGCCGGCGGTTGTGCTAAACGACAAAGAGAGACGGAGAATAAAAAGGTGAGAGTGGTTTTGAGTGGATCACCTGTTTGGTTGTTTTTCTTGTGTTTACTTTTGCTGTGGCGTTTTACACCTGCTGTAGTTTCTGAACGTTCAATTAATGACAAACTTGGACTAATTATCTCGTTCGTCTGTGAGTATAAGTCAGTCACAACAAACATCAAACACGGTAAATATGTTTTATCAAGTATTTAACAAACAGATGGCAAATGTGAAATTAAATTGATTGTCTAATATTTAAAAAAAAATAGTTTGGTGCTCTCTGGCATCTTGCTTTGATCTCAGAGTCTGCGGCTTTCCCTCTATCATCCATTTTCTTTACACCCTTTTGTCCCTTGGTGGGGTCAGGAGGTGCAGGATGTGTTGCCCAGCCTGTCGCAGGGCAACACAGAGACACACAGGATAAACAACCATCCACACACACAGTCACACCTAGGAACAACCTGGAGAGGCCAATTAACCTGACAGTCATAGTTTTGGACTGTGGGAGGAAACCAGAGTACCCAGAGAAAACCCACACATGCACAGGGAGAACATGCAAACTTCATCCAGAAAGACCGGGGCCGGGAATCGAACCCAGAACCTTCTTGCTGCAAGGCAACAGCTCTACCAACTGTGCAGTGACCACTAAAGGGGCAAGTGCTCAACAACAAAAAAAAGGGCACATCTAACCGCAATCTAAGACAGAATATTAATAAAGCCACACAGCTTTCAAAGTTTAATAAACAATGATAAATTACAAAATTGTGAGATATACAATCAAAGCTAACGAGCATCTCTACATAGAGCATACAACTATGCATATGTAAGATATTTTATTAGTAATTTCTTTCTGCAGGTCTATTTTGTTATAAGAAAGTATTGCAATATTCAAACCCGCAATTAGCAAGATATCTAAATCAGAGCTAGACCACCAGACATATTTTCTCTTTACAGTATTAAAAATATAAACAAGGGCACAATGCAACCTTTTAGTGGACTGTAATGTATAAAACAGAGCTGCCTGTTTGCTACACTTGCATTGGAGATGAAGATGGACCATTCAGGAAAGTAGAGCTGCATCAAACTTTAATGTGGAAATGCAGAAAAAAAAAATAATTAAAAGCAAAAATGTAATTGTTAATGCATGCCACTATGAGAAAGGCCTACTGAGTTTTGCTTAAAAAAAACTTTAAAAAAAAAAAGCTTAATCACACATTTTTTGACTCATGAAGTTTTTTATTTTGCAAAACTTATTTGTACATGTCAGAAATCTTTTCTTGCTATTCTAAGTTTTTGTTTGTGACTCAAAGATTTGCTTGTCATTCTCACATGACGTCGTGGGCAGGACCCAAAATCGCAACAAAAGATTTTTGATGTGTGTAAATAAAAGTTTATGTTTGGTAAAAAAAAAAAAAAGTATTTTAAACAAAACTATTTTTTTTGTTGTTTTTAAAAAGAAATGATTACAATTCCAAAAGTTTTGATTACAATTTTATTTTACTTAACTGAGTTTTTTTTTTTCATTGAATAATTGGAAAACAAATCTAACTTAATACTCTGTGAACCAGACCATAAACGTACTTAAAGTCTGGATTTAGTTCTTTTCCCTTAATTAATAACACACTTTTATCATATCAATCATGGTAATTCAGGGCAAGTTATTTTTAATTCTAAATGAACATCTTTGTTGGACTCTGATACATTTCAGGAAAGGAAATTAGAAGACATGTATCCATTATGGAGATGACTGGTTTTGGACAGGCGATGTGCCCCTATGGACCTTACCACACCGGGCGTTTTTCATTGGCTAATGCCCATTTTACGTCACAGCGCAGCTATCAGTGGGTTACCGTCTCATAAACTCATGCTAATGTACATTGTGGACTCTCCGTCAGTGGAGTATCTGTACAGGCAATGTCAGGTATCCTGATCGTGTTTGTGGAACTAAAATTCACAGATTTCCAAAATCTGAAACGGAATCTCTTGCTTGGATCAAAGCTTGTGTAGTGCCGTACCAACCGTCTAGGCCCCTCAGATCTTCTGGTTCTGGTCTGCGCTGCATCCCCAGAACCAGAACGAGACGAGGAGAAGCAGCATTCAGCTTCTACGCACCACAGATTTGGAACAAACTTCCAGAGCACTGTAAAACAGCTGAAACACTGAGTGTCTTTAAATCTCAAATTAAAACCCACCTGTTTAGAGTTGCTTATGAATAGACTGAATGTTTTTACTTTTAATAATGATCTTAACTCTTTAAATCTTTTTCAAACTCTGTCTTGTTCTGTTTTTATTTTTATTTCAAATTGTGAAAAGCACTTTGAAATGCCTTGGATAGAATGTTTTTACTTTTAATAATGATTTTAACTCTTTAAATCTTTTTCAAACTCTGTCTTGTTTTGTTTTATTTTTATTTCAAATTGTGAAAAGCACTTTGAAATGCCTTGAATCCTTGTAAGATACAAAAACTCTGAGGTTTGAGAATCCTTGTATGATGTCGCTCTGCTAAAACTCTGAGGTTTGAATCCTTGTATGATGTCGAGGTTTGAGATGTTTTAAAATGTTTTCACTTTTAAGTTTTACTTTTAATAATGTTTCTATCTTCTAATCTTTTTCAATATCTGTCTATTTCTGTTTTCATTTCCATTTTAAATGGTGTAAAGCACTTTGAAATGCCTTGCTGCTGAAATGTGCTATACAAATAAAATTTGATTGATTGATTGATTGTGCACGACCGCATATGCAGCTCAACCGTCGTAGGATCAATAAGAACAAAGGATTGTCTGCTGACCTAAGTATTATTGCTTTGCTTTCTTTGTGTTTAGTGAATGAAAAAAATAAAGTCAATAATAAAACCTTTTAGTAAGTGCAGCATAATGGCAGCACCGATACAACTTCTACACCTTGAATCCTGTCTGTTACAGTCTTATATTAGCTGAACAGATCAATATGCAATGTGTACCGTATCTGACATACATTAAAGATTTCATTTCACCTGAAAAGGCTTTTTAATAAACTGTAATCATGTTAGCCACGCTAGCACTAAGTACCTGTATAAGTCCTAGGCACATTCAAACCCTCAAAACCCTGAATGTCCGACTTACCCAGCCTTGCAAGAACAATTGGCATCAGTGATCTTGTCCACAGCTATATTAATGCAGGTAGTGACGTGGGACTGTCGAGGGGCTTTTCTGGGCGGAGCTTGGTAAGGTCCATTGCATAAGCGATATTGAAGAATGACCGTTATCAAGATACAGGGAAGAAGCTTTTTAGTTATCTAGCTTTGCTAGCAAAGTTGTTAGCTAGCAGCTAGCTAATAGCACAATAACAACAGCCTATGTGTGATAAAAAATACTGAATCTTATCTTATTAGATAAGCACAGTTTTCCTCACCTGTCTGTCTCCTCCCCTCAGTAGTTCTTCAGAGAAAGGCAGACAGAGGCCTGTCAGTGTCTGTTGTATTTCATTACCTCTCTGCTTAAGCCGCTACTCCGAGCTGAAGCAGAAACGATGCTTCAACGTTTTCCGTAATCTGACAAGTAGCAAGTCTACTCCACTTTATTCACCAAAAACGTTTTTTTAATTCACCAAAGACTGTTCTGTAATCTGGAACGTTTGCTACGTTGAGCTCCAGTCAGCTGTCTCATCCCACTGCGCGAGAGGCAACTGCGTCATGCGTCACGGGCAAAAGGTCAAAGGTAACAAGGTGGCATGGGGGCTTATTATGTTGTACAAAAAAGAAACAAAAAAGCAAATATTTTTAGTACATGTTTTGTGTGTCAGAAGAGAGCTTAGGAAATAATGCCAATAACAAAAAAATTAAAATAAAATAAAATAAATTGACCAAAAGGGCACTTGGGGGCAAGGAGCAAAATGGGCAGGTGTTCAAGCCCCCCCAGCAAACCCTTCTGCACGTGCCTGATCTAGATATATAGAGAGAGCTAGACAGATATAGAGTGAAAGTAAGATATGGAGGGGGTACGCAGAGGGGAGCGGCTGTAAAACAGTGCACTGTGCAGTCAGTTCACCCACTATCAGCCCTGACTGATTAGTTTTTCAAGAACAATCTAAAAGACGACTTAATCAGTTAATAATCCCCCATAATCATAATCATAAAATGAACTAATCTACCACCGCTGTGTTCATGGAGCTTATTAATATTAATGATCGCAAAATAAATATCAAGCTTGCAAACCTAATATCGTAACGGACTGAATGTTATGTTTTTAACGTAATCTCTGGTCGGCTTGTGGAGCGCAGGAGGTTGCCATGGCAACGGGTGTGCTTAAATGACAGAGAGAGACGGAGAGTAAAAAGGTGTTAATGGTTTAGAGTTGATCACCTGTTCGGGTTGTTTTACCTTTCTTTACCTTTCTCTTGGCGCATCACAGCCGCTGCAGTTTCTGAATGTTCAATAAACGACAAACTTGGACTAATTACCTCGTTCTTTGTGAGTATAAGTCATTTTTAACAAACATCAAACACGGTAAATATGTTTCATTAAGTAGCTATTTAACAAACATATGGCTTCTACCGCGATAATTATGTGAAATTAAATTAATTGTTTAATAAAAAAATAGTTTAGTGCTGTCAGGCTCAGAGTCTGAGAGGCTTTTCCTTTATCAAACAATTTTTTTGCCTCTTATTTAGTGGAAATATTGATGTTGATGAGACTTAATGATAACCTTTTTCAACCTTTATAGCTCCACTGTTGAAAATGAGGCTCTAACATTCACAAATGACAGTGAAATAAATTCCAATTGAAATAAATTCCTCAAACCAAATTCCATCTGGTTTGAGGTAATTCCTCTGGAACCTGTTGGAGGAAAATATCCCAACTTCAGAAGATGATTTTTAACATAACAGAGCTCTGTGGTTCCTCCTATCAGAATGAGAATCAGGGTGAGGAGGCGACATGTTAGGAAGAGAAGTGGAAGCTGCAGGAACTTCAGAACAAATAGGTCATGATGCTGGGCTGCTGATTATCCCTCTGTCTGGACACAGGATCAATAGAACCAGTTTAAAGGCTAAAATGAATGGTTATATGCCAGACATGGAAAACTGGTTTCACTCCATGCCATGATCATCAGAATTTAGGTCTCATAGCATCTCAAGGTGTCAACATTGCAGCCAGTGGGTTGAAGGAAATACAGCTTTATTTTGTAGCAATTGAAGAAATATCCAGCTTTTATCAATTTGCAGAAAAATAAATCAGCACAGAAACTCCAAAGCACACCGAGAAGCAATATATATATTTTTTATTTTATTTTTTTTTCTTTTTGTCATAGTACCCACAAGAATTTAAAACTACTTTCACCCCTGGGTTTACCTGGTTAAACAAAGGAAATTACAAATAAAAAATTAAAACATATGTTTAAATATTTCACCTCGAAAAAATTTTGTCAACTAAAGTTAATTCAAGTACTCATTTTAATGCTTAATTGGAGAGACAATATTTCATAAATAAAAAAATATAGTTTACATCAATGTCCATCCATCCATTTTCTTTACACCCTTGTCCCTCAGTGGGGTTGGGAGATGCTGGTGCCCATCTCCAGCTAACGTTCCAGGCGAAGGGCGGGGTCACCCTGGACAGGTTGCCAGTCTATCGCAGGGCAACACAGGACAAACAACCATGCACACCTAACATTCCAAAAACTGTTGTTTGGAATGTGGGAGGAAACCAGAGTACCCGGAAAAAACCCATGCATGCACAGGGAGAACATGCAAACTTCATGCAGAAAGACCAGGGCTGGGAATTGAACTCAGAACCTTCTTGTTGCAAGGCAACAGCTCTACCAACTGCCTCACTGTGCAGCCCTTATATTAATTAGGACGTAAATGGTGTCGTGATCCGTGTCTGTGTGTTTATTTTTGAGTTCTCTGTAGTCCTGTTCCCTGTGAGTCCTGTCTTCTTCTTCTTCTTCTTCTTCTTCTTCTTCTTCTTCTTCTTTGTCGGGTTTTTTGGCGGTTGGCAAGAAACGTTTTGTAGCGTTACTGCCTCTTACTAGTCTGGAGTGTGGTTCATGATGGTTTAAATAACTATCTTCATCTATAAATATTCTACTATAATTCTATCTATATTCTCACCTTCTCCCTTGAATCTTACACACTTGTGCTCCTCTTTTATTATCATATCTACATTCATACACCCTCACTATAATTAAATTCTGTGAAATAATTTAGTTTTTTTAAGATACCGAATAATTATTTGTATGTGTTTACTCCCTAAATTCTTCCTCAAAATAGAGTCCTGTCTCTGCGTCTTCCCTGTTAATTGTTTCCCAGGTGTGTCTCATTCCCGTGATTACCCTGTGTGTATTTAGTTCCACCTGTTGTCAGTGTTCCTCATCGGGTCCTTGTCGTACATAAGTCAAACGTGTCAGCGTAGCTCCTTGTTGTTCGTCTCAGCCGGCACAGTAGAACTGGGAAGTCCTGTGTCGGCGTCAGCTCGCATTGTCAGTCATATTATCAGTTGCTACCGGTATTAGCTGAGTGCTACTTCTGCCATGCTGCCTGTTTGGACTGTAGAACATCTTCAATAAATTAATCATCACCACCACATGACAAATCCACCTCATGACAAATAGGGAAGAATTTTACTTTTGTAAAAGTATCCTTATCACTTCATGTGTACATTAGGTTTTTCTATCACAAAAATCTCAATGAAACACAAATGTTATAAATCAAATGTACATATAAAAAAATTGCGCTTACAATACATTATAATAGAAGAGATTTTTGACCAGTAATGGCCACAGATCATTATCTTCTGTCCAAGCATGCATGTTTTTTTTCAACCAAAACCAGTTTTGTTTCTTTGTTCTTGTGTAATTTTTGATGTTTTTATGTTTTGTTTTAATTATGTTTTCTTGGTTATGGCACTTTGCGTTTTTGCAAACAGCTTCAATTATGATTATCCACCATGTTTCTATCATCAAGAAATAGTGTGTTAGAAAGGCTTTTCTAGTTAAGTTGCAGACATACAGTACAGTCACTGTGAGTTGTAATCATTAACTGTTTAGCTAACAGCCTTTATTGCCTTCTATGTATAATTACTATTGAGAGGCTGAGGGGAAAGTTCGATGCCATGTATCTGTTTGGCCTCACATTTATAGTCTGAAGACAGGGGAAGTCCAAAAGTCTCCCTGAGTAACACTTTTTATCAAACTGCTTCAACTGTCTTTTTCTCATACTGCATGAGTTTCTGCATCAGACTGTCCTTCAGCTGCTTTTTCAAACCTAAGTCTACATATTGCACTTTTTCTTCATATTTGTCTGATAAGTTTGCAGAGTGTGAAGATGACCAAGGGTGAACAGGCAGATTCTGATATTGAAGCTTGCTTCCAGGAACCCGGGCCAACTGTTACTTTCACCAGGCTGCATTACTGTGTTCAAGAGAAGAAGTTCTGCCGAAAGATAGGTCCTGAAAAACAAATTCTCAAAGATGTAAGGTAAGACCAGATTCTTAACATTTGAGAATGCTAATTTACAAGCTAATGGCACTATCACTCATGTATTTGAATTTATTCTTGTTTTTCCATTTCTGTATATTTTTTTTTCTATTTGTTACTGCTTGCTTGGTGGTTTTACTGTACATCTTGTTTATTTCATAAATCACAACAAATGTCCAGCCCTGTACATAAAAATCCAGGTTAAATCCAGGAACATTCATTGCTGTCAGTCAGGTTTCCATTCCACACAAATCTAAAACAGATTCAAAGCAAGTAGGAAAATTAATGAAAATTATACTATCCATCCATTTTCTTACACCCTTATTCCATTGGGTTAGGGGTGCTGGTGCCTATATCTTGTCAATGGCTGAGAGTCAGAGGAAAATTATATTAAATTATACTATATTATTTTACATTACATTATATTATGTTACATTACATTATTTTATATTACATTATATTATATTACATATTGTATTATATGTTATTTGGATTTTCTTTAGCTCACGTAAAGCACTTTGAATTGCCTTGTTGCAGAATATGTGCTGTTTAAAAAAATAATATTAATAATATGATATTATATTACATTATATTATTACATTACATTATATTAGTGTATTATATTATTTTATATTACATTACATTGTATTAGGGCTGCACAGTGGCGCAGTTGGTAGAACTGTTGTCTTGCAGCAAGAAGGTTCTGGGTTCAATTCCCAGCCCCAGTCTTTCTGCATGGAGTTTGCATGTTCTATGTGTGCATGCATGGGTTTTCTCTGGGTACTCTGGTTTCCTCACACAGTCCAAAAACATGACTGTTAGGTTAATTGGTCTGTCTAAATTCTCCCTAGGTGTGAGTGCATGGTTGTTTGTCCTGTTTGTCTCTGTGTTGCCCTGAGATAGACTGGCGACCTGTCCGGGGTGACCCCACCCTTTGCCCGGAACGTTTGCTGGAGATCGGCACCAGCACCTCCTGACCCCATTAAGAGACAAGGGTGTAAAAAAATGGATGGATTACATTGTAATATGTTTTGTTTGTTTTTACTTTAGCTCAGGTAAAGCACTTTGACTTGCCTTGTTGCCGAAAATGTGGTGTCTATATTATATTATATTATACTATATTACTTGTTGCTGAAAATGTGCTGCCTATATTATATTATATTATATTATATTATATTATATTATATTATATTATATTATATTATATTATATTATATTATATTATATTATATTATATTATATTATACTGTATTATATTATATTGTACTATATTATATTATATTATAATACAATGCTACATAACATTTATACATTGTTGATTATAGTAATCTTTTTATTCCTAACTGTAAAATAAATAACAAAAGTTGCTCATTTTTATTGATTCATTGACCTGAAATGTTTTGTTTTTTTTTAACAAACACAAGAAGTAAAACTCATCACAAAACTAATGTAGATTATCATGCCACATTTTATTAAAAAAAAGAGTTTTAATATATTATATTATATTTTTATTCACTTGATGTGTAAAATATTTTCAAGGAAAGGGTAAAAGTGGTTGGGTTACATTCATGTAAATATCACATACATATGTACTATATGTGATATTTAAAAATAGGTAATATCACCAAATATTTTTTGATTGTTGTCTGTGAAATTGTAACAATAGTAATTAATAAAGTCTACCTTAAAAATGTAGAACTTGCATATGTTTTGTAGTGGCATCATGAGACCAGGGATGAATGCTATCATGGGAGCCACAGGAAGTGGTAAAACATCGTAAGAAGTTTTCATTCAAGTATATTGTTACAAATGCATTTTAGTTGTGCATGAATTCTAAAAATAAGTTTTATGTTCTGTGCACAGACTTCTGGATGTCATAGCAGGTAGAAAAGATCCAGCTGGACTCCGCCAAGGAACAATCCAAGTGAACGGCAAAGCTGTCACTTCTAAACTCAGACTCAGCTCTGCTTATGTGGTACAGGTAGGAAAACACATGTGCAAAGTTCCCTAAATAATAACGCTTGTTATGTTGTCTTTTTGATTTTGTCTTAGGATGACATCTTAATGGGCACTCTAAGTGTGAGGGAGAACCTTCTCTTCAGTGCCAACCTGCGTCTCAACCCAAAACATTACTCCTCCGCTGATAAACAGGAAAGAGTGAATTCCATCCTGCAAGACCTGGGCCTTGTGGACTGTGCTGACACTAATGTACGCAGCTCTATTTGCACAAGCAGATTTTGCAACATATAGCTCACTTTAAATAGCATTTGACGTAATACTTCAACATCTTATTGCTTCCTGAAGGCTTTTATACGAATTAAATGATTAATGCAGATAAATGATTTATGCAGAACAAACTGCCAGATATCCCACATCTTTATGAGTGGATAAACAATGTTCTTAGGCAATTCCTAACCCAGGTGTTGTTTGGCTTAAGTTGTTTAGCTATCGAGTAACAGTACTGTAGACAGTTATTTTGTCAGTGACACAAATCAATACTTATAATGAATGTCAGTGGCCTTTATTCATTTACCAATACAATGGAATCATGCTAAAATCGTTAAAGTAAAAACAACACAATTTGTATTACTTTGCAAAGCACCTCTATGGGTGCTATCAATCTTATCTGAAAATGTTAAAACTCTTTTGTTGAAAAAATATTGATCCAAATTAAATGACCAAATTACTTTTTCAACAAATGGTCAAACTCTGGAAAAAGTCCTGCTAATGACCACACCATTTTTTTCAGTTTGAGAATTTTTGAGAATTTCTGTAGAGATGTTGAATCCAGTTCTACATTTGTGCGTTAATTGTGTCTCCCGTTGACCTTTTATTTTTTGAGATGTGAACTGGCTGAGAAACTCACACCACCTGCAGCTGCAGCAGGTGGTGTGGGTATACTATGTTTGTATTCAGATGGTCTGAATACAATTATAACTTTTTCAGATGCTTATTTTTTAAATACAGTTCACTTTTCATTCTTTGCATAATTTTGTCATACTTTGTGTTAGTCCAACACATGAAATCCAAAAAAGTTAAAGTTTGACAAAAAAAATTTAAAAGATCATGAAAATGTTTTATGTTGCTCCTTATCTACTGACAGTTTTTGAGTATATGCATGTGTCTATGTGTACATATGAACACAGATAGGAACTGAGTTTCTACGAGGCGTGTCAGGAGGAGAGAGGAAAAGGTGCAGCATCGGGATGGAGCTCATAACTTCTCCCTCTCTGTTGTTTCTGGACGAGCCAACAACAGGACTCGATTCCAACACTGCAAACTGCATCATTGGTCTGCTGCACAAGTATGACCAAGTTATAACACATCAACCCATTGACAACATATCCTCACATGCTATAAAACCAATGAGACACTGAAGCAGCATGTAGCATTATACTAAAGTGCAGAAACCATTTTCTGCTATTTGTACCTGCTACAAAGCAAATGTCCATACGTTTCCTGTTTTGAGTTTGTCGTGACACTTCAACATGTGTCCAGACTGTCCAGAAGAGGTAAAACTGTAATCTTCTCCATCCACCAACCACGCTACTCCATCTTCAAGCAGTTTGACCACCTGACTCTAATGCATAAAGGAGAGATTGTGTATGCAGGTGCAGCAGACCATGCGCTGGAATATTTTACAGACATCGGTATGTAACATAAACACAAACAAGCTGCACAAAAAAAAACAAAGTTGTACAAGAATATTGTGTAATTTAAAAAACCTGGCTTGTTTTTATACAGGGTATCAAATTGAGCCTTTTAACAACCCTGCTGATTTCTTCATGGACATAACAAACGGAGAGGCAACATCCAGAAAGCAACCACAGACTGCAGGTAAAACTTATTTTTCTGTAGATTGTGTATGTATAATCAAATGCCATCATCTTTTTAAACAGATAATTGTCTGCTAATCTGCTAAAGATTACTGATATTTTGTTATTCAAAAACTGCAGGTAAAGTGAGCTGAACTTCATATCAAGTTTTATTGTTAAACTGGGTGTGATTAAGACAAGAGAATAATAGAGGTTCATGTATTTTCAGTCAGTTTCAAAGGATGAGCAGTCTTATTTGTGTTGACCTTGGAGTGAACTTATTGATCGAAATGCTCTAAAATCTAGTGACCAATCACTAATAAGATGATGATAAAATATACAAAAAAATATACAAAAAATACCACAGTATGTAATTTTTTTAATGCAATTATACGCAGTAAAGCCTTGGTAGCACTGTTTCCTTGGAGCAAGAAGGTCCTGGGTTCGATTCCCAGCCCAGGGTCTTTTTGCATGGAGTTTGCATGTTCTCCCTGTGCTCCCTGTGTTTTCTCCAGGTACTCGGTACTTGGACTTCCTCCTACAGTCCAAAAACATGGCTGTCAGGTTAATTGGTCTCTCTAAATTATCCGTAGGTGTGTGTGCATGGTTGTTTGTCCTGTCTGTCTCTGTGACAGACTGGTGACCTGTCCAGGGTCTACCCCGCCTGTTGCCTGAAATGTTCACTGGAGATAGGCACCAGAATCCCTTCTGATCCCACTAGGACAAGAATGCACAGAAAATGGATGGATGGATGGATTATTTTCCTCTGAAAATTGTGTTTTATTGTTAAAGCAAACACTCCCTACTCTCTTTAAACACATTTTAAAACAATCTAAAAAAAGTAGTTTTAATAGGACAGTGTCTCTGCTCCTGATTGCCTCACTAAACGAGTTTTTTGGACATGTATAGTTTTTAATATTGTCTGTATGTCTTCTATCTTATTGACAGCTCACCATTGTATTTAGCATTGGTGTTGTATTTTCCCATTGTGTGTGAGCGCTTTGGATGTTTATAGCAGGTCTTTCTTACGAGGACTCTGTTGCAAAAGAGAAATTGACTCTAAATAAAACACTCCTAGTAAGTTAAAGGATGTATGTATATATTTGTCTTTAACGTATTACTCATGTCTTTAATTTCTAAGAGGAGGGCAAGAACTGGTTAGTGATGGAGTATCATGAATCTGGCCTGTACCAGAGCATAATGCAGGAATTGGACCAGGTGAACCAGAGCATTACTGATATGGACAACAGAAAAGAAGAGGCAGCCAACTACAACACATCCTTCCTCTATCAGGTCAGCAGATCTGTGTTTGAGAAATGCACCAATGCACAGCATCTGTCTTTTTTCTTAATAAAAAGACCCATAACCTCAGTTTAATGATTGACAGATGTTCCGTTCCGATCAATTAAGATGTTATGAAAACAAAGTTATGACACGTCATTCACCTGTTATGTGATTGTGCTTCCTTATCTGCTGATTGAACCGAGTCATGGGCGTAAAAAGATAACGCTGTTGTGTGTGTGTGTGTGTGTGTGTGTGTGTGTGTGTGTGTGTGTGTGTGTGTGTGTGTGTGTGTGTGTGTGTGTGTGTGTGTGTGTGTGTGTGTGTGTGGTGTGTGCGTGTGGTCGTGTGCGTGTGCGTGTGTGTGTGTGTGAGACAGATGCGTGTGGTGTGTGGAAGAACACTGCTGAACCTTCTCAGGAATCCACAGACCTCATACGCCCAGCTGGTTCTAAATATCTTTTTTGCCATTCTGGTGGGACTTATTTACTACCAGATACCTCTGACTCTGCCAGAGGGTTTGCAGAACAGGTATAAACAATGTTCAACCTGCACTTCTGAATGATCCATTTTAACTTGCTAGTTATGAAGTTAAGGGTTTGTTTATTTTTTTATTAATTTTATTGTGACTATGAAGTAAGTTTTATGCATGTTTTAGGCATTAGTAGTAAATAAATAAACAGGAAATAATAAAGTTGAGATAATGCCTCACAGGTTTGTAAAGTAAAATTGTGTTGTTTAAAGATTATGAACACAAAATAGAAAAACATTTAACTGAATAAATAATAAAAGATCAAGTTGAAATGATGTTTCAGTGTTAAATTGTTGTTCATCTGTCTGTCTGTTAATCAGGAGTGGCGCTTTCTTCTTCCTCATCATAAACATGGTTTTTGGGAATCTTTCTGCTGTCGAACTCTTTATCAACGAAAGGGCAATCTTCATGTAAGCAGCAATAAAATGTTTAATGTGAATTGTTTCAGGACATTGAAATCAGGGTATAATTTTCTTCCCATTCTGGTTTCCCACTGAAGCCACAGCATAAAAACATGTTCTTCAAAATAAAGCTGCTATGTCTTAATAATGCTTAGGGGTATTATTTGTAGCTTTTCTTTTCTTTTTTCTTTTTTTTTGCCGAACAATTATCTGATGCTGCTCAGTGATATCCTCCAGGGCAACAGTGGTGTGTCTGTAATTTTTTAGTTTGAAATACATAATGTGTGTATGCTAGGTGAGTCACATGGGGGCAGGATTTGATGAGTATTGGCTTCTTCCTGCTCCTTTTCCTACCGAGTCTGAAGGTTTCATTTTATGTTTAGTTATTCTTATTTTTATTTTTTTTTTCTTGAGACATTTGTTGTTTATAATGCTAAGAATAAAGATTCCATTAATTCAATCAATAGTTTTGTAAAATATGCTGTCTAGTTACCACATCTACAAAAAACAATAATAACAATTTTATTATCGTTAACATTTTCATTCATTTACAAAGCAAACTAAAAATAGAAACAAACTCACACTGTAGTTTACAAAAGATCTGGAAAATATGTCATAAAAATAGTATTTAGGTCATTTTAATTGAAACTCTTTATTTTATTTCATATTTATTTTTATTATTATTAATCTACAGTCACGAGAACTCCAGTGGATATTACAGAACCTCTGTCTACTTCTTGTCCAAGATCTTTGCTGATCTCATCCCCAACCGCATCATCCCCATCTTGGTGTTTTCAGCCATCGCCTACTACATGATGGGTAACGTACTCACATCTGAGCAAGTATACACACAGAGTACATACACTGTAAAAAAGTCAGTAAATTTACGATAATAAACAGTAAAAGGCCAACAGTTTTTGACCGTCATATCCAAAAACATTTAATTACCGTAGAAGCTACATAGAACTACTGTAAGTCAAAACTGCAAAAAACGTTAGTAAATTTACGGTAGAAAATTGTGAAATACCAACAGTTACTGACCGCAATATCCAAAACACTTTTTACTGTAGAAAATACATGGAATTACCGTGTGTCAACACTGCAAAAAAACTCTGTAAATTTACGGTAAGAAAATTGTGAAATACTAACGGTTACTGACCATAATATCCAAAACATTTTGTTACCGTAAAAAATACATGGAATTACAGTAAGTCGACACTGCAAAAAAATCTGGAAATCTATGGTTAAAAAATGGTAAAATACCAACAGTTACTGACTGTAATATCCAAAGCATCATACTGCCATAGAAAATACGTGGAATTATCATTACTCCATAAACATATATCCTAAGTAATTTTGACAGTCATGAATGTACAAAATACAGAAATATATTGTAAAAATATAAGTAATTGTAAAGTTCATAGAAAAACAGTTAATTAATTACCCTAAGCTTAACAGTACTAATCAGCCAAAATTACAAATTTTGCTGATATTTATATCTACAATGTAAAACCGTAAACAAGATTGCAAAAGTAAGTTTTACAAAGAACAGAATTCTGGTGTGATATTTTGGTTTCTTTTTTAATAATGCCTTTAATACACCAAACTGAAATCTCAACAGTAGACCAGGGATCAATCTAGTGACCCACCGATTGCCAAGCAAACTCCTACAGCCAACGCCACCCTCATTTATAAGAATATTTGTTTAAATGATGCATTTGAGATTAATTTTATGCCGACCATAGATTTCTTATACATTAAGAGAACTATATGTTCTTGTCCTTTAAGTGTCCGTCTAGCAGAGAAGTGGATTCTTTGTTATCTTCCCTTTTAGATGCTCGTGTGTTAAAAGCCTCTGATCACCTCACATCCTCACTTGCCTGCTTTCAAAGCGTTCAGCCCTGGGCTGGTGGGAACTCAGAGGGACATGCTCCAGGATCTGCTGGACAATTTTGAATGTCTTGAAATATTTTCACTGCATCTAAACGTCTCACATTGTGTTGAACAGAATAGACATGAACCTGTTTGTTGTAGGCACCTTTCTGTCAATGTAGCCCCCATTAACTCAAGGAAAGTGATGTAAGCACTTTTCCCTCCGTGACTGCAATCACTTTGCAAATTTCATTGTGTATGACTTCATCTGGACTCTTATCACAGAGTCACCCATACATTTCATATGACTACATAAAAATGCAAATAAATGTTCATTTTGATCCTGGGTAAGATAAAATATTTTTTTACATGATATAAGATGCTTAGTTATAGTTGCTTACAATAAATGGATCTAATCATGTTTTACTGTCATTTATAAAATTATGTTTGGTTTGTAACAGAACCTGCATGTTTACCTGCTCTTGTCTGTTTTCAGCATTGAAGTCAGCTTTTGTGGCCTTCCTCTGCTTTTCCCTGACCCTGTCTCTGGTCAGCTTGGCAGGAGTCAGCCTTGCTTTCCTGGTCTCCGCCAGCGTATCTACATTCGCAATGGCTAACATCCTGATTGCCCTCCCATTTGTCTTCATGATGGTATGATTCCAGGACACATGCACTGAAGTGTTTAAAATACCTATTAACATTGATTTCTGAACATTGTACGATTAATTTTTATTCTTTGGCACTTCTGATCTTATCTCGTCCTTTTTCTTTTATAGGTTTTTGGTGGTTTTCTCGTCAATCTCAACTCCATGCTGAGTTGGTTGTCTTGGTTGAAATGGATCAGTATTTTCAATTATGGGCTAAATGTAAGATATAGTGTTTTTCAAAAATATTCCTACTCCTTGACATTTTTCACTCATTACAGTTACAGACTTTGGTGAATTTTATTGATTTAATTTATTAGACTAGTACCAAATAATGCATAGCTGTGACGCATAAGAAAAACACATTGTTTCAAACTGTTTTTACAAATAGAAAATCTGAAAAGTGTGCCCCGCATATGCATAGCAGCGCCCCACCCAGTCAATACTTAGTAGAATCACCTTTTCCTGCAAGTACACCATTTAGAGTGAATCTCTACCAGCTTAAATACTGACATTCAAAAAACTCAGTCAAAACAAAAATTTCCAATCTTACCCCAAATTATCAATTTGATATATATCTAGACTTTTAATCAAATGAATATGATGTGTAAAGCTGCCACCACCATGTTTTACAGTGGAGATTGTTCTGGATGAAGGTGCCAGATGATTAGCCTTACCAGTGTGGAGAGGCTCTTTTCTTGTTCACATGTTGTGGACAAAAAGCATTCTTCTTTGCAAGACTGACCACTTTTCTACTTACATTGACAACTCAAAGCTCTATCATAGAGCTCCATTCACCCAGTCACTCTCATAAACATACACATTCCTATACAGAGATCTATGGATATTTTAGAGTTAAGTGTCTTGCCCAAGGGAACAGTGGCATGACGGGAGAAAGCTGGAATCGAAACCGCAACTTTCCAATTACAGAACAGCTACTTTCCACACCAAACCCACTGATGTCCATAAACTCGCTGCAAGACTTCAGGCACTCTATAGTTAAATAGAGACTAAGAGTGAACTGTGCACAGACACACTCAACTTACTAATCAACTTACACACTCGACTTCCTAAATGGGAATGGGGCTGACGACAGATGCATACAGCAGTTTACAGATTTAATTTGTTCATAATGCTAAAAACTTTATAATGATGCATTACTTTGAGTAGGTCTATGTCACTAAGTAACAACACAATACTTTGAAGTTTGTGTTTATAATGTCTAAATGTGAAGAATCACACTTTAACCATATGTAATAAAGATACTAAACAAACAAAAGGTGTTTAAGGGAAAGCTGAATTATTATAGTGATGTAATAATTCAGAACCAACCTTTTTTTCCTAGGCTGTATATATAAACGAGATGAGAGGCCAGATTTTCTACAGCAACAATACCATGTGAGTGTGAATGAAATGGTTCAATTGAAACTCACAGTAACATCCTCTGAGTGAAAACAATATTCTCTTCCCTGTGCTGTAGAGTCCCAGGAGAGGTATTTCTGAAAAGCATGGACATTGACTACTCTGTGTGGGGCTTCTGGCAGAATCAGGTGGCTCTGCTGGGAATCATTGCTGTCTGCATGACACTGGCTTATGTGCAGCTGCTGCGAATCAACCGATGGAAATGATGCCAACCTATCTGTTCGTTTATATTTATAGGAATTTTTACCAAATAGAAAAAATTGTTTTAAGTTTATTCTATAATGTAATTCTTTCTTTTGTCTTTAGTTGTTAAAGATTTGGGAAGGAAAAAAAATACATTTGTTTAACACCTCACGTGGTATGTCACACTGAGTGACGCACTCACACCAAACACACATGTTGTAACATTTGACTCTGACTGATAAGCTGACGATTAGCACACCTGATAGTGGAATGAGGGAGTGTCTGACAAGAGGCAAGCCAGCATTTAATTCCTCACAAAGCTGATTACAGGGAGTGAACTAACATTAGCTGCAAAGAAGAAAATATGTGCATAATCCACACTTTCCCTGCTTTCCTTTTTAATATGAAAACTGCATAAAGCTCTTTAAAATAATAGTAAATCCATGTGAGGAGCTATTTGCAGATTTTAATGAAACATGGCTGGCCTAAGGCACAAACAAACTGTATTGGCTTCTTAGAGTTTGCTTCTGGCTTTGAGGTCCCACAAAAACTTGAATTCACACAGAACAGATATAAAACAGTACTATTTGCATATATACTCATGAAAACCTTTTGAGAAAGTTTGAATCAGAATATGACTGTAATTGAATAACTTCCGCTGTCTTGAAAAAACATTTCATGTTCACAGGTTTTAGTAAAAATTAAAATACAAGAAACATTCCTAAAAAAAATTACGAGCATTCACTATGCCCAAAAGCATAAAGATTTTTTTTGTCTGGCTTGTTGGATCTGTTTGGATGACTTAAACCTATTTTCAGCTGGAACTTGTCAGGAAAAGGACTAAAAAACATTTGTAGTTTTTTTTTAAGGTACAATATCTTTTCATGGCTGGTTTAAGTTTTTTGGTAACTTTTTATGGAAAAGATTGTGTGATTTTATTTAATCTCCTTTTCGTCACTGGCTGAATTAACTTTATGACCTTCGTTTTGAATAATCTAAATTATAACATACTGAAACCTCTTATTTTTGAAAGGTTTGTCTAAGCTTTATTTTGAAAGGATGACAATCCAATTTTTATAATTGGTGCAGCTCTATTTGTGAATACATCTACAATCTATTTCATGTTTATTCTGAAACTTTAATTTGAAAAGCCAACATCACTTTATTTTCATGACTTCCTAGATTCATTTATCATGTGGAACCTACTTTTCCAAGATTCTAGTCCATGAAATATTGAGGTCTGTATTTTGAAATTAATTGCCAATTCTGGAGTAAGGGGAAAAGGGATCAGCATAACAGTTGTAATTTATTTAAACTTTAAATAGTTAAATAATTATCTTTTTCTCTTTGCCTTGTCTGAAGTCTCTGCTTGAAACCTATCATATTTATACTGTATTGATTTACACATATTTAATAAATAACTTCACTTGACTTTTTAATTCAAACTGTACAAAATCCAGACATTTTCTTTTGCCTTTTGCCTTTGCCTTTACCACTGCTTTGAGAGCATTTTTTCAAGGTTTCATTGTCTCTAGTGGCCCTTATTTGATAGTGAATTGACAGGAAAGTGGGTAATGAGCGAAGGGGGAAGACATTGGGCAAAGACCTCTAGGCCAGGAATCAAACATGTGACAGCCGCATCAAGGGTTGTGCTGTGGTGGCACAACCCCTGTGCCACCACAGCACCCCTTTGAGAGATTTGTTGACCCTAACACTTATGTTCGAACTTGCAATAGTCTTTTTTTTTAATTTACATTATCAGAAAAAATGCGGAGGGGCAACGGAGAATGAAATTTTCAAAATACAAAGTTTTTAAGATGAAAAAATCTTTTTCCATTGTGTATATTGAGGTCAGTAATATCACAAGAGGTGCATGAATCAACTTGATCAGCTGGCATTGGTAAACGTCATGGGGAGAAAACAACTAAAGGTATTTGAAGTTGAATTTGATTGAGAGTATCTCAAAGATACTCAAACTAACAGCTGCCTTGTATGATGACACCAAAGGCATATTGTTGTGAAGGATAGATTTTATTTTGTTTACATAGACAACAAAATAACAAAACAAATAGAAAAAAATGACCTGATAAATCACAAGCTACACTACATTAATTTTTTCTGATTATTTTTCTGAGAACTGTGGCTTGTAGTGGGAACTGGGTCATATACACAGAAGGAATCAAGTATTTACAGGAAAGTATTTGGTTTCCATGGAATAGTCCTTTCTAGTCATAATGCCATATTTCTGCTAAGTTCAAAACCTGCATTAAACGCAATAACATACTTCGATAACCCACAACTTTTATTCCAAGAACCTGCTACAATTTTAAAGTCATAACTTTATTTTAGTTCAGTTTCCAGGCAACCAATATGAAAGAGGTGAGCAACCATTGCTTTTTCTTAGGGTCCTTAGAGGTTTATCAAAATCAATCCATAAATAATCAATGTTTTTATTGTAAACTAATTCCTTCTTGTTACCATCAAATAATAATTTTTATAATTTAATACTTTAATGTTTACTGAGGCAATACAAATGTTTTTACTATTCTATTGTTTGAAAGCAAAAATATCTCTTGGATTGTACATGTTGCTGACCTCTGCCACAGGATGTTAATCTCAAACAGACATAAAATTTTGCATCCAATAAGTTAAATGTAAGTTATATACGTGCAAAAAGTAAAAAAATCTAACATCTAACAGACATTTACCGACACAGAGATGATTTATAGATTTGAATACCATTATTTAAATTTCCCTTTAGAAACTTTTCAAACTGCTCATTGTCCTGTTTAGGCTCTTTGCTCCCGTTACAGGTGTGTTCTCCAACCCACGCAGCCATTCGGTGCACTTCAGCACCACCCGCTCATCCACGCCCAAGTCCTCCTCATCCTCATACTCCACATCGTCATACTTGTGTTTCTCATTCAGGAGGGAGATTTTTACAATTGAGCTTATGTCTCCCAGTGGAGCATCAGAATTGTTCTTACCGGTTGGTCTGCTGTTCCTTTGAGGTACTGACTGCTGCCTCCGTCTTCTAGAGTCAGTGGTGCTTCCAGAAGCACCGAGACCACCCGCAGTATTTCTGGCAGCTGAACGAGGGTATCTATCGCTGTTTCTCCGCTGCAGCAGCTGAACAGCTTCAGGTGTGAGTGTTAGAGTAAAATGCACCTCTTCGTTATTCCTAGATCTGGTCTTCACCACCGATTCACTCTTTTTCAAACCTTGTTTGACAAGTTTGTGCTTCTCCATCTTTGAAAAAGAATCCCTGAGCTTGACATAAGAGGGCTATTAGTTTGAGACGCTAGCAACAATCGATCTCTTTTGTTTATCTGCAGCTCCCCTGAAGAAATTCTTCTGGCTGTGGTCAGATGACTCTTTGACTGACTCTTTCTGCCAAGTTGTTTCAAATTTATAGCCAGTCTCTCCTTGACTGAACTCCCTTTGCCTTCTCTTGCAACTTTTGTCGTGGCTCCACTGCTTCTAGACAATGCATCTCCAGTCAACCCTGACACAGAGCATGTGATTGAAACTTGTGGAATGAACGGCATTTTGGCAACACACAGAATAGGACAGAAGCTGAGATTTGCTGTAAAACTGCTGGCGGAGAAAGAAAGAGGGCACCAAGGAGCAGTCCAGCTCACTGAGGAAAGCAGGACACCTTGAAACATCCTTAGCCATGGAGGGCTCAGATGGCAGCTAGTGCATCAGTGTTGGGATCAGCCAGTTCTCATCTACCTGAGAACACAAACGTCCTGGCATTTTATATCTGAGCGGCACAGAGGGCGTGGCGCTGCATGTTTCATGGGATGAGCATGGCCTCAGAGGAGGTAAAGGAGAAAAACGTCTTATTACTGTCAGGCTCAGGGTTCTAAAATAAACCGCAGTTGTAATCCTGATCAGGGAGAGCACATTTACAGCACACAGTGCACATGTAGGCATTAACCCAGGGTGACTCAAAGGATTTCTTTTCTCAACAGAATTCCAGAGGACATATTTATAGAGGCAGGTCAAGTCAAGTTTATTTACATAGCACATTTCAGCAACAAAATAGTTTGAAGTGCTTCACATTTCAACCTGGAAAGACTCACACAGAGAGACAGTAGGCATTAGAAAGTTTATTTGACAAATAATCTTTGGCACTCAGAGCCCTGGCAGAAGAAGTGGTGCTGATAATCGCCGTCAGAGAGGATGAATCACTGTAGATAAGGATTAGAGACGTCTTCCCAGAGACTGGTGATGGAGAGGACGTCAAAAATACTGAAGAATTCGAGAGTTGAAGGTGGAGTAGGGATGAAGGTGGGTTGAAGTTCAGCCTAGGAGCACTTGCAGAGAGGACACCGGATTTTATGTCTGATGATTGAAGGAGATGTGGAGAAGACCAATGCCATCAAACTTCTCATCATGTAAAGACAGAGCCTGATGGGGTGATTGTCTGGGCAGGTGAGTCTGCCAGTTTGAATTTATGCTTAGGCTTCAAAATACAGTCACCAAGTGCAAAAAAAACAAGGAACACGACATTTTGTGAAATACCATCAAAATCATTAATACATGTCAAATATATTGATCAATGTTCCATTTACTACAAATGGAAGGTAACTGTAAACAAGTGGTTTTTAGTCTTTAGTTAAAGGCACTCAGTGTTTTGGCTGCTTTGCAGTTTTCTAGAAATTTGTTCCAGATGTGTGGTGCATAGAAGCTGAATGCTGCTTTTCCATCTTTGGTTCTGGGGATCAGGCCAAAGTCGGTTTGTTTTCCTTTTAGTGGACCAGAACCTGCTGCACTAACTGATCCATGTTCGCTTGTATCTTATGTGCGCAGCAGCAGTGGCTTTTTTGGCTTCTCTATTCTGTGCCACAATCATCTTAGCTTGGATGCAGTGCAAAGTGAATTGATGTGAAGTCATGGAGCCAATTTAAAAACAGACCTGTTGACGAAATCTTTACCATGGAATGAGATTTAAATCATAAATGATTCAAATCACATGTCTGAAAGTACCAGACCGACAACTAATGCAGACTAACGCTAGTTTAACAGAAATTCACCACCAGAACATCATGCATGTTATAGTGTTCTCTACACCTTAGACGGCCACATAAATAATTTTAATCAAAAGCATTTTTCTATATACTGCCAAATTGCAATGTTAAATGATGTTTTTTTAAGTACTACTTATCAAATACAGAAAAAGTAATATTTTTCCTTACAAAACAAAGCCAAGACTATTACAGAAAAAAGTCAATATCTTTTAATTATATAGATCTTATATATATATATATATATATATATATATATATATATATATATATATATATATATATATATATATACAGTATATATATATATATATATATATACTGTATATACAGTATATGTATATATACAGTATATATATATATATATAAGCAAGCAGACAGTAACGTCCTCATTTGAAGCAAGTCCTCTTTTGAACATGAAGAACAAATTGGCAGCGAGAACAAGTGTGGCAGACGTCCTTGAAGTGGTTCACAAAAAGAGGAATCAGACAGCAGCCAAGAATCAACCTGAGAGACAGTTTATAGATTTAATGTATGGGACACTGAACAGCATCTGAGATCAGCAAAATTAGGGCTCTGAATGCATCTTTCTTACACACAAAGCACAAATAGAAAACACATGAGCCAAGCAAAAGTCCCCACTTCAAAAGTGACTTATGTGATGACCTGAGTTTGACAGAAGCAGCATGTGGTCAGGCCCATGCAACACAGCTTCATCTTGTAGCTCACAATCGTTTCCCTGGATTTTTCTTTAGCTAATAAAATCATAAACAATGGAAAATAAACTGATCTATTGTTATCAGTATCCTAACAAATGATTTTGTGAAACAAAAATTTTGTGAAACACCTGAAACAGGTGGAGACAATTTATGAGTCAAGCTGATTTGGTAGACTCTCACATTTTTGCTCCAATACGTCACTTTTTATATAGAAAATAAACCGTTAAAAACCTAAAAGAAAACCCAACTATTTCCATTTTAGCTTCAGGACAGTTTTGTTTTTTTTTTCTTTTATTTTACCTAGTAATGTGGGAAGAGACTTGTTAACTTTCAAAACGACTATTATGGATACTTGGTCCTGGATCTAATTGAAATTTCTTCAGATTGATTAAAAGCAGGAGTGTGTACCATTTACCTGTAAGTAAGTAAGTAAGTAAGTAAACTTTATTTATATAGCACCTTTCACAGACATGAGAAGTCACAAAGTGCTTTACAATGAGGGTAAAGATAATAAAACAAAGAAAAACTAAAAACAAGAAACCAAAACGTTAGCTAAAGGCCTGTCTAAAAAAGTATGTCTTAAGACCTTTTTGAATACATGGGTTGAAACAGAATAGCGTAATGCTAGAGGGAGAGCATTCCAAATCTTGGGAGTCAGTACCTGAAATGCTCTATCACCACGTGTTTTAAAATAAGTTCTTGGTACCGTCAGCAGCATCTGGTGAAAGGAAACAGTGTGTGGGGATAAGGTGCTGTTTGTTGACCATTTGAAATGGTGCATCAGCTGTGGATCTGAATGAGAGAGGTAACAACTGCTCACACCATGTGACTGAACTGTTGTCTTAATGATAAATAAAGTTGCTTAATCTGCAGAAAATGATGAATTCCAGGCTTTTTATTTGCCTCGATGTGGCGGCAGAAAACTTTAAAATTCATGACTGATCCTTTTTCACTGTTACAACTAATGTCTCTGACGAGAAGTTTCTAAGGTTGTCCAGACATTACATGTTTTGCCTTGATGTCCGGATGAAGCCTCCTCCAACCCTGCTTTGTTATCACTTCTACCCAAGAGATCCATCGGCTGACTGTTAAGGAACAGTCAGCTTCTGTGGACACCTGACCACTGACACACGCCTGTAGCTTTTGTTAATGTACACAAAAGTCCTATTTGTACACAAACTCGGTCTATTGATATTTTCTATCTGCTCAGCAGATAGGAGGTGGTATTTGGAGGTCAAGGAAATATACAATAAATTGATGTTGTCTTTGGAAGTACTTAACCCTGCTCTAACTATAAGTTTAAAGTTATATTGAAATAAATTAATTTGCCAAAAAGTTAATTTTTGCCTGATTTTCATGTTTGGTAGTTGTTACTTATATGGATTATTTTTATAGTCTTTATCATAATATTTGTGCAGTCTCGATATGTCTTTCAACATATTATATTTTTGTCCATCTAATGACATTTTTCTTGAAAAAATGATTGCTGTGGTGATCAGTTAGTGAGCACTTGAGTATCTGTTTTTATCAAGTACGTTTTACTCAAAGTTGAGTATTTTTTGATGACTATTTTTTACTTTTACTAGAGCAAAATGTGTTGAAGTAGTACAACTCTTACTTGAGTAGAATTTTTGGGCCCTTGACCTACTTCTGCCTTTACTAATAATATGGAACATAGAATAACTTGCTGAACTGTCTGAACTGCAGCTTTTCATTACTTCTCTATTTTGCCACTGACTTTGCCACTGTAATGTAATGTAATGCTTTGTCCATGTTTTTTTTTTCAAATTTTTTTTGTTTTTTTGTTAATGTGTTATGTTTTTATCATGTAAAGTACTTTGGATTGCCTTGCTGAAATATACTTTACAATATAAATTTGATTTGATTATGCAAGTGAAAAAGTTATTCTGCTGTGATGACAGCAAAAACTGTTTCATGGACAAATCAGTGCTGAAAGTAAAGCTTACATATAACTTCACATTTTATGAATGAACTTCAAGTTAAAATATTTATTTTGTAACACATTGGCACATAAAAAATTATTACATTTCCTCAGTGATTAAATGTTTTTATTTATTGACAACACATCTAATAGTTTAATACTGCAACAAAGACATTGTCTAAGCTTCGTTTAAAGTACATTTACAATTCTTGCACAGCAATTGATTGGTTTTCTTCATGAGTGACTGACGTTTCTCTGTTATTTCAAGTCCTTTGCCTCCCTGCTGCTGGGTTTCTCAGGGTGTTATCCTCAGAACTCATCCTTTTTAATTGTATCTGTACCTCGTTCCTCAGGTAGGGTACTACGGAACCGTAAGAGGACATGGAGAGGAAAAAAAGCAATCCACATGTACTTGAGAAAGTAATGTGGGATTGCTTTCCCCCCTTTACATGTCTCTTATGGGTTCCGTAATTAATATTCTTATGAGATGTTGCATTTTAAGTTATAGCTTCCAAAATTTGCAATAGATTGACCTTAAACATCAGTCAGGAATCGTCACAGGGAAATATAATATCCAAAAGGCTGGTTGATAGTGATGAAGGAAATCTTTGTGATATTACCGCATACACGGATGCTGCTTTGACTGTATATTTGCGAGATATTGTGCGACCTAACTTTTGACTTTCTAATTTAAAACACATCTCATTCCTGTGGTTCTATCTATATATCTATCTATCTTGGGAAAATATACAAGGAAAATTGCCCACAGGTGTAGTATGACCTCAAAAGTCGCTTTGCATGTTTCCATTCGAGCCACAAGAGGAGCTCTTTCGTGTTGGCTGTACTCGGTGTTGACGTTCGTCGTAAACGGGTTTGTTCACTTTGAATGTAACCATTAGCGTGACTATGCTAAGCTAGCTGTCAGCCAGGTATCCAGGGGTTTTGCTGCTGAGTTAGCCACCGAATGCTCCCAGTCGTACCTTCTTGACATTCCCTTAACATTCCTGGACGAATTCGCGTCGACTGCCCAGAGTCCGCGAATTCAAGTCCACTCCTGATTTAACCTCGTTCCTTTACCCCTTAGCTTGTGTGACTTAGCTCACTGGCTATCGAGACTGCACACTCAGGCAGAACCGGACCGACGAGGTAAGTTAGCCTCCGCGCTTGCGAGATGTGATGTTGTTAGCGAGGCGGCTCGCTTTAAGGAAACACCGGTGCTTGAAAACAAGGTAGGCCTAAAGTAAACGTGTACAAGATAGCAAACTGGAACAAGCCTAGACATCAACAAGCCTCGAGTGCCCAGCGAGGTTTTATAGAAAAGGCGAATTTTGAGCTAAGCTTATAGTAAACTGCCTGTAACGTTAGTGGCATTTCGCTGGTCAGAACCAGCGAACCCTGCCATGGCTGCTAGCTAACCGGTTTAAGGGCTTCTGGTGTTTAAATGTATTTGGTCTATAACCCTTATTTATAAATATATATATATATATATATTATATATATATATATATATATATATTATATATATGAGGGAAATTTATATAAATAAGAACATTTTGAATGCTAACGTTGCTCTGCGTTTTTTAAGAGGCCATTAATAAGTTCAGTCCTTCCAATGCCCCAAGTTATGTTTAGCCAATGAATTCAAGCTAAGTGCTAGTAAGTATAATCAACGTAAGCCACAGATAATAATTTTCTAACAGCTTTTTAGCTTTATATGAGGTGTGTTGCCAGAAAGCAAAGTTCAGAACAACTGTTTGCTTGGAAATTGTTGTCGCTAGTTGCTAACTAAGTTTTTGCCTTGTGACTGTGCAGTTCACTTAAGGACCACACCCAGACAAGATGTCACTTCATCAGTTTCTGTTGGAACCCATCACCTGCCACGCGTGGAATCGCGACAGGACACGTAAGGCTGAAAATATAATTGAATTTAAAAATAGCAACTACTAACTAAGCAGTCTTGGTTAGTTCCAACACCTGTTTTAGGTTGTGTATCAAATTCCACATCATAAAAGCTGTTCATGCGTTACTGCAGATAAACAATAGATGTTAAGACAAGATTGGTTTCAGTTTTCAGGAGTCAGTGGAATCTGGTCTAACTGGTTGAGTTTCTATATTTTCATCTAGGTAACCTGCTTGGTTTTTATTCTTATTTGATTTTCTTTCTTTCTTTCTTTTTTTTGTTTTCAGAAATTGCTATCAGTCCAAATAACCACGAAGTTCATATCTACAAGAAAAGTGGCAACCAGTGGCTGAAGACCCATGAACTGAAGGAGCACAATGGACATATTACAGGTATGTTATTTTACACATTCTTTAACTTGTATTTAGTTTGCTAAAGATTTTTGACTTGTATTTGATTCCTTTCTGAATATATTCAGGGCATCAATGCAGTAAGGGAGATATAAAATTTTACTTTCAGTGTCTGGATTTGTTTTTTAAAAAAAGGTATTTTAGAGTTTTTCCTTGTTGATTTTCTTAATAAAAATAAAAATCTCTTGAAATAGTTTAAATCAAAGTTTTTTTTCTGCCATGACTATGAGATGATATTGTTGGTCATGTGAAATTAGAAAATCAAGGAATTGCTTTTATTTAAGAGAAAAACAACTAGATTTTCTTTGGCTGCTAAACTAATATAACACATCAACTATTATATTTTAATTGCTGTTTTTATCATTTCTTATTTGATACATAAGCACCTTTGGAGGGGTATTGAACACCTTGTTGACAGTCCAGAGTTAATCTTTACAATTGACTTTGTGCTGTTTTCAACAGCAGCATTAGGGTTCCACTGATTGCACCGATCTTTAAAAAACTCTGACCTGTCAATTCTGATTTTGGCTTATACCAAATTTTTTTGTTTGAATATATGGATATAATGAAGCAAGAAAGTTGCAGAGTTGTTGACAGTGGTTAACACGGAATGTGCAGACATGACCTGGTGGGCGGGTCTGTCAGTGAGACTCTCTCACGGCAGACTAAAGAGGACAGTGGATGTTTTTTAGACCTTTGAGGTCAATAAGATCAGTGGATAAGATTGGCTTCACATGTACGTATCAGCTGATCACCCAGCTCCCAAAATTAAGAAAACCTGAGCAGATTTATCGCTAGCCAATTTATTGGTGCACGCAAGTAATGTTCAGGTTTTAGTAAATTCTGGATAGATTGCTGTAATTTGTTGATTTTTAGACAATTTCTCAAATTCATCCTTAATAGTCAAAGATACATTCTGGAAAATGCAAATCAACAAAATGAACTATGCATGCTACATATTGAGTGAGACTTTTTTTATATTTACAGTCGTAATGTATTCTTAAACACATTACCTATCTCTTTTTTATTTACATATTATCCTTTTCCAAAACAAGCAGTTTGAAAGTAATTTTTTTATTGATTGGTTATTCTTTAGGTATTGATTGGGCTCCCAAAAGTGACCGTATAGTGACATGTGGAGCAGACCGAAATGCCTATGTGTGGTCTCAGAAGGAAGGAGTTTGGAAACCCACGCTGGTCATCCTCAGGATCAACCGGGCGGCCACCTTCGTCAAGTGGTCTCCGCTGGAGAACAAGTTTGCAGTCGGCAGTGGAGCTCGACTCATCTCTGTCTGCTACTTTGAGTCTGAGAATGACTGGTGAGATTGAAGTAGCAGTGCAGCACCTTTCACATTCTCCAAATGTGTTTCTTAATATATGGATAAATTTGCCTACCATGCCTATGCAATCTAGAAAATGTGGAATTTGATTGTATTTTTCATGTCTGGATATTCTAAGAAAAGGAGCATGTTTGTTTCTAGAAAATGCTTCTTTCTTTCTTCACCTTTTTTCAAAGTTAAACCCTTCAGATTCTTTTATGATGAATCTGGGATTCACATTCACTTAATTAAAATTTTTACTACTTTGTATTTAATAATAAAGGTGTCACCAATTGACCAGACTTAAAATATGTATGTATTTATTTATTTTAGTGTATATTAAGCCAGGCCATATTTTGAGTTGTTGAGATTTTTAGACAGCTGCTCCTACCTGGTCAAAATAACTCCATAAAATATCCACCACACTGGCAAATTATTGAACATCAATTTTTGTTTTATGACTTATAGAACTTGATGTAAAATATTTGCAGATGAATTTTATGAATGTTATAAAAATGGCAAAGATAATTGAGTCGGGAAAAGTATTGAATTTTAAATGAAAAAGGTTTAGGGTCCCTGTGAGCAACAGTAAACTGTGTAATGTGACATTTCCTGAGCAATAACGGTAATGAACCAAGATTTACTTGGGTTCTGTTGTACAGTGCTACCAATCCTGCTTTAAATACTGTCTTTCTCACAGGTGGGTGAGCAAACACATAAAGAAGCCAATCCGCTCCACCATCCTCAGTCTAGATTGGCATCCCAACAATATCCTCCTGGCTGCAGGCTCATGTGACTTCAAATGCAGGTACAATTTGTGTAAATAAATTTGAAAAGGGATTAAGAAATAAAGTAGTGGTAAGGAAAAACTGTCCAGCCTTCTTTTTTAAAAAATGTTTTCTTCTCTCAACTGTCATTTCTGTGCTCCGTCTTGGGCCTTAGGGTCTTCTCAGCCTACATTAAAGAGGTAGAAGAAAAGCCGGGCCCCACACCCTGGGGCAGCAAAATGCCATTTGGGGCTGTGCTAGCAGAGTTTGGAGGAGCAGGTCAGTATTTATGTCCTACTTCAGGCTAATTCAGTTGTTTCTTGAACTAAAGGCACATCAGCAGGTTTTTATGCATTCTTATACTGCAGGTGGAGGGGGATGGGTCCACTCCGTCTCTTTCTCTGCCTCTGGAAACCGTCTGGCCTGGGTCAGCCATGACAGCACTGTCACTGTGGTAGACAGCTCTAAGACTGCCAGGTTTGTTGGTTTCTGTACCTAAAAAATGTCACCATTTCTCTAAAACTCCCAAAATATCTTAATAATTTATAAAAAGTAGTTTTGAAATGTAAAATAAATTAATATACAGCTTCAGAAATCTGAATGTATATCATCAGTAGGCTAAATCTTTTTTTTTTTTTTCAAATAATCCCATTTGTTGATTAAGTCCCATGAATACATAAAAGTATAAGTGTGTGTAGCTGTGTCTTCCTCAAAACTATGTCTAAAAGTAAAAACAGAGAGAATTACTTGGCTCTGTCTTTTTTTTTTTTTACTTGCAATCTGATCTTTATTTCTATGCAGTCAAAAATTTGGAATACAATATTTTCACAAACATATAAGTCTTTAAAAAAAGAAATGGTAACTGTTTGCTGTAGCCATACATTTTTATGTACTGTTTGGTTCCTAACAATTACCTTTTTTTAATGCAATGTTAAAGTCAGAGGTTTCTGACAGAGGTAGTTATTTTGCAATTGTCTGTTGATCAACAAGAGCACACTTGCTTGTTGCACATTGAAACATCTGGGGCCTCATGTATAAAAGAGTGCAGTTTTCACTCTAAAACCTGGCTTATGGACAAATTTAGACTGGTGTGGCGCAGAAAGAAATTCAGATGTATAAAGACGTGCGGACGCACATACCTACCTACGCATCTTTCCTTTATAAATCCTAATTTGCAGGAAATGGAGCGCAGCTGCTGGTCTGTCCTATTTCCCCCCATAAATGTAAATACCTGGAAGTCTGCCACCTGGTGAAGTAATTCCATGGCAATGTCCTTGTTTGTAGCAGTATAAGTATTTATAATAATAATTCTATATTTTATTTAAAAGGTGCTTTCAGGACACATAAGGTCACGTCACAAAAAATAAAAAATAATACGTTTTAATTTAAAATCCAAATTAGAAAAGGAAAATAAAGACACAGTGCAAATCCCTGTTTGAACTGCAGAGCATTCAGCTGGGATTTAGAAACAAACAGCGTGTCAGTCCTTCGAGTGGGAAAGTGGCGTTTAATCTAACTAGAGAAATTGTGGATAAGTTAAAACATTTACAGAATACAGATGTTTTCTATACATAAAGGCGCATTCACAAAGCGGGCGGTGGCTCGGCTGAAGGATGACTGCTGTTGCACCGGTAACCCACGGCTCTTTCTTTTAAGTTTTGCTCAGAGCTCCAGGATGATCAGTCTGGGTTAATCTAAAGGCTAATAATGGGTACAGGGTACCCACACTCTTTCCACTCAGGAATTTGAGAGAACGCATGCTGATCACAGAAAATGCCCCAACTTCCCACCATCAAAAGTCCTTTTCAGAATATTTTTTTTCCAAAAGCAACACTGCTGTGTTAAAGTTAATTGATTTTCCTTTCCAACGATGCCAGTTTTATGTATGTTGAAATTAATAAAACACTTTAAATTTCCCGGTATTTTTTGTAAGTTTTTTGAAAAGCCGCATTATTTATGCTAATTCAAACGGCCTTCCTGAAAGGCGCCGAAACATTGTCCTAGAAAATTGGTTTGAGCGTCACGAACACATGACCAAATGAGCCAACAGTGATATCATATTAAACCTTAAACTATAGACTTTCTATACATACCCGGTTCGTCAAGGTTTATTTTAGTTTTTTTGTAAATCATAAAAGTATCAAAACTTCGTCAAATAGTGAACGAATTATAAAAAATAAACCCGACAAAATGGGCATAAAAATAAAGATCAATTTGTTAGTTTTAATACTGGAACTACACTTGTAGAATCAATGTGCGTGATGCCCCAAGCATATCAAAACACGAACGGATCATAACATCTACCGCGCTATGCCGAGCTCCACAGTGATCAAACGCGATCTGCCAGAGCGCCGCACAAAGACTGCGGGAGGAGTTAAATCTAAACTTTTATAAAAGAGGAGAAAGTAAGCAAACATGGTCCCTTCACCTCCTCACCTGAACATGAGGTTATTCATCCTCCTCCTCCTTCCCCTCTTCCACAAGTATGCTTTGCTTCCCTGTCCTTATTATTTAATAATAATAAAAAAGCGGATTAGATCCGCTGTTTTTATGGGCCATGGGAAATATTCATGATGACCTGTATTTGTGTGGTTTAGGTTTGTGCTGATTTTGTGCGGTTTGTGCAACAAGGACATGAAGCCGTTAGCAGATGTGCTCAGTGGCGGTTTCTGATATGAGAGGCATGGGCAACCGCCCAGGGCTTCATTATGTGGGTGGCGGCATGATAAAATGACTGTATCTATTCTAAAATGATAAATTCTAGACACTTTTTATAAAAAACTGTACTTTCTTTGGGACTTTTTCAGATGGTCAATAGTAGGGAATTTTCCATAAAGAAAGAAATCTAAAAAAAACCAATATTTTCTGCTAACAATATAGAAAAAAACTACAAAAAAATAGCCATAAATAAATGTTTTCATATGATGCTGCAGTCTAATTGACATTTCGGAAAGAAGTTTCAATGAAATAAACAAGTCCAAAATTCTCTAAAATTAGATTTTTTAAAAAACAAACAAAAAATCCCTATTATCAAGGAAAATATTAAAGTTGGCCAAAAATGGATGCTTTTATGTTATTCAGCTGCCTCATTTATCTGTAGTAGAGAAGTTTTATTGAAATCTGATGAAAAATACAAGTTTGGGAAGTGGTCAAAAAATACTAAATTTTGTCAATTTTTGAATTTTTTTTCCGTTGGTCAAATTGGCTTTGGAAGCAGTTTTGTAGTCTAATAAATCTTTATTGAACAGTCCCAGACCCCTACAAAAAATTGAGTCTGTTAAGACCACAGAGCAGGATGGGCAAAAATAACTTTTGGGGCTTGGTTTCAACTTATATTTTCTAATATCATATCCCAAACATGCCATCTCTGCTGTCAGGGTAAATATTGAAATGTGTTTTATTTTTAAAAATTACATATTTTAAAGAACCTTCATTTTAAAAGTAAGGTATTTATACTGTATATATTCATTTAAAGGATGTCATTACAAATCAGTGTCAAAATTATTAATTTTTAAAGTAATCGGCTTTCAAAAACCCCATCTTTTTCTACTCAAAGGTGGGTTTGTGGCAAGGTACACGTACCCCCCAAAATCTCGGAGACCGTTAGAGAAAATGGGCTGAAATTTTTTCTGCTCTTTTCTGGTAATACACTTAATAGAAAAATGCATTGAGAGTACAAAAAATATAAAGAAAAAAAATTGGTTGCTGGTACCTACTAATAAACAATAATCAACATTTCCCAGTAGATCAATATGATCTTTAAACACAGGCTCCCTCTGAATCCTTCCACTGGTGATTTTCTTCATCAGAGCCAAAGCGATGCTCAATTACGTGGCTCACCTTAGTGCAGCTACTTTTATATGTGTGATTGTATGTTTACACAACTTAATCACCTTTAAAATAATGAAACCTGTTTGGAGTTAATCTGCGGATCCTCACAGAACAATTATATATTTGAGACAAAAACTGATTAAATGTACTATTTATATTCCAGTGGGGTTTTCACACCTTTTTTATCGTATTTATTTTGTGTGCATATTAGGTACTGTCTGAGGATAAATGTTGTTCAGTTTCATTGTTTGTTTAAGCAATAAACTATAATAATCATGAAAAATCATCGGGTTTGATGCTTCTTGGCCTGAAAAACACTGAATGTCATCAGATTTCAGTGTATTTAGGTGAGTTATGAAGCTTTGTAGTTTGATATTGTCCACAGAAAAAGATTGTGTGGCTGCCGCTCATTTTCACGGCATGTCAAAAGTTTGCGTATTTACGCCACATTCATTTGTATACATGCCGACTTGCGCGTTTTTTGCGTGTGCACGCTTTATACGTGAGGCCCCTGGTAACTGTTACGAACACAGAAGCCAAAATATGTGCTTTTGGACAACTGTATTAAATATAACATGGTTCGTTATGAAGTAAATTTGAATGTAGATAAAGACCAACTCTGCTTGCTTGTTGTAGCATGCTGTGGAAGGTGCGTTGACATCGCCATGAGTCTCTCAGCTGAGTTTTGAACTGCAGTTTTTGAAACTATATCAAACATTTCTTATCTTGAAATGTTACTGAGACCTTAGCTTTTGCACATGTGAAGCAGTTTTGATTGCAACAAGAGCAATTCAGGAGTAGGTAGAAAAAGTAACTTTGTCTTTAAGTCCTGATCTGGCAGTGTTCTTTCTTTCGCAAGGAAGTTTTTTGGGATTTTTTTTCACTCTCTCTCTCACCTGGCATCAGCTTTCTGCACGTTTCACAGTCTTTCCAATGATAGTGGTGGGAGTGATATGATTTGCAGAAAATCTTTAGGGAGAATAGAGCAAGAGTAAAAAGATTACATGTGAGACATCTCACATAGAGAAACCTGTATTGAGTATTTTTGATATATCAACCAACATTATTCCAGGTAATGCAGCCTTGAGAAAAAATGTGTTCATTGCTAATAAATCATGAGGATTTATCTACACTAACGCAGATCAGTGTAAAATATTGAGTTGGGTATAAAAATGCATATTTCTGGGTGCTGTGGTGGCGCAGGGGCAAAGCACAACCCATGTATTGAGGCCTTAGTCCTCATGCCGGTGGCCGCAGGCTTGATTCCCAGCCTGGCGACATTTGCCACGTCCTCCCCCTCTCTCATAACCCTCCTTTCTGTCAAACTACTTTCAATTAAAGGTTGCTAGAGCCTAAAAAAACCCTTTAAAAATGCATATTTCAGTCATGAGGGCAGAGGTGACTCCTTTTTATGGCAGCACATCATTGTTTCTGATAGAATAAAATAAATGTCAGTAAATTTGTGTGCGTTTAGTCCCTCACAGCAGAAGACAGAGTTCCTGCCTCTTCTCAGCGTCATTTTTGTTTCCGAGAACTGTCTAGTAGCTGCGGTGAGTTTAAAACAAGCATTCACACTTTAACTATCCAGACATGAACCATAATGTTAAAATGTGTTGTGTGTGTTTTCAGGGGCACGACTGTTGTCCCATGCTCTTCCGCTGTGATGACAGCGGAGCCCTGGTGTTTGTGTCGAAGCTTGACCTCCCCAAACAGAGCATCCAGAGGAACATGTCTGCTATGGAACGCTTCAGGAACATGGACAAGAGGGCCACCACAGAGGACCGCAACACTGCCCTGGACACACTGCACCAGAACAGCATCACGTACGTCTGGAACCGAACACTCACGCAACATACTAAGACTGTAGTCAAATACAGCAATTTTATATTTACTTTCAATGAACTGTGGTCAAACAGGAGAGACCTGAGGCAAGAGAAAGGAAAGATATAGAAAAAATCTCTCAAATTCAGCAGAATGTAAGAAAACAAAATTAGTTTTTTTTTTTTTTTATCAGATGTCAAAAAAAAGCAAATAAGTGAAGACCAGAATGATGAATGTATGTAATTATGTAGATTTTAATTTTTAGATGGATTTTACTATTTGTCAGTCTCCTGCAGAAACCTAATTTCTTAATTCTTTTCCTTTTTGTATGTTGTGGAAATCAAATCCCTGTAGATTCATTGGGAAATATTAATTTGAAAGTATCAAAAACATCATGTGACTGACCAAATGATATAAATATAAGCCTTTTTTTTCTTCTATTTCCAGAAAAATACAGTTAGGAGATAGTTTTAGCCTGATAGTAGTGATTACTATCATGATTGTAAAATTGGAAACAACTAGAAGTTTGTGTTTCACTTTTTTGAATTTATTTAGAATAGAAGATAAAATTAGGAGGGAGCATTTATTGAAAATGACAATGCTATTACGATTTATTTAATGGTGAGAACTGCTGGAACAGGTGGACACGCTTATGTCAGTGGGTGGGCCGCCTCTGGTGCCCCACCACTGTGGCAAACTGACAGCTCCACAGAACCCAATTTTGTTTCAGTCGTCTGAACTTTTCACTGCATTTCTTTAGCAGTCTTCTCATTTAGCATGTCTTCACATCTTTGTTCTTGTATAGCCAAGTGTCTATCTATGAGGGAGACAAAAGGGACTGTCGCAAGTTCTGCACCACGGGCATCGATGGAGCAATGACAATTTGGGACTTCAAGGTAAAATCATTCCTGTATGTGTGTGGGTCCTTCATGATGCAGCACTCACCACCTCCTTTGCTTTTCCTCCTCAGAGCCTAGAAGCTTCTATCCAGGGTCTCCGCATCATGTGAAGAAATGTTTTGAATGAATGAAGTCGCTGCAGCCTCACCCCTATTGCCCCCTCTCCCCAGTCATCAACCCCCCCTGCCTGTCCTTCTCCCTCTCCCTCCCCCACCGGTGTGGCGCAGCCAGCAAAATACATAACTGACCACCCTATTGAGTGTTTGCTGAAGCACTGATCAGACCATTAAACACTCTTGTTCGGCGTTTCCTTCACATACTCACAAACACACATGCACTACACACACTGAGCTGTGGTGTGAGATCACTGATTTTTTTTCTTTTTGTTTGCTTTTAAATAAAGGTTAACCAGGTGTAAAAGTTGGAAGGTCCTCTGACACGTACTAAACGTGATGTGAAATGTGTGTTTTTATGTTCTCTAACCTCCAGTACCAAAAGATGAATGCTGAAATGTGCGTTTTATCCAAAAAACCCTAACGGTATTTTACCTCATTCCGATCTGAACATGATCTCATGTACAGGTGTTTGTCCTCACTGAACAGCAGGTGAAACAATTTAGACTTCAGACCAGGGGTTATTAAAATGCTGAGCAAATGTTGATGGTCGTCTGATCAAAACCTGTAGAAGATCTGATGGAGGATTTGGGGGGAACAGCTGTTGAAACTGCAGTGTCACGTCTGGCCAACACTACGCTCTGAACTACCACACTAAAACCATCAATGGAGGATTTCTATGTAACTGATCATGAGGTTGACATGAAATAAAGGTGAAGTACATTTACACTACACAACTAAGTGACAGCACTCTTTATTTGTGTACATTTTCTGACGGCAGGTATTTTTTGTGTATTCTCACTTGAAAGTATGTAGAATATTGGGGCACAATAAACTCAAAACACTTGTGTCAGTTAAAACAAGTCTAATGCTTCTTGGCATGTTCAGAAAACAGGGAATGAATGTGTGTAACGACTTGAAGCAAGATGTTAAGATGCATTCTAAAACAATTTTTAAAATTTTTATAAGTTATGGGTTTTTTTCATAAAGAAAAAAAAGTTCATCGTTGCATCAAATGTACAGTCATAATCAATTTGAGTCTTTGTGAAGTAACCAAGTTCACCAAGTAAAACTTTTTTTGATCTGATTTCTACGGAGCCCTCGACATGGTGATTTTTTTTTCTTTTGCATTACATTGCAATACTTTTGCGTTCTCTCTCAATAATGTACTGATCAGTTCATCCAGCATAATTGAATACTGTAAGCCTTTCTTACGGTGGCCATACACTTTCTGCTATTATATAAGGTTTTATCAAGGTTTTTCCATGTATTTTAATATCTCGTGAAATATCTGACCTTTTATATCTTTTTCTTTAGGATATAATGCACTACCTATGTTATAAACGGAAACTTTCTGTAAGAAGGGAAGAAAAAAATACATCCAAACTCTGCACTATTACTGAGTTATCGTGGGGTAATGAGCCACCTGACAGTTTTGATTGTGTCTCTTTTGTGTTGGTAGTTTGAACTAAAGGGATGTTTTCCTGTGCAGCTCCGTCACAACCTTACACAAATAGACATGCAGTGAATAGATTGATTTTCAATCAGTTTTTTGAACCAGAGACTAAATGTGTATTCACATTTGAAATTAACTTTTGTGATTGTATAGTAGACGAGCAAATGGTGCAGTAAGCATATTGGAAGGGAACACAAACGTTTTGCGAGGTAACTCAAAAGAAAAAATGTTCCCCATAATCAGATAGTATCTCATTATTTTGAGATACTATCTTATGAGAAACATTTTTTTGTGAAACAGTGACAGAAATGGGCTTCCATAGTTCTCCCTCTATAACATGGGAGCTAATTATTTTTTCACAAAAACTCATTAACTGTTTATTCCTGTCTGAACAACAAATCCTGTTGTTTCCTCTCTGAAAAAATCTGTTCCCCTGTTGTTGATGAAGAGAGGAATAACGAAAGAACTGAAATATTCACACCCCCATGCTCCCTCATAACTTTGGGAAATAAAGAACACTGAACCTGTTTGAAAGGGGAGGTTCACCTCCACAGTCTCCAAAGGTTCTCAGCTTATGTAGACTATCATATCTCAATACAATGATAGTATCTCATTATTTTGAGATAGTGTCTGATTATATTAAGATTGTATCTCATTATTACTTTCTCGTTATATTGACATATTGAATCATTATCTCTAAATAATGAGATAGTATCTTATTAATTTGAGATACTATCTCATTATAATGAGAACATTTATTTAATTTTTAATATAAAATGGCAAAGTGTCGGATACTGGCTTCCATACCATCCAGATTAAGTGATTGGCTAAGCAAATACTTTTTTCATGTCTGTGTTCTCAGAATCTAAAAGAAGGAAGTTTAGTGTCATCCAGATTTTAATGTCCTCAAGACTTGCTTTTAGTCTACATAGCAGATTGTATTCATCAGGGTTTATACAGCTAGCTGAGTATCATCAGCATAACAACTCTACAATATCAGCAGGTCCCTCTGAACCTATCCAAGCACTAAATAGATGCTTCGAACAAATCAGTGCAAGGATGTGCCATAGTGTTCTTCAGCTGAACAGAAACAAACTAAATTTATTATCTTTGACCCACTTGCGCATCAGAGGGTTAAGAAATTCTCCTCACCACAGTTCTCTGAAATGGCATCAGGGTGTCCATATGTGCTCTTAGCATTCTTGGGTGAAGACAGGGCAGAGCTGTCCACTGACTACTCCCTGGTTGTGAGTTGACTGATGAGGGAGAGGGCCCTATTCTCCATGGGGCCCTATGCAAAATTTGGTTTTGGGGCCCTCTATTTTTGCTAATAATGTGTATTGCTGCAATCAACAGTCAAACAATTAGGTCATTCACACACCTGTTATAAACTTATTGCATCTCTGACTGTGCTGTTTTATGTGGAGTTGCATGACTTTCTGTCATATAAAACAGGCTTACATTTCTTTTTAAGATTCACCGTTTTTACTGATTGACCAAAACAAGACTTGGGGAAAAAGCCCTGAGCTACTGCAGACATAACCACAAAGAGCTGGCCTCCATCTTGGATAAACAGATGCAGACCTTTGCTAAACTGGAGGCTGAGAAAGCCAACCGTCACTTCGAATGGCTCTGTCTTCACTACACCTCCTCTCTCCATTACTGGTTTTGGGTTGATGACAGAGCTGTAGAGTTTAAACACTGGGGTCACAATGAACCAAAAGAAAACTGACACCAGTGAAGCCATGGAGAAAGAAGGAGACCATCTCTGGTTCATCAAGTCTGATCATGATGAGTTTCATTTTATCTGTGCTGTAAACTAAGAGCTGTGACTTAGTTTGTGAGTTATGGTAATCTTCATCAAGTGAAAACATCAGGTGAAAATAAAGCAGAAAAAAAATGCAGAGATGTGATCCTTAGGCCACCAAAACATCTCCCCTCAACACAGCTGCACCTAGAAATTCTGTCCATGAAGGTAATGAACAGAATCAGTGACAAAGGGCAGCCTTGGCGGAGTCCAACTCTCACCAGAAATGAGCCCGATTTACTGCCAGCAATGCGAACCAGACTCTGACACCAGTTGTACAGGGATCTGACAGCCCGTATCAAAGTTCCAGGTACCCCATACTTCCAGAGAACCCCCAACTCTGCCCCCTGAGGGACACGGTTCGAACGCCTTCTCCAAGTCCACAAAACACATGTAGACTGGTTGGGCGAACTTCCATGCCCCCTCCAGGACCTGCTGAGGGTGTAGAGCTGGTCCAGTGTTCCACGACCAGGACGAAAACCACACTGCTCTTCCTGAATCTGAGGTTCGACTATCCGACGGACCCTCCTCTCCAGGACCCCTGAATAGACCTTACCAGGGAGGCTTAAGAGTGTGACCCTCCTGTAATTGGAGCACACCCTCCGGTCCCCCTTTTTGAACAGGGGAATCACCTCCTCAGTCTGCCAATCCAGGGAACTGCCCCCGATGTCCATGCTCCATCTCACAGGGGACTCCACCAGACATTCCCAGCAGACCCTCACTACACGTTTGGGCTTGCTAGGTCTGACCGGCTTCCTCCCCCACCACCGGAGCCAGCTCACCACCAGGTAGTGGTCAGTGGACAGCTCCGCCCCTCTCTTCACCCGAGTGTCCAAGACATATGGCCGCAGATCCGATGAAACGATGGCAAAGTCGATCATTGAACTGAGGTCTACAGTGTCCTGGTGCCAAGTACACATATGGACACCCTTATGCCTGAACATGGTGTTCGTTATGGACAATCTGTGACGAGCACAGACATCCAACAACAGAACACCACTCGAGTTCAGATCGGGGGGGTGGGGGGGCCGTTCCTCCCAACCACGGCCCTCCAGGTCTCACTGTCATTGCCCACGTGAGCGTTGAAGTCCCCCAGTAGAACAAGGGAGTCCCCCGGAGGGGCACTCTCAACTGTTGTTCGGCCCGTAAGCACAAACAACAGTCAGAACCCGTCCCCCACCCGTAGGCGGAGGGAGGCTACCCTCTCGTTCACTGGGATAAACCCCAGCGTACAGGTGCCAACATGGGGGGCAACAAGTATGCCCACTCCTGCTCGGTGCCTCTCACCGTGGGCAACTCCAGAGTGGAAGTACGTCCAGCCCCTCTCAAGGAGACTGGTTCCGGAACCAGAGCCATGCATCAAGGTGAGGCTGACTATTTCTAGCCGGAACCTCTCAGCCTCGCACACTAGCTCCGGTTCCTTCCCTACCAGAGAGGTGACGTTCCACGTGCCAAGAGCTTCTGCAGCTTCCGAGGATCAGACCACCAGGATCCCCTCCTTCGGCTGCCGCCCATCACACATTGCTCCTGACCCCTGGGAAGGGGGACCCACGTCTCCTCTTCGGGCTGAGCTCTACTGGGCTCCATGGGTAAAAGCGCGGCCACCAGACGCTCGCCATCGTGTCCCACCTCCAGGCCTGGCTCCAGAGTGGGTCCCCGGTGACCCGCGTCCGGGTGAGTGAACACTAAATCCAACATTGTTTCTCAACATTGTTCAACTAATTGGAATGTTTTATATGTTGTTTTGTTTCATAATGCAAATGACATTTTTTTGTTTCTTCTATAGTGAAGAAGAATAGTGTCTTCACAGGTCTGCCAAACAAGTCAGGCAGACAACTGTGCTGAACCAGCTGCTGCTTTTAGCTGACAGTCTGACAGAGCATGAAAACACCTTTGGAGGACACACCTTAGTCTAACATGTCACTATGGTCAAATTATTCTCACTTTTTTTCTAATTGTACCATCATGTTTGTACCAAACTGTTTCATTTGTTGGTTCTTTAAAATGATTCTTTTGAACTGCACTTTAAAAGCATTTCCAGTAAAGTTTTATTTAATGTTATTCTTTGTCCGGTTCAAGTTATTTCATTGTTGATATTTTTTGTCATTATAAAACAATAATTTTGTCCAAGTGATAAATATTTGTACATAAACATATATTTTGTATATTTTGTCATTTTAACCCTGGAATAAATATGAAATGTAGCTGAAACAGCGGGAAAAATGTGCCTTAATAGAAGTGTTATTCCTCACATTTATATTTCTATTTTTATTTGTAAATAATAAATCAACAACAAAAACAGCTTCATTCAGGTGGGAAAGAGAAAGTTCTTGGGTGTCTGCATAAATTTAAAATGGTGATCAAAGTGTGCTGTTTCAGTCTATTTGTAGGAATAACCCCATGCTTTCTTCTTTTCTTCTATACTGAAGTCCTCCTTTTCAAATTCTTTCTTTATGTAGAAGTGCCCACACGCCCCTCCCCTTTTCTTCATGCTGTTTTGCCTCTTGTTTCATTCTGCGCCTCCTCCATTTTGTGTAAAATTAAATTGTTTTCATGCTCTTGATTTACTTTTTACTTTTGGCTTTCACACAAGCTGTTTCAACTTCATTCTTTCAAAAGAAAAGAAGTTTACTCCTATTAAACCTGCTCTCTTCTTCCTATTGTTGAACCCAGAACCCTAAACTACAAACTTCCTGCATGTCTGAGTTTGACTACACCCTCCACCACTTCCCCCTCTGAACTTCTCCACCCCTCTCTTCAGCTTCTGCTTTGCTCTTCCTGAGCTCACTCTGTCGTTGGCGTTCGCGTTGACTGGCCAGAGTCCGCGAGCTGAGCACCCTCTGCCTTTTTCACCCTCTATCTCCCATCTCTGCAACTCTATTCATCACCGTCCTTCCCTCTGGGTAAGTAAACCGTGATTTTCTTTTTTTTCTAGTTCATATGTCATGCTCACACTCCCACATGCAAATTTTTGCAAGGACAGCACAGATTAAGGAAAAATAAGTGTACTCAGAGAATTATATTATGTAACATTATATTTCTGCTGTTGCTTGTAAAGAAATGGTTGCATTTTGAAATGTCTTATTGGTGTTTTCCTGCTTTTCTACTCAGAGTTGAGTGATCTGCTTTAGGGATTTATGATACCCTTGACCTTTATAGTTCTTTACATTACTCTGAAAGTCTGGATTTCATTAAAACAGGTTATCAAGCTAAATTTCCAATACCATGATTAAAAAGCTGGATTAGAATTTCATTTATTTTCCATTTTGGATCACAAGATGGTGTGAGACTACAAATATCCCTGTTAATTATTGACATTTAAACATTTTTCCCCCACAACTTTGCTTCCTCTTTTAGGTGAGGATATTGTCACTTCTCTTTTTCTGTTAATCTTTCAGTTCACAAAGTTCCTGTCCCCACTTCCTGATCTGATTCTGGCATCTGATTGGCCATGGCGTACCATAGCTTCCTTCTGGAACCAATTAGCTGCCATGCATGGAACAAAGATCGGACCCGTAAGACTGCTTTAAAAACTCCTTAAAGTGTCTCATCGTTCAACTGGTTAAACCCAATGGTACATCTTTCTTTGACTAAAGTCACTTGGTGCTATCAGCCAAGGCTTGTGATTGGCTCCCAGGTGGGAGAAGGTATTTCCTGTTTCCTGTAGCAGTGAGGGTGGCGCCGGAGAACTTCAGAGAGGCTTTTGTGCACCGTTAGTTTGAGGAAACCAAAGCCTTATTTGGCTATTTTGACCAGTGCTTTGCTTTCTGAGAAAAGCGGATGTAACAGACATCTGTGATCGAGTCATACTTGTGTATATTTAGTTTTACACATACCTTGCAAAAAATAACCCTGGGACTGGTTCATCTGGAGACGAAAAATGCACACAAAGCACTCATACTCCTCTTCTGAGACAAACACTTCTGACTCATCTGCAGACTAAAACATGTGGGGTTTGCCACAGTTTAAAGGAAAAGACACTGTGTTCTCACAAGCAGCCGTCTACGCTGCCCCCAGGAAGAGACACACTGTGTTTCTGTAGTTTTTCTGTTGTAGGCATTCAATCAGTTGCTCACTTATTATTCCACTGCACATCCTCTCTTTTTATGTTTATGCATCTTGGCTAACACTTTTATCCACAGAAACTTACAAATGAATATTTGCGTAGCAGTGCCGTTAATATCAAAGCTAACAAGCTACTAGAAGGACGAGCCCAGATTCCGTCAGAGGTGACTGTGTAAAACTAGAGTGAAAACACAGGGAGGAATGCAGAAAGAGGAAAAAATGCAGTAAAGGTCATAGGGACATACAGGACTAGGAGACTATCTCTGAAGAGCTGGGTCATCAATAGTCCCTTGAAGACAAATAAGGCAGCTATTGTAGTAGCGCTCAGCAGGTCATTTCACCATCAGGGAATGAAACAAGTTACCTGACATGTTAAATTAGATACAGACAGACATCTCTTAGGTTTAATAATGTGAAACAGCATGACTGGTCAATGCAGGTAGCATGATCTCTAAAGATCAAGCTGGTCACCAGTCAGGACAAATGGTTTCTTGGCATATTTGATGGATCAAGTGATAGGGATTAATTTTTGATGCTGATATTTTGGTATGTGTTGTGCTTGCCTGGGAAGACGAGCATCTAGTTTAGACAGTTTTTGTTGAAGATGATGGGCTTTAATTCATGTCGATATGCCAGAGAAACAGTCCTGGGACCATGTGGTCATCAGGTGAAAATGATTCATACAGCTGAATAGTGTCAGTATAGTGGTGGTATGAGACGCCACGTGATTGGATAAACTGACCCAGTGAGGTGGTGTATATTGGAAAGAGAGGAGGTCCCAGTACCAAGCCTAGGGGTACTCCTGCTAGGAGAAGGTTCAAAAGAGATATTCCCATAATAACATATACAGCTGCTGCACATTTATTGGCTACACATCTATGGTGTAAATCTCCCATTTCATCTTCTTCTCCAGGATTCTGCATTGAATTGAGATGTGGTGGCTTTAAAGTACAGATACAATTTTCACTACTTTTCCCTTATCTTAAGTGTTGCTATCTGGTAGCATTAACATATCAGTCTTTACATCTATAGTAGGTGTAGGGTACAGAGGCAGAAAGGAATGTCCAATGAGCCAAATTAATTATTAAAATCAGACAATAAACATATGACGTAATTTTGAAATTTTGGAATAAGAAGGGCTCTGTGAACGCGCATATGCAACTGGAGGGTTCGGTACATCAAAAAAGGTTAAGAACCACTGCATTAGAACAAATTGATATTGCAAAGATGATTGGGATATGATTTTTTGTTCAGTTACATTATTTGTAACTTAGTATTAATGTAGTGGTTATTTAAGCTGCTGTTCATTCTGAACCAGTCTGTTCACTACCTTCTGGCCTTTGACACTAACAAGACGTTTCTATCCTAATAAATGCTACTCAGTGGATTTTAAAAAATATTTTCTGTTGTGTGGGAGTTGTGTGTAAAAACAACCAACAGTCATTAGCAAATTTTGAAGTACTCAGACAAGTCCATCTAGCAACAACCATGCCACTTTCAAAGTCACTTGAACAATATTTCTTCCCAATTTTGATGCTCACTCTAAACTCCAGTGAGTCAATTTCACCACATCCAAATGTCAAACTGCCACGAATTGCAGAGACATATTTAACAAGTTATCTAGTTGTTTTAGCACACTAGCAAACATGTATACCCAATAAAATGGCCAGTGAGTATATGTTGTCATAGTTCATTTAAATGCTTTGTTTTGTGTTCTAGAGATTGCCCTGTGCCCAAATAACCATGAAGTCCACATCTTCAAGAAAGATGGAACCAAGTGGACTAAAGTCCATGAGCTGAAGGAGCATAATGGACAGGTAACAGGTGAGACCATCTATGTTCCTCATGTACTAAACTAAATCTTTCACATACAACTCCACTCATCATCATCATCATCATCATCTTTTAAAGATGTTTTTAACATATTAACATTGAATAGCTGACTAAAAATAACACTAACAAATTATTGGTGGAGAGTATGTTTATATTTGAGTGTGTGCTGCTGTGTAGTCAGTAAAAATTCTAAATTCTACATTCTAAATTCAAATTCAAACCTTTCTGTAAGGTTTGAATTTACTCATGCTTGAAAAGAGAGAGGCTCAAGTACATCCTTACCATCCCAGAATGAATATATTTGTGCTGATTAATTTCTGATTAGAACTGCACACCTTATCATAAGCGCAGAATGTGAACAGTTTCTTTTCCCTCAAGGTATTGACTGGGCTCCAGACAGTAACCGCATCGTCACTTGTGGTGCTGACCGTAACGCTTACGTGTGGACCCTAAAGGAGGGATCATGGAAGCCCACCTTGGTTATCTTGAGGATCAACCGGGCTGCTCGCTGTGTGAAGTGGTCACCAAAGGAGAACAAGTTTGCCGTTGGCAGCGGTTCGCGGCTCATTTCAATCTGCTACTTTGAGCAGGAAAATGACTGGTGAGGTTGCATGGAATTCATTTCTATTCATTTGAAAAATACAAGTCAGCATAATATAGGATTAAGTGTGTCTACATTAGGTGGGTGTGCAAGCACATCAAGAAGCCGATCCGTTCTACTATTCTGAGTCTGGACTGGCATCCTAATAACGTGCTGCTGGCTGCTGGATCCTGTGACTTCAAATGCAGGTATTGCTAGCTTTTCTCATGGTTCTACAAGTCAAATGTAAAATGATTAAACTATATTTAAATGAAGCTAAGAGAGATGTCTCATTCAGAGTTGCTTAAGTTTATTCATGCTCAGGTACTCAGACCCAATCCTTAGATATTTATCTGATAAAATAAGATCTATATAAAATTAACTATGAAGTACACTAAGATATGCTGCATCTCATCAATAGGGTGTTCTCAGCTTACATAAAGGAGGTGGAGGAGAAGCCTGGCCCCACTCCTTGGGGCAGCAAGATGCCATTTGGGGAGGTGCTGTTCGAGTCCGGAGGTTCTGGAGGTGCTGCACCGTCATTGGGTGGAGGTGGTGGCTGGGTGCACAGTGTGTGCTTTTCGCATTCCGGCAACCGTTTGGCCTGGACGTCCCACGACTCCACAGTGTCAGTAGCTGAGGGAGGAAAGACGGGCACGTAAGAGATGGAGGGATGGAGGGACGGCATACCTGGGGGCTAACACTTGTTTCAGTGTTAGACTTTTAACTTGTTGTCATGACTTTCACAGGGTGAGCAACCTGAGCTCGGAAACTCTTCCTCTTCTGTGTGTTACCTTCATCACTGAGAACAGCTTAGTTGCTGCTGTGAGTATTCAACACAACACACACCTGGCACTTGTTTTAAGCACAATTCATGATCTCAATTTAAATTGGGTTACAGCACCTCAAAAAGTATTCATATGTCTTGAACTTTTTCGCACTTTGTCATGTTACAACCACCAGCTTCACCAGCTTTGAAGTTGTTTGAACAGCTAAAGTTCCTCTTAGAATTCTGCTTGTAGTATCTGGAGTTCTTTATCTTCTGTTTTCTTAAAACAACCAGCATGTCACAATATACTAAACAGTATTTGCTCATATGTCTGTAGTCTTTCAAAACGTGCATTCTTTTGTTTTTTCAGGGTCATGACTGTTACCCGATGCTGTATGTATATGATGGTGCGAATGCCAGCTTGACATTTGGTGGCAAGTTAGATGTTCCCAAGCAGGCAGCTTCGAAGGACATCAGTGCCAGGGAACGCTTTAAGAACCTGGACCGTCGAGCCTCTGAGACTCAGAGCACTGACAAGGACCTGAACACGCTCCACAAGAACAGCATCAGGTCAGAAGACACAAGTGTTCAGATTCTGAGAGGAGGGAAAACCTGGAGGGGGCTTAATAAGCAAGGGACACCTATGTTAGGGAGACAAGAAACAATTGTGCATAAAGTAAAACACAGAGTTTATAATAAAATAACATTTTGTGTCCTCCTTCTTCCATTTCTCAATGTCTTATTCACAAAGTGATTGGCTCCTCTAGGCTCCAGTGCAATTATATTTAAATCTCTTTAATTTTCTGTTGTTTAAAAACTTCTTGATTCGAACTGCAGGCTGTGATCACATCATGTTTTAGTATACAGACTTTGATTTTTCTAAACCTCCATTTCAGCCAAATCTCTATACTGGAGGGAGGAAGAAACCAGTGCACCAAATTCTGTACCACTGGCATGGATGGAGGAATGGGCATCTGGGATGTGAAGGTAACACACATACAAGCCTCAGCCATATTGTCAGATTTTATTTCTGATTATCTGACACATTTGCATCCTCACTGATACCTTTCCAGAGCCTGGAGTCTGCTATGAAGAATTTGAAGATCGTGTGAGCTGAGCTGTACACCAACGTTCCTGAAGACATGAAGGAATCTGCTTCTGTATTACAAAAAGCTTTTTGGCTGTATTTTATTCAAGTATTTCTCTATGCACAAAGTAAAACCATCAGGTCTGTTCCAATAATGTGTGTAGTCTCCCCAAGGCATTTTGCTGGCTCTTTTGATTTGTTGCTCTATAAGAGCGGCTGACCTCAGGTCTGCAAATGGTACCCGGTGAGTTCTATTAGTATTTTTAAAAGAGCTCAGTGTGAGCTGAATGCTTTAAGCAGCTTTTACATGTTTTAACCATAGAGAGCAGATTTACTGCTTATATTAAAAGCTTATGCTGGACATAATATGCATTTAATAAATGATTGCTGCGCCAAAACTAGTGTGTGTCTCTGTGTATGAGCACTTTTACAGCTTTTCATTTATAGTTCATTCTACTCCACCATATAAGTTTGAGGTTATGGTTTCAGTTGTGTTTAGTATTTTGGATATCATTAGAGATTAAATGAAATAAGTATCTTGGTCTAATTTTCATGTTTTGAAGGATTGCATGACAAAATAGAACATTGTGAATTGTTCTATTGTACTACAATTATTTAATGCTCAAATTTGACTTCTTTGATAACTTTTTTCTTATTCACTCTTTTTATATTTTATATAACAGGTCAAAACCATACGTAAATTAGCCAAAAGAAATTCAGACATGTTATTTAAAATTCTTGAATGTTTTTGACTTGGCCAACTAACTTCTCATTGATAATCATGACTGACTGCCTGAGGTAGTTTCTCTCAAGATGTTACACAGCCAACCCACAATCGAGGACACATTCTAGATTAAATTATCAGTGAGGGTGTGAATACTTCCAAGGTCCGATGTTGCCCTGCCTGATCATTTCTTTGTTATCTTTGAAATAGCTACTATTAGAAAGCATTCTTTTAACACAACACAGCCGAAACTTTTAATCAAATCTATTCTTCCACTTTGCCTCCATGTTGTGACACAGTAGATGTGTTGGAAGATCATTTTCACTCTGAACTTTCAGGTATCATTGATGCCACTGCTCCCACCAAAGTAAAGGTTGTTTCTGGTAGGAAAAAGTGTCTGTGGAGATATGTACAAATAGTTGGATCTGCAAGAAACCTTTCTCATAGACTAAAAACATAAATTACCTAAAACTCAGTTTAACATCTATTAAAACATCTACAAAGAAAGCTATCACTCTACACTAGAGGGAAAGGAAAATGTTTAGTTTCAGTGAAAACGTTCGTGGAAACTATAAAAAAATTAATAAAAATTAAAAAAAACAATGCTCAGGCTTTATTTGCCACAGCTGACAGGCTCACAAACTCTGATTGTACCACCTGAAACACAGACTGCAACGAATTTGCCAACTTTTTTTGCAGAGAAAATAAAAAAAATGGGGTTAATGGGGTTGCATTCACACTAATTCCAATATATCTGGGCTATGACCAGACATAACAACTACAGAAAAAAATACTACATTTCAATGACTGTGATGGTCCTAGTCAAAATGTTTAATGACATCCACATAAACACTGCCTGTAGACAGGGGCGGATCTAGAAAAATATTTATGGGGTGGCAAGAGGGTGGCAGGGACTTTTTCAGGGGTGGCAGTATATATATGTATATATATATATATATATATATATATATATATATATATATATATATATATATAGATAGATATAGATATATAGATATATAGATATATACACACAATACAAAATATTGTTTTAACTTGCTTTGTTTCAAAATCAGCTTCATGTAGCACCAAGGCTTAAATACAATTTCTTAATGTAGTATAGTTAATTATTTTCACGTCTTTCATACTCCTGCTAATTTATATGCATTATTGATACGCATATCAATTGACATGCATTGTGTCCAGAAAACCATTTTATCCCAATACAGGACAAGGAGAAATCTGTCACGAAAATATTAGTAGCGCCATCATTTGTTATTAGATATATCTATTAAATACGACTTAAAATAAAGATTAGAAAACTGATGTTTGATCAATTCACCATGATATAAATCTATAAACAGTTTAGTTTCTGTTAGTTCTGTCCAAGAAAGGGTGAATATCTACTTATATCGGTCAATGGTTTTATTTTAAATATGCTGTAGGAGCCGCAGTTTGATGACTGTTATAAATATCATCATGTTTTGAGAACACAGGGGATTAGCTCAGTTTTTGTCGCTTGTTATTAGGAATTGCAGCAGCTGCAGTGAGAAACAATAAAGGTACAATAAAGCTGATAAACAGGTGAAGAACCAAACTAGACTGAACCACTTCTGACTGTTTGCCAAGCCAAACATCCAATTAAAGTTCCACCAGCCACTACTGAGGCACTGGGGTCAAGTTTCTAGACACGGGCAAAACATGGTTCAATGTCCAAACTTATTAATTGATCTTGGTGATTTATTTTCCTATTTCACCAAACAATTACAGAGATCAAACTTTCATTTATTCTCATACTACCACTCTTGTTCTGGAAAAAACCATCGACTGAAACCCAAATGCCTGCTGGTCCTTCAGGCCCCTGCACTTATAGAAAGTGGACTGACCCACATTACTTCCTGTCTAAATTTGGAAAATAAACAAGAAAATAATAAAACAAAAAAGTTAATAAAATCAACAATTATCACCTACAAATAAACTCTGTAAATAATACAAAAATATAAATTTAAGAATAAAGTAACAAAATTCAAATGGATAAAGAAATAAAGAAAAAATAGCTCTAACCACTTTTATTCCGCCTTTTCTAGATCTGTGTCGGCTTTATGGACCCGTTGCCATGGGAACCGAGAAACAACAGCTCAAGGAGCAGATAGAGCAGAGATCACTGATCAGGGAATCAACACCAAAAAACAAACATTTCCACACAAAAAAGTATCAAACACACTAAAGCAGAAGATTCAGTCTGTTACATTATGTTATCATGTTATTGTGATTATTAATAAGTTTCTCCTGAGCTCAGCGGTGGTTGATTAGCTGATTTAACCAGCTGCTCTACTGATGACTTGGTGGCTGGTTGACCTGTTTTAGTGCCAACGGAACCAAAACACACCGAACTGCGCAGCTCATGTTAAGGTTATCGAAGTCAGTATCAGGCTAACAACAGTTAGGCTAGAATGACTGACCCACTGCTCACTTGTTCAATGTTTTCTTTAAATTAAAATGTTTTCCTCACCTGTTGAATCTGAAGCCCTTATTACTATTATCTATGGTTGAATTAACTGCTAAACATCGGTCCGTTGTTCTGATTCTTTGCGTGATTGTAGTATTTTCCTGACCACCGATATTAATGACTCAATGGACAGAAATGTCGCATGTGTGACTTACGATAAATCACATAATGTCCAGTAACATATACATCCATCAATGCTGCTGGTCTCTGTCCTTCTCTCGCGCTTCCCGCTACTCAGCAGTGGGTGTCAGGTTACATTGTGTTGCATTCAATGTTGACAGCACAAAAAGTCCACATCCTGATTTTATTCTTGTTCTTTTCTAGCAGAAAAATCTGAGATGATACCTGGAAACCTGCAAGTAAATCATCTCATGTTCTGTCCTCCAAGTGCCGCTTCCTTCAGACAGCGAACAAGTCCTTCCATGATGTTACTTTTTCTTTTTTTGTATTACAAAGTATTAATTTCTTTTCTCTTTTTTTACTGCAGTTTGACCATTTTACAATGTTTTCTGTGTAATATTGTTTTCGGCCATTCACTGAAATGAATGTTATGGTTGTAATACATAAGCTTATGTTGGGCTGTTTACTGACACATTTTGTCAAGTTCTGTAAAAGACTAAGTGAGGCTGATTGAGTCTCTGCATCAGTCAGGTATTGTGGCTGTATTAAGTCTTAAAATTTAGGAAAGAATTGTTTGTAGATTTTGTTTAGTAAAATGACCTGAAGTCTTAAAAACTTCAATCATGGTATTGTACACATTTCTTTTTGAGTGTTTTTAATGTTGATGTGGATGTACAAAGTAAAGTCTATAATAATACATAACAAAATAAGCACAACTTTATTTCAATATAACTAATTGGAATTGTTTTTTTAATCTCAAAAATCTACTTTAATATGATCTTTTTTGTGTCATGGATTTTGTCAAGACTGTATTTGCAAAATGCTATAATAAAATTGCTTTCAAATGCAGTACATTTATTTTTAAACACTGCAACTTTAAGTGAAGTTATTAATGAAGAGCATGATAAAACACATTGTAATGTCCAGATCAACTGACTGCATTAGAACAACACATTTTAATAAACCTATGTCACAAATGCGGGGATTTGTGACATATTATATATATATATATATATATATATATATATATATATATATATATATATATATATATATATATATATATATTCATCAGCTTATATATATATATATATATATATATATATATATATATATATATATATATATATATATATATTATATATATATATATATATATATATATATATATATATATATATATATATATATATATATATATAATATATATATATATATATATAAGCTGATGAAGAGCTTGGTAAAAAACTTTATCTTCCATAATGTATTATAAACCACACAACACATTTTTATAAGCATCCCAGCTCCGCATAGTTCTAGACATTCTTGTACGGCCGATCGGCGGGAATCTGAAATGGAACGCAGCCATCGTACGGCAGACTGATTATGAGCAGAACGGAACACTATCAGGACGGTGTGGGAGCTGGAGGGTAATAAGGTTTTCAATAAGATGACAAACGTATTTGTCTGTTGCCAAATAAGATCAAGGTCAACGATACACTGAGAAATGTTACTTCAAAATGTAGTGAAACTGGTCGTTTGATACAGAAAGAGTCATAATGTGATTTATAAAGACTTTTTGCCTGACAAGCTGGCCGTCATAGTAGGCTGGTCAAGTTTGCCCTGTGTATTGTCTTTAAGGCATGACGCAAGGTTAAACTGTGTAACAGATTCGTTTCCTACACACTTGTAGAAGTGTGTGAAGCTATTTGTCATGTGTTTTATTAAGTGTAATCAGGATTTACACATAAAAAACGTTTTATGGAGAAGTATTTTGAATAACATGTTAACCTGTCTAATGTTAATTATTTAAGTTAAAGTTTGCAGCTTATTTTGTGTATGAAAGGAAACCCAGATTGAAGTCCTTCATCATCAGAGTTTAGAGTCTACTGTAATTTAAACTACGTTAGCATAGTAATCTAAATTATGTTCGATTGACATAGTGTTTCTCTAGGAGAAAGCTCTATGTTAAACTGTATAAAACAATCTAGGGTTAAGGTTAACCCTAACTCCATCACTAATCTCAAACTGAGTGGTAGAGATGGTTTAATCTTCAAATGCTTTATGAAATTGGTTTAAAGATGCATTTTCTCTAGAATTGAGCTCTGTAGCCCGACTCTAAATCTGCTCTAGTGGGAAAAGATTGATTTGCCCAATGGTGTCTCAGGCCTCTGTGGTTTATTTCATCATTTCATAAGCTTGCAGAGAAAAGGCCTAAAGAGAATGTAAGTTAAGTTGTGTCCATCTAAGTATTGTAGTTGAAATAGAGGTCTCCCCCTTTTGGTTTGTAAATGTATCCAAACACCAAGTTAATGTTGTACATTTATTAAGCTCTTTTCACCAAGTTGGGTCCCTGTTTTAAAAGAGAAGTTATGTCCAAATTTCAAGCATTTCAACTAAATGACACCAACAGCAAGTTTTTCTACCAAATCTTAGTTGGCTTCCTTTTTCACCTGTCAACTGTTGAACATAGACATGCTTTATAACACCAGGTCTATGTAGGCAATTATAATTCATTTTTATAAGTCCTTAAAGAGTACCTAAAAGCTGAAAAATGTATTTCTCCTGACAATTCTCCTGACAAAACCACTTCTTGTTCGTCCAACATTTTAATATGCTTCATTACTGACTTGTCATCAGCTGATGGATACAGAAGAATCACTAAATTAGATACTGTTTTCTATAAAGACATTGACAAAGTGAACTGCATTCAATTGACCAAGGATAAGAAATGGTTCCACCAGTAAACACTTTGTGCATTTTTTTGGATTAAGAAATAAGTCAGAGCTGCACATATTAATAAAAAAGAAAAGAAAAGATCCAAAAAGATGTCTTGGTTATGTTAGTTACTACAGAATTATGGAGACTGCTTAACATTGTGTTGTAGCCATTTTTAACTGCTCAACATAAGCACAAGTGTTATTATTCCACTTGAAGTAAAACTAGTAACAAACTATTAAATTAACTATAATTTATCTGATTATTACATAGAAAATACACCAGATGTGCAGAAACATACGTGAAAAAGAAACACACTCAATGACAAGCCTGTGGAAGTAATTACAGCTCTAGTGACCCTTTTAGAAAGTACAAAGGCACAAACAAATTAACTATTAAAAAAAGAATCAACAAGATAAAACACTGTCCATTTGGAAACATGAAAGCCCAAGAACAAATTGTAAGGTGTCTCTTTGACTTATGAGCTATTAGTCACTACTGAAGTTGTTGTCAAAGGTAAGACTCTCTGCTCCTGACAAAGTCTGTAGATCAGGGGTGTCCAAAGTCGGTCCTAGTGATCCAGCATCCTGCATGTTTTATTCTCTCCCTGCTGGTAGTAACAAACTTTTCAGCTTGTCAATGTTCTTCTTTGGCCTTCTAACAAGCCATCATTTGATCCGGTGTGTTAAACAGGGGAGAGAATTAAAACACGCAGGATGCTGGGCCTCCAGGATCCACTTTGGGCTCCAGGATCCACTTTGGCCTCCAGGATCCACTTTGGGCTCCCCTGCTGTAGATAATACTCTGTTGCCTGCAGCTTCATCTGTTGGTGCTTCAGCTCTCTGAGGATGATGCTCTGGAGACGTCTTGGACCTTCGTCAGTTAGGGCACAGGACAAACCTTTAAAATTGAACATAAATAAAAATAAAAAATTTAGATGCTTTTACTTTTGGTATGATTATGCATTACTTAAAAACCTACTTTTAATTTTACCTACCGACAACAGGCGAGGAACTCCTGCAGAGTGTCTTCATAGGATGACAGAGATTTACAAGGATGGTCCATCAACAAGGATCCTCTTTTCCTCTTCCAGTCTCTTTACTATCATGATGTCATCGATTGCCCTCGTTTTTGTGTGAAGACTGACAAGAGTCTGAAATAAATTTATGAAAAGGACAACTCAGTAAAGGTTTAAATTTGTAAGTTTAGGTCAACACCTGGAGTATCTAGTTACATTATCTGTTAGATATGATGATCTATGGGGGAACAGATGACGGAGTGGGAGGAGAAGCAGCTGGAGGAGCTTCTGGGTCTTTTCTTCTTTTGAACAGACTGAGAGGATGAGACAACAGGAACAATATCAAGCACTATCACAGTCTCTTCTTGGTTCTCTGGTATCATCATTGGATGCTCCTCAGTAAGCATCCCAGGCTGCTCCTGACCTATGGCCTCTATGGTCTCTGTCTGTTCAAAGATCAGGTTCTCAGCTCTTTACTTCTCTTCATCTGGCTGGCAACAGCAATAAATAACATAGAAAGAAATTTGCCTGTATTGATGCAAGTTCGTTTTTAATTTAAGTAAATGACCAATGACTGTATTCAGACAGGGATCATAAATAAAACTTGAAAGATCATCACAGCCTATAGGGGCACTGATGTTTTTAGCAACCCTCCAATTTTACAAAGTGGCAACAAGAAGCATGACTATAAATACTATTATGTGACTCTATCATGGCTAATTAAAGGTATTAAGCACAGGTACCGTCTACAGATACAATTAGCCTCCAGGAGGCTAATTCAGCTTAGCTTCCACCGTAGATTCTCCGGCAAAATAAATGTTACAAACGTGTCTTCAACCATTCGCATCACAGTCCTGCTGCCATTAAGTCCTAAAACCACCATCAATAACTTTATAACGTAACGCTTAGGAGTTATTTTAGAGAACAAAAACATTTTGACAGGTGCAGATTTTTACTCACCGGATTGTCGCATAGGATGACGTCAGCTTCTTCTTGGGTTTTTGTGGGATCCGTCCTTATTTTTATTATTTCAATCAAAAATATTAAACGTTTACAGAACAATTTGCATGCAATCACAAAAGAAAATACATCTTAATTTTTCTTGAATTTATTTGGTGTAAATCATTGATATCATACTCAAAAATAGTTGGTAAATAAAAAAAGGCTTTTAAATCAAGTTCCAACCACAACAAAAACCTTCCAGTTTTATATCTTACTGAGTTAATTTAAATACCGAATTAAAATCCTTTGACCGATACGTCTGATGTGTATTTGTAGTAAATATTCTTAATATCCTGTTCAAACTAGCACATAAATTGTAAATAAAGGTTTTTTAAAAAATAGAATAGACGCCATATTATTCGCTCCCTTCGCGTCACATATTGACGGAAGTGAGTTCCCTCAGAGTCAATATGTGACGAGTTGGGAGTGAGAATGTGTTGGATTTGCCATAACTATTTATTGGATTCATTGTCGCTAGCTGGGGTGGCAACACGGGTGGCAAGGCTCTCGTTTGGGGCGGCAGCTGCCACCCCTGCCACCCCGCTAGATCCGCCCCTGGTCACAAAGCTTAATTTTGATCTGATCAGAGCTGAGCAGCTTCTTCCAAAGGCTTATCAGCCATCATGCCTTGTGCTGATTTACAATCAAGACTTTTTTAGGCTTTATTTTCATAATAAACTAATGACCACTTTACCCTAAAGTGGTCATTAGCTCACAGTTGTCCTGTTAACAGATGTTACCTGAGATGTGAATCTCTGCAGGTCTTCCAAAGTTATCATGAGCATCTTGACTGCTTTGGCGATTAACTTAAACTTTTTCATTGTTTCATTCCCCACCTGCCTGCTGTATCCCTGGTCTTCTGTGCAGTCACTAAAGTTCTCCAACAAACCTCTCAAGTTTGCATAGATCGTCTAATTCCATCCATTGTCTATACCAGCTTGTCTGTGCTGGGTTCTTGGGAGCTTGGTGTCCATCTCTAGCAGTCATTGGGTAAAAGGTGAGTTCCATGCTGGGCAAGTTACATCTAAGTTGAAGTTGGAGAACCTGTTAAGAACCGAGGATTTGATGAGAATAATTTGCAGACTCTATGCATAAAGCAGTTATATTTTATATTAAACTTAAATTACACATAACTCTATATTTACTGATTCTATGACTTCTGAATCAGAAGGCAGCTTGTTGCACTGGATTTTATTTTGGGGTATTACTGTAAAAGTAAATGTCACACTTAAATTTTGGAAACTCTTTCTCTTCACAATTATGCATTACTGTGTGTAGAGCTATCAATTAAAACTGAAAAACTGTTCATTTGACAAACACGTAAGTTTTACATTAATTATACATTGTACAATCATGAAAATCGTATCATTACTTTGAATTTGACAAAAATCTAATCCCGCTCTATGTGCCTGCACATCCATCTAGTGGCGCGACCAGGAACTACATTCAGAATTTCCTCAGCTATGAATCAGAGCCTCTGAAAATGATGTGGCAGCCTTGAGATATATATTTAAAAAAACAACAGCCTTCCTCATCGAGTCGTGATGACGATGTGAAGCGGTGGTTTGCAGACAGCAGAAATACCAGACAGAGCGGGTCTCGTCCAGCCGCTTCCGGATCAGACCGTTACTGGCAGCTGTGGGTCGGGATGCGTCCGTCTGAGATGACGGGAGGACGGTGCTAGTAAAACGCAGCGGCTGGTTGTGTTAAATCTCGCTTTTGCAATCTCACTGAAGAGATTGCATCACATCAGCAGCAGTTTTTCTATCGACCGACACTCAGCGGGGATACAGGCTTTTCATCCTACTGTCTGCCGTCAACTGTTGCTTATTGTCACTGTAAATGAATCTTGTAAGGTAGGTAGGAAGCTTTGCTTGTCATTATAACCTACTGACAAAATGAATTCAATTTTATTTAAACAAATGCTTGAGTATTGCATGTATGCAGCTCATTGTGTCCTGTTGGTGATGATGATGAGGAGGATGCTGGGATGAGAGAACAACTCAATATTTCATCTCAGAACCATTCTCCCTGAAACCAGATGTATTTATGCACTTCACTCATCATGCAGTTCTGTGAGAAAGTATTTCCTTCTTAGAATAATTAAGTTTTTGGTTTGTTGTCAGACCTGCATGTTTCAGATAATCAGACAAATCTTAATTAAAAAAAAGCCAGAGTAAACATAAAACACAGTTTTAAAGTTATTTGTTAATATATGAAGGGATAAAAGCTGCCCTGCGATGGACTGATAACCTGTCCAGGGTGTAACTCGCCTATAGCGCCCATTGACCGCTGGAGATAGGCCCCAGCACACCTATTGACCCTAGTAGGGATAAACTTGTTTGAAAATGGTTTGATAGATGGAATAAAAGCTATCCAAACCAGCCAGGTAAAAGGACAGGCATTTAAAACTTCAATCAGAAGTAGGCTAAAACATCACAAAAGGCAATACATCATGTCCCGATCTAAAGAAATCAAAGAACAGATAAGAAACAACTTGTCTGTCTTATATTCATCTGGAATGAATTATAAACCCATTTCTAAGGCTTTTGGACTTGGAGAAAACATGATAAAGAGATGAACTTTCTTAGGAGTTGCTAGCCCACTAAAGCTACTCCAAAACTGCTCCAATCACCAGAAATGATGAAAGAATCCAGAACAACATCTAAAGCTCTGCAGGCCTCACATGTTTCTCTCATGGCTGTTTATGATTCAACAATAAGGAGACTTGGTAAAACTAGCATCCATGGGAGAAGCTCCTCTCACCCATAAATAAAAGAAAAAATCACATTGTCCTATAAAACCTTGATGAGCCCCAAGACTGGCAAAATATAGTGTGGAGTAAGGAGGCAAGTGTATAATACTTTGGAATGTGTGCGTATATAATCTCTGGTGTGAAGTAATTAAATATTTCAGGAAAAGAACATCAAGTATTGTGGTAGAAGAGTTTTGGTCTGGGGCTGCTTTGTCCTGAAAATCCTGAAAAGGAATGTAATCAGTTTGTAATAGTTCCTTTAATCCCATAGAAAGATGTTATTTCAATTTGTATAAAAATTAAGTGCATCCTCAAAAATGGTGGAAGTTAACAATGTTGTCTAACTTGTGCCGTGTCATTGGCTGATTATACTAATTATTGCCAGCACTGCTGGTAACATTTTCTAATAACTGATTCATATTTTCAATCTGTAAATATCCATTCACAAAGCTTTACCGATCAAGCTCTTCTTTTCTCTTTAAAAACTCAGACACAGACACATCTCAATAAATTACAATACAGTCAATTAAGATAATCTCTGATGAGTTTCTACATCCTGATCAAGCATACAAAGTGGAGAGAAGCAACTCCTCCTTAGGAGAAAAAATTTTCCACCAGAACCTCTTAGACTAATTGACCGTGAGCCTCAGCAGGCAGGAGCCTGAGAACAAAACCTGAGAAACAGACATTACAAACAGAATGACGTAAATTAAACATTAAAACAGAACCTGCAAAAGATCATTTTAGATTTTTAAAAATCATCTTTGTGAATTTTTTTTACTAATTTTGTTTTGTATGAGACAGTCAACAAAGGTAGTAATGTATTTGGTCAAATGTTTTTTATGCATTTTACATCTAATAAATATTTCTCAGTCTACTAAACACTTGAATCCGGATGGTTTTGATCAGTTTTATCCTGCTGTTCCTCTCTGTCCACTCACTGAGTCTTTATGCCTGGCCCATGGCCTGTAATCTGCTAATTGTCCGCAAATGTAATAAAGTTACTGTAACTCAACCAGGTCTACTGGGCTGAGAATAGGAACGTGGAATACAGACTGACAGTAAAGAGAGAGGTGGCCTCTGGATAGAGGAATCTCTTTATTTGGGACAGAACTGTGAGTTTCTGCGCTGGGTCAGTTATTATTAATATCTCTGAATGAGTGTCACTCTAAAAACAGCAGCTCGACAAAAGAGAGCCCAATAGACGGGAAACAGAAAAGATGGGATGATTCACCTCTTTTACATATTTATGATACAATAAGTAAATATTTCCATCCTGCAGTCGTCTGTCTCTGAGCAGTTTAAGCCTCCACTGTGGGGGAGGAAAGCACTTCCACTTTGCATCACACTACTGTACAACAGTCCAAACATGTACATAGTGTAAATTTAAAGCAGACATGAAACTTTGTATTTAGCGCATTTTGGGGTGGCAGTGGCTCTAGCGGTGGGGGTTCATCTGGTAGGTTGCCAGGTTTGAAACCATGTTTCCTCTATCTGGGTGACTTGGCAGTTGTGTCCTTGAACAAGATACTTCACCCTTTTCTTCCTGCTGGTGGTGGTTAGACAACTTGTTGCCAATTGAATGGCAGTCTCACCTCTGTTGGTCTGCTCCAGAGCAGCTGTAGCTACAGTGTAGCTTACAACCATCAGTGTATAAATGGGTGAATAACTGATTGTAGTATAAAGGGCTTTGGAATCCCCAGACTTGATAAAGAACTATACAAGTGCAGATCATTTATCATCTAGAAGAGAAGCACCAAGATGGTAAACTAGTATCCTTTAAAGTTCAACAGCAAAACCAAGTGTAAAAAAATGTAAAAAGGTTAAACATACGTTTTAACAGATTTTTTTCCACTTTCCCATGTGATGATTGGAGTAAATACAAACCTATTCAGTAAATGAGCATCATTCAAATGTTCATTTATTTCAGTTACTCAATTCATTAAGTAAAACACATTGACTTGATTAATTTCACAAACACAGATCTTTTCAATACTTTATTTCTGTTAATGATTTTCCACTTATAGCTAATGTAAAAATGTACATTTAATATTAAAATATTACACCAAACAATTTTTAAAAATCATTTATAAAAAGGAAGTGAGGCTGTACAGTGGCGCAGTTGGTAGCACTGTTGCCTTGCAGCAGAAAGGTCCTAGGTTCCATTCCCAGCCCCGGGTCTCTCTGCATGGAGCTTGCATGCTCTCCTTGTGCATGCTGGGTTCTCTCCAGGTACTCCAATCCAAAAACATGACTGTCAGGTTAATTGGTTTCTATAAATTCTCCTTTGGGGTGTGTGTGCATGGTTGTTTGTTCTGTCTGACTCTATGTTGCCCTGCGACAGACCGGCTACCTGTCCAGGGTGACCCCGCCTCTCACCCAAAATGCCTGCTGGAGAAAGGCACCAGCACCCCTCCTGACCCCACTAGGGACAAGGGTGTTAGAAAATGGATGGATGGAAGAAGGAAGTGTAGATTTTATGAAAAGTGTGTTTAATACCTGCTTAAAGGTTGTTATTTTTCAAAAGCTATCTTTAGACAAACAAGGCTCACTGGAACAAATATTAAAATTTATTGAATATGTTGTGCAACATATGAATTCATCAGAAGAAATATGGCACACTATGAAGTGAAGATATTTTGTGAAGATGTCCTTTTTGACACATCATGATCCTAAGAAAAAATGTCACAGTTTAACACTATCAACATCAACGCTAAAGAAGCTAGCTGTTCACAGAGTGCAAGCATAGTAAATGAAAGTTGAGTGGAAGGAAAAAGTGTGGTGGCACAAGAGAGCAGAAGGTCCTACAATTTCTAGATACCTCAGCAGGGCCTCCATACCACTCTGCATAGATGCAGTTAGTCATGCAAAAGAGAGTTCTGACTAAGTTAGCTGAAATCTTTGAATGAACAAAACATTTTTATTGGTTTTAATATTCCAATTTATTAAGTGGATCTATAGAGTAAGGAAAACATTTTGTAATGTTGACTTACAAAATGTAAGTCATTGGCTAAAATAAATTGACTATTTATTTTAGTCAATTTTCATTGGTACAGTCATTGTTTGAATACTTTAAAAATGGCCTTGCTGAAGAACAAGTAAGCTGATAATGGTCCTACAAGTGGGCCCACCGACATGGTTACCAGATGAAGGTGTAATGCAAATGTTCTTTCTGATTCTATTTTAAATGCTGATATTGGGTGTTTTTTTGTTGTTGTTTGTTTTTTTGAGGAAGCTGCTAAAAATACTTTCCTTTACAAAGGTGAACCTGGATGATTTTCCCTTTTGGCTCTATAAACATTGTTGATACACCCTGAACCTCTCCAAAGGTTCACCTGTATTCATCACATTGTTTGTTTGTTTCAGGGTCTCCAAATTACAAGGAACATTTAAAATGATAATTCGGTTAAAGGAACGCAATGTGAGCCTCAGAACAGAAAGCCCAAACTATGTGCTGTGTCCAAAGTGTCTTAAAATAGAGATTTCAAACATGTCTTATCAGGAGGTTTGATTGTCAGAAGAGACACTCCTTCCCAGAAATATACTAAATACAGGTAATATTTTGTGTCCTTTTAAAAGAAAACTGCTGTGAGACCTTTAACTCTAGACTCTTTCTTTGACTGAAGTTTTTTCAGTGCCCATATAAGCCAAACGTTCTAAAGCAGAGGATGTTCTTCTTTTGACAGCAGCTTGTGTTTTGGATCTCACCACTATAGGTGGGTGTTTATGTGAGAAAATGACAAATCTAGGTCTCTTACAAAATCTGCTTCTGGAAGATGCAACATAAGAGCATAGGCGTGTGTGTGCATGTGTGTTTGCGGGATTTGGATTTCTGTGCATTTAGTTCTGCATCTTATTTAATCACAGGAAGAAAGTCAAGACATGACAGAAACTGGCAAGGGAGAAGAAATAAACGAGGAGTTCTCTGTTGTTAAAAAAAGAGACAATCCCGGCTCTGCAGTTACCATGACAACAGTGACATCACTGAGGGTTACCTCCTTTTCTTTGCGGTCGTGCTCAGAGACTCTGATCAGTGTTAATGTGTTTGTCTGCAGTGGACGTGTGGACATGCGGAAGCTTCTCTGTGTTGAACTATTTATAAAAGGAATCATAGGGTCAAACGTCTGGTCCAGAAGGGACCGTGGATACCCACTGTTGCCATGCAACTGCAGCCATGACAACAAGTTGAAGCATGATGTAGCGTTGCTAAGCAAAAGGAAAGAGTGGAGGTGGGGACGCAGCTATGAGATACATGCAACATTTTACAGGTTCAGCGTTCATGAGAAGCAGGTCAACCTTCAGCTCACACATATTAAACATGAATTAGTTTATGGTCATAATTTACTGACAGTTTCTTATCTGAAGTCAGAGCTTCTGCAGTGGAAACCAGATATTTTCATGGTCTAAATCAATCATTAACTTGTAGAAGGATATCCAAAGCATCCATCCCAAGTAACACAGGCAGTTCTTCCAGATACTAATATAAACTTGATTTCAAGATCTTCTCGCATCATTTTGGTGTTTAGCAAAAAGAAATTATTTTGGTGATCCTAATATCTGATTGAAGTTTCATCTATTTGTGCCTGTCTTTAGGTAGCCTTTAATTGTATTTGATGTTTATTTGATTGCATTTAATTTCTATTATTTCTTTTATTTTGACTCGTTTATTTTGTGTTCTATTAGTTTTTGGACATCATGAATCTTGTGATTCATGATACCCATGAATCAAAAGACCTTTCTATTTACTTGCTTATTTTTTTAATAGAAGCAAATGTCTTAGATTTTAGCTTAAACAAGAAATACAATGTTTTATTCTAATAAAATTGATTTTAATTTGTTGATATGTGAACATTTACAGGTTTATGAACAACCGTGTTCCTCCTAACAAGCGATATCAACCCACAGACTATGAGCATGCTGCCAACTGTGCCACGCATGCGGTCAGTATGCACACACACATGCACGCGCCCACACACATGCACACACACACACACACCACAAATAAACTGATCTCTAAGATCTTAAAGATATAGCAGGATACTCATACTGTAATTAGTTTTAAAGTTGTGCCATAATTGCCAAAATCTTATGCTTTAATAAATTGTGCTTTCATCCTGCTAGTTTGTGTATTATCTTCTGTAATCTAATGTGTTATTTATGTTCTAAATTGGTTTAGATGTGGATAATCCCCAGCCTGCTGGGCAGCTCACTGTTGCACTACGAGTCAGAGGACCAATGGGAGCGGCTGTCAGCCTGGGTATATGGGGCGGGGCTCAGTTCGCTCTTCATCATCTCCACTCTGTTTCACACTGTGGCCTGGAAGAAAAGCCACCTTCGGTACCAAGACACATTTACACAGCATTGGAGAAATATCACACCAACTTTTATACAGCAGCTTTTTGTTTTAGAAAAAAAGAAGATTTTTCTTTAAAAATGTAAAAACTATGCATGATTTCCTTTGGACCTCACAATTATATATGCATTACTTTGTGTTCTGTTACTACAAATCCTTATGAGAATGTGGTAATAACAGAAGGACCATAGGACTGAGGTGCCAATGTTTTTTTTTTTTTTTTTACAAAATCTTATGCTTTAATAAAGTTTCTATCTATCTATCTATCTATCTATCTATCTATCTATCTATCTATCTATCTATCTATCTATCTATCTATCTATCTATCTATCTATCTATCTATCTATCTATCTATCTATCTATCTATCTATCTATCTATCTATCTATCTATGTCTGTCTGTCTGTCTGTCTGTCTGTCTGTCTGTCAGACAATGTTGAATACTTTTACAAGGCCATATTAAAGTGATATTATGCCTGAGGTTATGTAAAAATATAAATAGAAAAATATATTTTGTTTTTCAGATCTGTAGAGCAGTGTTTCCACATGTGTGACAGGATGGTGATCTACTTCTTCATCGCAGCCTCTTATGCTCCATGGTAAGCATACTGGCTTTCTGTCTGTATGTGAGAGAATGTAAATATGATTACATAGGAACCCAGTTTGCAGCTGTTGCTGCTTCTCTCCTATAGGCTAAACCTTCGGGAGTTGGGTCCGTGGGCATGTCACATGCGCTGGTTGGTTTGGGTCATGGCGTCTTTTGGAACCACCTATGTCTTCTTCTATCATGAGAGGTCTTTTTCCACACTGACACCTTTACTTAATTCAGACTAGCTTTCTGTCCACACAACTGACCAGTCATGCTTTAAATGTGGTAAAAATTACCACAGCTAGTAATAATAATTAATAGTGCATCAGTTCTTTCTTTATATAAACGCAGACATTGCAAATTTAACTCTCTTATGGGACAGTTGGAACATGAGCTACTGGACCTGCCTATTTGCCTGTTTTGGTCACATATCCAAAACAGGCAGGCCAGAGGTGTGAATTACAAAAAAACACTGAAGATGACAAGTAAGTCAGGGCTGATGAGTAGATCTTATAAAGATTAAATCTTATTGAACATCTTTAAGAAGAAGACAATTTGCCTTTTATGTGCGCACTTTAGATTACCATGTTCTGGATATTTTATAATCTATACCAGTGTATTGATTAATTGATTAATTAACCCTAACCCAGAGGGTGTCCTGACACAATTTTTGATAACCAATTGCTTAAGCTATTACAAAACTACTGCTCTTTTTTTTCAAACTTGACATAATCCTTCAATAAGTTTGCATCAACTTCTGGCAGTTGCTTTTTCTGTCAGACATCTAAGAATAAAAAATCTGTTTTTATATTTGTTTTCTCTTTGAGGTATAAACTCATGGAGTTGATCTGCTATACAGTGATGGGAGTTTTTCCTGCTCTGGTCATTTTCTCAATGGTGAGGTCACTCATGTAATGCATGCATTGCACTATGCTGTATTTCGAATATCAACACCTTAATCCCTCATGCTTCCCGCTAGCCGGAGCAGTCCGGGTTGTGTGAGCTGCTGGTCGGTGGAGCCTGCTATTGTCTTGGTATAGTCTTCTTCAAAAGTGATGGCATCGTCCCATTCGCTCATGCCATCTGGCATCTTTTTGTAGCTGTGGGAGCAGCCATACATTACTACGCCATCTGGAAGTACCTCTACGCCCAGACTCCCAGGCAGGTCCAGACCTCCAGATGACATCAGTGATGACTTCACAGGAATGGACTCCTGTGATTAAACTGCTTGGGAGAGCTGTGTCCAAGTTCAAGGTTAGCTTCAAATAAGGGTGAACGTATTTGGAAAACTACCAGTACATTTATGCATTTTGACTATTTGTGTGTGCACAAGCAGCACAAATGAGTAAATCACAGGCAGCGGCAGACAGCAAGCCTTCCTCTCTGGTGCCATCTTGTTTCAGCTGACAGGACCATTTTCTACTGCTGCAACAAAAGCAGTCCTAGCAGGCAACTAGAAAATATAAATGAATGTGCTTTGCACATTAGAATCTGTGTATGCTAGACTCTTTATGGAATAAAGTTTCCGAAGTGAATACACCTCCAAACTGCACACATTGCTGGAAAATCAAGTTGGAAAATCTATAGGCTTCAGAACCTCAGTCTGACCTACTCACCAATAGAAAAAGGTTTTATGCCTTTGAGTACCAATGTTGCCACCAAGAAATATAGAGTGCAGAATATCACACCTGACAATATGCTGTATTCATCAATTATCACCATTACTTATATTCTTTTATGCTGTTGTTTAAGAAAACAGCAGAGAAAGACTCATTGCTAAAAGATAATAGTGCAGTAGGATCATAATAACCTTAACATTAAAAGTAGGAATAAGACATTTCAGTAAAGTTCAAATGATGTTGGAGATGACACAACTCAGTTCAATTTTATTGACGACCCTGCAACAAAACCAGATGAAGCCTCGGGTAAAAACACAGATTGGTCCCAACTGCTTGGAAATCCTTGTGTTTTTCTCAAGGATTCCTTCATTTGAGTCTTATCTCCACTATCTCCCAAGGAAACAATGTTGAGACAATGTTAATTGAATATTGAGTAAATCTTAAAACAATGTCACAGCCTGGAATAATGATAAAAGATGTCAGATCCCACCAACCTGCATTATATTATACAACAACCAATGAGGTCTTTTATGAAAAAAAAACAAACAAACAAAAAATCAATAGCAGCGATACCTTGTTGTGATTAATCTGAAGCAGCTTTGTAAACTTGGACACAGCTAGAATCTCCACTTTGGTTAATTTTAATGATGTATATCACTGTATTTCCCAGTAATTTGATTTTGTTCCAGTGATCAGGGGTTAGTTATCAATATTGGAGGTTTTTCTCTCTGTGGTGCGTGTCCAGATTCAGTGTTCAGAGGCTGAATTCACGACATTGTCTTAATGTCAAGAGGAAGACAATGTTTACAATAAGCTGCCTTGACTATCATTGTAAATTCAGCAATTATTATAATCATAATTTACATCTGATAAACATGAGGAGTTCTTACTTCCAATCTAGATTTGTATATCACTGTTATTTTTATCAGTAGTTTTTCCTTTTTTTCGGTGATTTATTGTAATTATCAACATAAGTATGAATAGACTAATTTATTAATGTATATATAGCATACATTTGTGGTTGCAGCCTTACAGACCTGTATACATCCACAATTATTTGGTACCTGATTATGTAGTATATTTACTGAATACTAACAGTTTCGTGTTGTTGGTTAGATTTTGCAAAGACGAATGTCATCAGTATCATTTATACAGAGATTATATTTTCCTGTGATGTGATTGTAGTGTTGAAAATAGGTGAAAACTAGTGACATACTTTGTCTGAAACCACAATGAATCAGCACTGCCAGAAGGCTGAATTACTGCCATAACTGTTAGCACACCCTACCGTGATTAAACAATACATTTTATCTGAAAGGAAACTGAAGCTATAGTACTCTTGAACAATCTGCCCCAATATTAAGGCATCTCAGGAGTGTGTGCGTGTGTATGTGTGTATTACTTACTGGGTGCAGTTGTTTGTATCTTTTACTATCTTACACCCATTAATCCAAAACCCATGGTTGTAAGTGTTTACATATAAATAGCTTGTACATATAATTATCTATTTGCTAAGAATCTTTAACTCTGCTTGCCAAACAAGCTTATACACTTTGATGAATGTGGCAGGAGAACTCTAAAATTTAAAGGTATTTGAAAAATGAAACTGACGTGGATCATGTTTCAACAGTTGTTTGTCACTCAGGATTTTACACCCAATTTAAAGGACCACCTACCTGCATCAATTGTTTGTATTCTGTCTGGTTGTCACCACAGCTCCACTTGGTTACTTGCAAATGTTTTCTAAAAGTTTTACATGATGGTTACTATTCAGACAATAACTGAGGTAAGCTGTAAAGGAGCCAGGAAGTTTGGTATCAAACAGCTAAAATCAAGTTTCAGCACAATGTTACCTATGGTAAACACATGTAAAAAGCCTTAAAATAAATTAATGTTTCGTCCTTGTAGCATAATCTCACATCATTATATTCAGAAAAATCTAAATTTGAATATGATCATATGTAATCAGCGAGGAAAAAGTAAGGTTAGAATGTATATTTACTTTATTAAGCAAAGTAGAAGTAGATGTCCATGACTTCCTTTTCTCTGTGGTATAAATGAGATACTAATATTTCTTTGGAGGATGACGTAAAAAGCAAGGGAATGTGTCATTCTGCTAAGTTAAGTGATTCTTGCTCATATCTACAGTCAGGGCAGTAATAAAAAAAATAAAGTTAATATCCTGGATTACAATGGATGAAGATCTAGGTTTACCTTAAATTGCTGTCACATTGTTGTTCCATATGGTGGTGTATTAGAAGTGGATAGTAAGAAAGTCTTAATGTGAGAAAATGAAGGAGATTTTTATGAAACATCAAGTCCTAGCTGTCACGTATTTGAAATTTGGGTGTTGCGTTTGATGTCCTGCTGTTCTAAGTAGTGCATGTGCATTAGGATTAATGGTGGGGAATGCCATTGGTTCTGCTGCATCATGATCAGCTAAACGAGACAAAATTGAATTTTCAATAATCTATGAGTAGTCAAATAATTATTGGCCGAATTAATCAGAAAATATGTGAAGATGTCAATTTCATTGTGTTTCAAGTAGGGTGAACTGATAAATTGTCCCCAATTCCTTAATTTTGGGAAATCAACGATCGACTGAAACCTAAATGAAAAACTGGTCTTATCCATTGATCTTATCTACCTTGGCAAAAGTGAAAATAATCTACTGTCACATTTTGCTTTAGAGAGGAAGGACTGTTAGGTCTGACCAAACAGTTCAGATCTGCATATGTGGTGTTAACAATAGTCACTCCTTGTTGCCAGCATAGGCACTTTCTTGCAAGTTCGTCAAATATAATGGCTTTCCAGACAGATTTTTTCTCCCAATAAGAAACTGGTATTGGACAAAGTTGGATTTGGCAAGTCAGACGTTTTTAAATATCGGTAATCATGATCAGCCAGAAAAAGGTGACCGGTGCACCTTCAGATACAGGATGCATGGTGTTTGGGAGCTGTGGTGCTCATGTGAAGCGACACGTCCACATGTCTCTGTGGCAGCTTGGTGATCTCCAGTGTCAAATGCATTGCAACATGTTGCCTGAGCATTCTTCTTCCCTGGCATTACGTTCTTCTATTCTACTGAGACAGAAAGCAGAAAAGTGTGTATTGGGTTATTAGAACCACACACAGTGAATAGGTAAAAAAAATCTCCATATGATAACTGCAACAGATTTTCAGTGTGAGGTTATGCTGCTACTTAATTATTTTTTAATCTCATTAACATATCTTTACCGTGTATGCCAATATATGTGGAAGACTCTGTGAATCAAAATATGGATCTTGAAAATGTTTGAGTTTGTACAAGGATACACTGTGATCCTGTGATCAACCCTACTGACATCCATTAGTCACATTATTTTTTTAAATTTTTTATTTTAAATTAAATTATTTTTTAATTTTAAAGAATGGATATTCCCATTGCTTTTACGGTGGTAATAAAGAATCTCAATGCATAATCTGTTTAAAGCAAAGTAAATCGTTCTGACAACATTAAGTAATGTATGGAGCCAAGCCAGATACTTACCCTACAAGTTTAATTAAAGCGCCTCTGTATTCAAACATTCACCTCCCTTTTTGATAAAAAAAATGGAATGTACAAAAACATAATGTGGATTGAATCATTAGAAAGAAGATTGATCAGCTTCTAACTGTAAATCTCAAACAATTGTTTTTGTTTCTTTTTTGAGCTGTAGATATTTCAGAAAGATGAACTGATCTAAAATTAACACAACATCTTCTTTATGATTACAAATGTATCACCACAAATGAGTGGGATATTTATTGTAGATTTAAATATGTCTAAATGAAGCAAAGATATTTAACTGATGCTAATTTGAACCACATTCATGAATACCGAACAGCTTGTATTTGTATTCTGTGTTTATTGACGCCTTCAAGATACATCAAACAACTGAGTGTTGTATTGTACCTTTATCATATCCAGTATTAACACTACTTCTATAAGCAATTTAATTATTTTACTTTTCTGTCTTTATCTTGCTTACAGTATTTGTCTCTTTTAGAGATGTAGAGCACATATGACTTTGTATGAATTCCAAACTTTTTACAATTGGCATACCTATTACTATTATTTCAGGCTTTTTGTGATTATGACGCTGCTTAGTGTTTTTAGGCCTGCTGCTGATCTCTCCCTGTTCCCGGAAGGCTAAAGTATTTTCCCACATTCATTGTTCTATAGTTTTCAGTTTGGTTATTGTATCTGGTGCTTTTCTGTGCTGTGATAAGCCAATTTGATGCTAACAATGCTTTTATCTTTTCTATCTCTGTTATAATAAAAATGATTTTTCATGCACTCTATTGTTATACTCTTCCTTTAATTTTTTTCTCCATTTCTGTACTTTGATGTGAAACCTTTATCTCTTTCTTTGTGTGTATTTCTTTAAACTTGTACTGTATTTACAAGTTTAAAATCAAGTTTGACCTGTCTATAAGTTTGGAGACACGCTATGTGTTTTACCAGCTTTGCACTCTTTGTCAAATAGCTCAGGCAGATTGGTTGGAGAGCATCTGTAAACATACATTTTTAATGCTTTAGTGTTGATCTTCAACTATGCTTCTCTGTCCTGGGCTTTGGACAGTCATGGCTTGGCAGGTTTATAGATGCGCCATAATCCTTTCCATTTTCAGTTGTCTGTAACATATTCCAAGATGGGATATTGTCTTACAATCCAAAACAGCTTTGAACTTTTTCACAACTTTACTCCTGGACCATCTTGTGTGTGCTTTGATCTCTACAAACATTTTTGGTCAGTAATATTCACTAACATATCTCAGATGCCTTCACAGGTCAGCTTAATTTATATTGACATGAAATCACACACCGATGGATTGTGTTTAGACTCCAAGAAGTCAAACCAAGAGGTTTCTGTTTGGAGTTAAAACTTGGTTCTAGTCATTTCAGACTAAAACTTGGTAATTGGTAAATTGGTAGGCTATGACTTGGATTACTTTTACTTTTACTGTTCTTTCCAAATACTAAACAGTCTCTCCAGTAAACCTACTCAATAATAATTTTCATTAATTTCTACCCTGTTGAGGGGTTTCCAACCTATTTGCATTGAAGACAGAGATAGTAATGACGTGTCCGCCAGAGGGCGCCATTTTCATCGCTTTAAACCGAAGCAGGTGTATTTTGGTGACGAGCAGAGCTCGGTCCTTTCCGTCTCGTTTCGGCCGCGAGGCGCTGTGGATGTAGGAATGCGGTTACCACAGGGCTGTGGGCTTTGCTGGCCACTCGGCGCGGCGGAGATACACGCAAGGGAACGAGGACCCACCGCGTCTGTCTGTCGCCCAACTTAGCGGGGTCGACTCGGGAATGTGGAAGGGAACTCGAGACGGAGAGGCGACGGTGGGAACGGGGCAGCAGCGTCTGTACATCCCCCATCCATTTTTTCTGGGGATTTTCTGTCTTTGTGGGGGGGAGAGAGGGACTGCGAGAGAAGCCAAGGATTCCCCGGCAGCACCATGGAGCCACGCACTGCAGACAACGTGAGTACTTTGAGGCAACAGACACAGGCGCTGCTGAAGCACCAAACTTTTCCACCAGCTAACCTAATTAATTTAAAAAGGCAAATCATTCACATACGTTTTTATTTGTGGGGTGGTATTTATACTAATTAGATAATAATTGTATAAAATGAGCCGGAGTACAGTCATTAACGCACCTGCTGACGGTCAGAGGCCGCGCCTGCCGATTCCTCAACGGATTCATTTCTGAGGATTTTCTCCTGCCTTTTGTTGCTAAGGCGGTTGCTACTGACGACCAGCGAGTCCGAAGTGGTAAACAGACGGACTAACACTGAATAACGGGGCGACACAAGTTGAGCTCCACAGTTTTATCTCTCCCTGATGGCGGTGGGTGTCCTGACCTTCTGGTGGTGAACACAAGGGCGGGCAGCAGGTCAATAGCCTGTGAGACATTGTTACCAAGTGGGTCTCAAATATGTCATCGTAAAACATAGAACCTACTCACTAGTTTGTCTTACTGTGAGTAAGTGAAGGAGGGGTTTCCTGGGATTGATTTAACTGCAGCCAAGTGGCCAGATTACTGTGGATTAGGCGGCATTTAAAATAGTCACATTATCCCAGCACTTCTTAAATCTGCTACAACATCATCTATTTAGGCTGACCTACTACTATTTAAAAAGATGCAGTTCAAGTGTTTGCAGGAGGTCCAACATTTTGGTGCAAATACATCGGGTGGCAACTTGATAAATAAAGAGCTGCAATAAAGGTGTCCTGAAATGTTTTGTCTGTTCTCCAACACAGCTGAATGACCTCAGCATGTCACAAAGTTCTATAAAGTTCTTGTAATTTATCAGTGATTTGATTTCAGATGTGTTAAATCAGGAGGACATCTAAAACATGTAAATGTAGAAAACACTAATTGTTGACAAACCCTTGACAAGACCTGCCATTATGCTATTATTCATTACACATATTGAACATTGCTCTGGAGAAATTTTTTCTTGCTCTTCTTTTCAGAATTGTTTTTATTTTAGACAAAATTGAGAGAGTTTCTAAGCATGAGCACTGCATCTCAATTTAATTTAAGTCCTGACTTGGACTAGACTTAAATATGATGTACATGTTTTGAATATTGTGTGATTTAAATCGTGCATTTAAATATATGCCAAAGCTGAAGTTAATTTATGTTGTAAACGTTATGTTAAGTTAAAATTCATCAGTAAAGTAAGATGAGATGGACTTGATTACAACACTTTTGTTTCTTTATCAGTCATTTCTCTATTCCCCTCAACACTGCAATGGTCTAATAATGGCCTTTCTGTTAAAATAGAGCTGAGGTCTTCAGGAACACAATATAATAGTAACATAGACCACATGGATTATTTTTTAAAATTGATAATGGTTTTCTACCATCATAATGCTATGATAACAGTACTTGTATGAATACCAAACAAAAGTAGTGGTATTTTAATTTAATTAAAAATACACTGTTCATCAAGTTTAGATGAACATCTGATTCCAATGTATGACTTTCTCCATATGATATCAAGTGCTGCAGGAGCCTGCAAATAACACATTCATGTAGATTAAGTGTGTGGCAGCAAGGAGACACCCAAATCACGCGTCTGCTCTGAGGGTTGGGACCCACTGGTCCAGAGGCCACATAAATACTAATGACAAGTCAGAGTCGGCCCCCTCCTCTGTCAGTTGCTCTTTGACTCCACTATATAACCTCTGGCCAAAAATGTTTTGCAGCCACAGTGACATCTCTATGATTTGGAGTTGACCATAAAGTTCCCTTCTATGTTGATGTTTTTATGGTTTGTGTGTCAAACCCCAAAATGTCCATAGTTTCAATATTATTATTTACTCAGTTTTGTTCATTTTTTAGCTATAAACTTAACCTTGATAAACTCAGCTATTCCCGGTGCATAAGTGTCAGAATACTCCAGCTTGCTATTTAAAATAGCAGAAATTCAACTGGTACTCATGTGACTCTGAAGGGACCTGAAGGACACCTTAACGTTTAGAATTACTGCTGGGATACTTTGATGTAATTATGCCATATATGCCAATTTGCAATATGCCAATTTTTTTTTTCAGAGTGAAAGGTGACAGTGAAATGAAATGCAAATTGTCTGAGCTGGCACTGTGACCTTCTTCCTGCTGCAGATGAAGTGATAATACTCAACGTCAAGGTATATTTCTCATCTTTTTGTTGTTCATCACGTTACCATCAGGATGAATTCATTTTGCATAGTACAGGGCTTACTATACAATAAATATCTTCACAACTAGTGTGCGATAACCTCCTGCATCCATCAGCTCCTCTTTTGTCTGTCAGAATTGGAGTTTGTGAGGCCAACAACATCATCATGTTCTACGGTTCTTCCTCTGGGGCCAGCATGTCCCTGCCATCCAAGAGTCGCCTCAAGCGCCAGAGCAGAACCTTTACACAGGTATGTAAACATCGCTTCTCCCATATGATATAGTGATATGATCATACAAAAGGATTGTTTAGGTTTAATTAGCTTTCCACTGGTCAAAGACTACAAAGCGCTCTAAAACATTGATAAATGTTAGACTTAAGTTATTTACAGCAGATTAATTTATTTTAATTAGATAATATTCAGCAAAAACACAATTATCCATCTAATAACTTCATAGCTACTTGAGAGGGGTTGCATGATGTCATGAAACAAATAAAGTAGGATCCTATAATTTTCACCATACATAAAACATAGGTGGAATTGTAAAATTTAACAGTCTTACAACATTCACTGATATTGACAAGCAGGAAAATCTACAAAGTAGTCTCTGTGGTATTTTGTTCGCTGCCCTTGGTGTGAATGTCCTGACCTGGAAAGGCTAACCTGGCTTACCTCAGCTCTCCTCTTCACACAGACAGCAGCGCTTAAGAAAAACAACAAAATCCACAGAAACACACAAACCAGGGTGTCTGAGAGTTATAGTCATGTACTTCCACTAAAATGTCTATGACCGATGGAAATTATTAAAGCAGTCAGTCCCTCCAGGATTTGACTTACAGCCCAATATTTTGAAACATTTTTGCTTAAAATTTGCAATAAACTCTCAATTATTCATTAGTGTGAAAAAATATGGGTATCTGTTGATTTTTTCCAATTTAATGTTTCATGAAAACAAAAGTTTTCTTTTTACTGTAATATTTGTTTTGTGATTTTGTTCTTCTAAGTTCATGATGTGTACTTCACTGAATACATTATTCTTTAGGTCCTGTACCGCACTCTGAGCTACAGAGACCGTGTCCCAGCAGAGACGGGGACAAACACTCGAGGGGATCGGCGCTCCACTACTGAACCCCCAGAGCGGCCAGCGGATGACCCCGCCGAACTCTCCACTCAGAGCTCGGCCCCAGGGGTGCTGAAGATCTTTGGAGATGAGATCTGTGCCGGTGCCAACTACAAGAGTGTCCTGGCCACGCCCCGCTCTAGTGCTCAGGAACTTGTGAAGGAAGCGCTGGAGCGGTACTCGCTTAGCAAGGATGCAGCCCGCGTCTATGTGCTGTGTGATGTGATCGGACGTCTAGAGGGGGGTGGGGCATGGAGAACTGAATGCCTGCGAGCGCTTGGGGACAACGAGAAGCCGCTGTTGCTCCAGGAGCTGTGGAAGCCCCGAGAAGGACATGCTCGCAGGTTTGAGCTGCGAAGGAGAGCTGAGGTGGACGAACTCAATGCCAAAGAGAAGGATACCATCACTGCTGGTAAGTAAACACACACACACACAATCGCAGAGCGGCTGGTCTAATTCTCTTCTCTCTTACATGTCAAACTCAGCAGAAAAGCACAGCTCGTTAGCTCTTCTGCAGTTGCCGTGTGTGTGTGTGTGTGTGTGTGTGTGTGTGTGTGTGTGTGTGTGTGTGTGTGTGTGTGTGTGTGTGTGTTGTGTGTGTGTGTGTGTGTGTGTAAATTTTGTAGAAAGGTGCTGTGAGGAGAATATTTAATCAGGGTCAGAGTAGTGTGTGTGTTTTGACATATCAAAACTCAAAGCGCATGCACACATGCATTCACACACCAAGGTAGAGCTCTGAAATCCTACCATCCATTGGTCGATGTCTTTTTAGAATCATGTGGGAATTTCAGTGTTGGCTTAAGTCTCACTTCAGTACTCTGATCTTTTAAATTCGTTTAATTCTATCTGGAAATCTACCATTTTAGTAAAATGTACCTTTTTCATTTTTGTCCTAAAAACTAAATGAAAACAGACTGACTTTTCAGTATGCAATACAACAAAGTCAGCAGGCATGCTATGTTTGCAAATGCATGTCTCTTCAGTAAAGGGATTTGACCTTTTATTTCTAATTGTTTTCAGTTTTTTAAAGTTTGCTTCTTGTATGCATCACCTGGATGGATCCCTTTAAAAGAATTCAAGAAACATGATTCTGGTGGTTTTCTGTGATGGAGGACAAGTATTTTTAGCCTCAGTCACACATTATGCTTTCCAGCAAAGCCGACATTTCTTATGAAGCGTGCCAGGGTGTACTGGTTGCTATGTCAACTTCTGCACCAGCCAGAGAGTCAGTCTGCAATCAAATAAACTGTTTTCTTTTTTTGTTTTTCTGATAAAGCTGAATATTTTTCACGCCACACAGAAAAATACAATTTCAGAAAACAGAATGGCTTTCATGTCAAGTTGTCATTTGTTGTATACATACTACAACCTAAGTACATAATTATTCATACCCACAGTCAGATTTAGAGCTTGGGGTTCTTCTCTTCTCTTCTCTTTTTTACAGTTTTCACTATCTCTCTTCTGAGATGTGAAAACTACCATTATTACTTTTGTCTAGAAGTAATAATAGCAGTGCTTCAATCTGAGGAAATATCTATACAGCAGAAGAGATGACAATTTATTGAGGCATTGCAATTTCAAACAGTTTCTAACCAAAGATGATCAAATACCAGTAGAAACATTAAAAAAACGGTCTGCACTACTAAGAGTGTGACCAAAGTAATGCCAAAAACTGTTTTTGAAAAAATATGGTTTCAACTTGTCAGTTTTTCAGATATGTTTTAGGCACTTTAAGGAAGAAAAATGTTTGCAACACTAAATCAGACTAAAAATGACTGTTTGCAAAGCCATTCTGCACAGTAAGAGCCATTATCTACAAATGGGGAAAATAATCAAGGAACAAGAAAGAAACCTAGTAGCTGGCCTTCCAAGATTCAGGAAGTCACATTCATAGTGGTGGCTGTGTGATAGTCTTGCTTGGCTGAACCTGAAACACTTGATAAAATTGTGAATCCTGCTCTTCTGAATGAGAATGTCACTTCCTGATTTTAAACAGGACAAAGATGCAAAGCATTCAAGTCCACCATGGAATGGCAGACATAAACAAAATTAATGATTGAAACTCTTCTCTGTTTAGCCCTTCCATGCTCTTGAGAAACGGGGTCATTTAGATCCCACATGTTTTTTTACTCTGCATGTTGCGACAGGGTCATATGACCCTATGTATGCTTTTACAAGTTTTTTTTGTGTGGTTTTGGAAATTGACTTTCTGAATGTGACCATTAGAGAGTTAAGACAATTCTGCAAAGAAGAATGGGTTATTGCGAACACTCTGACAGCTGTTGTGCCCAGCATGCAGATTATCAAGGGTTATTCCTTTTCCACACACAGCCAGGTTGTGTAGAATCACTTTCTTCTCCTTTTAAGAAATGAAATATTCATCTGGAAGCTTATTTTGATCTTTACTTGGGTTTTCTCTGTCTTCAATGTGATCAAAAAAGTAATAAACAAGAGAAATATACAAGGATGCTCATAGATTTTTTCCAGGCATTGTATTTTGGGGTCTGTATGTTCCACAATTTTGATAGTGGTGCTTTAAAGTACAAAACATGGTTTATATGCCATTTGCTGTCAGAATTATCTACATCATAGACTGCATCGAAAAATATATCGGAAAAATAGTTTTGATATTGGCTGTATTAAAATGGATTAAAAATATATGCTCAGTCTCATTAATGTAATATTCAGTTTGCTTATAAGCTGCTTAAGTGCTTGTGGATGTCAGACTGTCATCACAACACTGACTTCGTTTCACTTAAAACTTTAAAAATCGAAGCAAATTATATGAGTTGAATGCAGTGAGATGGAAGTTTAGACATTTTGCAGCTAATTTCTAAAAATAAATACAAGTCAGATTACAGGACTGAGAGGAGGGACAACTTTCTCTTTGATCTCTTTTGGAAAAGTAAGATATAAATAAAGTTAAAAAAGGGGATTGATGACCTTTGCTTAATTTCTCTATGCAACATTGCCTCTAGAATTGTGTGTGTGTGTGTGTGTGTGTGTGTGTGTGTGTGTGTGTGTGTGTGTGTGTGTGTGTGTGTGTGTGTGTGTGTGTGTGTGTGTGTGTGTGTGTGTGTGTGTGTGTGTGTGTGTGTGTGTGTGTGTGTGTGTGTGTGTGTGTGTGTGTGTGCGCTTGTTTAGGGTTTTTTTTTTAAGCTGAGCTCAGCAAAGTTATTTTTGAGAGCAAAGGTGTCTCCATGTGCTCGTCCATTAATGGAGCTATTGGGCACAGCTTATTTGTCAGTCTTTGAACATAGCATCTATGCAAAGTTTCAGTTCAGTTTGAAACAATTTCATAGTTCTGAAATAGCTGTTTTATGAGTTTTTAATGACCCTCAGCTAAATGCTGATTTGTAGAACTGCTGCTCTGGTGCTTTTAGACCTGACTGCTGCCTTCTGATCACAGCTTCCTCATTTCTCTGAACATTACATAAACAATGAAGGCAATGTTTTAAAAGGTCTATTTTAACATGAATTTTTAAGGCACAAAGTATTAAAACACCAACCTTCACCATTTACTAAAATATTTTAAATAAGTAAAATGGAAGAAAATGAGCCCGTACAACTAAACTTACCCTAGTTAATAATGAATACAGGAATTTAAAAAATGACTGAAAGAAGTTAATTTCCTAAGTAGCTATCTGTACATTATATTATCAGTGTTTTCAAAATGTATTTATTTATTTATTTTTTTTATTGATTTTTCCTCTATCACTTAGAATTATTTTTGTTATGTATCCTAGCAGAACAAATTTGTGTTTGTTTCTGGATGAAAATGAAATATCTTATTTGGTAGGCTATATTCAGTAGTTGTTGGATTAATTTAAAACATTTATCCTATGATTAGTATTACCATGTAAAATCCTTTGTTCTAAGGTGAGACATTGGTTTAACATTCTGAAACATGACCTGCTTTTTTAAAATGCTGTCAAAGAAAAGAGCAAACAATAACATAACAGCAAATATTGCTTTCTATGAAAAACTTCTGTTCACTTATTACATTTTGATGTTTTTATTTTCACACTAACCTTTTCTCTATGTTTTAGCTTTTAGAAAACTCACCCAGCCTGGACTTATTTCTTGTTCTGTTAGCAATTTTATCGTTTGTTTTTTTTTTTTGTGTTGTTTTATCTCTGGTGTATGTGGGAGTGTGCATTTTCATATGTGAATTGTCTATTCTCACATACACTTTAATAAAAGAGATCACAATTTAAAGATACTGCCATAGTTCACTGCCAACCTGAGCTATGGTTATCCTGCAGACATTTTGTTCTGTGAAAGTTAATTTGTGCCAAAGTGATGCTCACATAGGGACTTCTGCTGTTTATTGAGCAGTTTTTCTGTGAATGTTTAGGTTTCAGCTTTACTTGTCACTTTGATGGTGTTTGAATGCAAGCTGACACTGTGCACTAATGGAAATCATTTCCAAGCTGTAGAGGGAGAGTGCAGGGGTTAGGGAATTCTGAGGGACTCTGTGGTTTGGGTTAACCCACTCTACAATAAAGGCCACTAAACCTCTTTTTTTTAATAAAAAAAACCCCAGCAAAAAACATTAAAATAATAGCATTTTTTAACGGTTATCAAATCCCATGACTTTCATCTCCTAGGTGTTTAACTATACATGCTATTTGGAGAAGTCCTCTTGGAGCCCACTAAAACTTAGCTAAAGTTGTCTGTATCAGAACTGTGTCATCAATTTAGAGATACACTAATGACTTCGTTGTATTAATGATGTTGATGGAAAATATGGTGGTACTAAGGGTTATTCATGTAAAACACCATTGATAACATGAATAGCTGAGAGAAAAAATGATGTGATTTCACAAACTTGGATAGTGAGATATTTGGAGATCCAGGAAATACATTTACCAGAAACTGCAATGCAACCAAGCTTGTCAATGAAACCCATGTATTTCATGTTATTAGAAGCCTTGGCTAAATAGCTTTATTTATGACTTTTAGACTTGCAGTTGAACAGTCATGGCCAGTTTTTAAACTAGATTTAATCCAGTCAAAATGCTTTTCAAACATGGTGAAGCAAAGCAGAAATGAGTCTTTAAAAGTTAGGTTAGCAAATTTGATTTCCAGGCATTGCAAATGTTGGCTTTGTTTATGAACTGGTTTAAAATACGTGGAATGAGAGCCTCAGTCATGTGGACTTCAACTTTGAAAGAACGCGTCCAACTCCTCTGACCCTGTAGCTATTCATTAAACACACTCGCATAGATTTGGCACAAATTAACGTCATCATTTTTGTCTTTGCTTAAATAAATTTGGCATCTAATTTGACATTTTTATGTTATGAGGAAAATCCTGCCACACCTTACTAAGCAGTTACTATCTCTCTGTAGTAACTGCTTAGTGTCTCACTTCTTTCTGCATGTACGTCTTGTGGCATGTGCTGTGTGAGGTTTTGCGTGTTTGGGGGTAAATTCTGTTCTTGGTGTTTGGGTGTGGGGTTGTTTTCTCAGCCCCCTTCTTTCCCCCTAACCCCTTCAACCTTCCTGTAGGGCCCAGAACCCCTCAATTCTTGGCGGCTCTAATGGGTCGGTCTGGGCTGGGCAAACACAGGAGCTCCCCCCTGCGGTCTGGTCGGGTGGTACAGTCCAGCTCTAAAGGTGGGGACTGGCCTCAGGGAAGGTGGCTGTCAGTCATTTCCATGAAGACCACCTCTACCTGTGTTGTCACCCCCCATAAGTCAGTGACATACAGTGGCTTGCAAAAGTTTTCATACCCTTGAACTTTTCTATATTTCGTCACTTTCCAACCACAAACATAAATCAATTTACATTCCTATGACATATAAATGCCAACATTTCTTACAAATGTGCAAAAGTATTCAGCCCATTTTCTCTGCTAATGACTAAATGGAGTCCACCTGTGTGTAATCTAATGTTAGTAGAATCCATCTGCTCTGTGACACCTTTGTGACACATTGTCCTGCTTGAAAGTGAACCCCAATGTACAGAAACCAAGATGGGGGACTCACTCTTGCCCGGCGCCTCTCACCTGGGGCAACTCCAGTGTAAATGAGTGTCCAACCACTCTCAGAGACCTGTCTCAGAACCAGAGTCATGCATTGAGGTGAGATCAACTAGCTGGAAAATCTCAACCTCATACACTATCTCAGGCTCTTTCCGCACCAGAGGGGTGGCATTCCATGTCACGAGAACCAACTTCTGTAGCCGAGGATTGGACCGTCAAGGTCCCTGACCCACCCATCCCACACCTCATGCAGCCCCTTTGGCACGCTGTTTCCAATGACTGTGTATATCATAAGGGACTTTGTTGCACTTTGTCTGGTTCCTCACCTAAGACCCATCTGCCTTGGATCCCTCTACCAGGTTATAAAGCCCCTGACAACATAGCTCCTTGGATGATTGGGACACTCAAATCCCTTCACCATGATAACTTGGCAGCCCATGGAGGGACATCTGTAACCTGCTGTTCACAAATGCTCTCCATCTAATCTGACTGAGCTTGCAAAGAATGGGCAAAAATTTCAGGTCATTAGGCAAACAAACCCTTAAAGACTAGCAGCTGGGATTGCATAAAACATGGTTCCACAAAGTATTGACTCAGAGGGGCTGAATACTTTTGCACACCACACTTTTCAGTTTTTTATTTGTAAAAAAGTTATTGAAAAATGTATAACTTTCTTTCCACCTCACAACTGTAGACCACTTTGTGCTGGTCTTTCACATTAAATTTATGTTTGTGGTTGTGATGCGACAAAGTATGGAAAAATCCAAGGGGTATGAAAACTTTTGCAAGCCACTGTAGAGTGTGTTAGGATCTGCGTGTGTGTGTGTTACATAGCCTGACAAAAGATTGCCTGTATTCGATTCATGGAGAGTTGTTCACCTTTGAACATTCTTGACCATTCAGCTTCTTGTGATGCTTCATCTTTTACCACTTATTCACCTAAGCTTTTATTTTATTTACATACGTTATTATAGATGTGCCACTAATCCCTAAGAAAGTATTTTAAATCTAGTCGGTTCACGCATGTGTTCAGCATTCATGTTAATAACAAAATACGCCAAATTAAAGAAAGTTTCCTATTTGCTCTTTCCATCCTTTTGTCTCCCTTTCACTTTGTTCTCTACATGTTCTCCTTGTTCTTCCCTTCCCTCCTTGTTTTTATACTTGTTATTCCTCTCTGCCTTCTCACAGATATTAATGCACAGGCCCGGAAGCTCCAGAGGAACAGGGCTAAGGGGACACTGACCCTGCCCCGCTCCAGCAATTCATCCTTCTGCCGCAGCCTCAGCGAAACAAGTCTTAATCAGGTAGGGGCCTTGTTCACACCCAGTTTAGATGATGGATTATCTGTTATTCATCAAACAACATAAATGCATACATGTTTCTCTGTATGTGCAGCTTGGAGTGGGAGAGGAGCCCAAACGATATTATTCCACCTTGCCAGGGCCACTGAGGGGTCGAGAACGTGATGGACCCTCCAGCAACCGGAGGAAAGAAGAGGGAAGTCAGGGAGCAGGAGGGGTGAGGCACTCTCTCTACCAGTCCCCCCATCTTCTTCTGCTACAAGGATTCAATCGACAGGTGAAGATAATGAAAATGTTTATAATACCATGATTTTTTTCCATTTTGCCACAATACAGCAACAAACAAATGTATTTTACTGCAATTTTATGCTATAGACCGACAAAATAAACCATGACTGTGAAGTGGAAGGAAAATAAAACATTCTCTTCTCAGTTTTTATAAAGGTGTGGCAAGCATTTATATGAAACAATTGTATTAAGCCCAAGTCAAGTCAACAATTAGCAGAACTACATTTTGATCTTATTTCAGTTGTCAGTCTTGTGGGGTTCTTGTCTCTTATTCTTATAGTGACTGAAATTTTTTGCTAATTTTTCTTTGCAAACTTGGTCAAGCTCAGATTGGATGTAAAGACTTGAAAACACTAGTTTTCAAGTCTTTACATAGATTTTGAGTATGATCAGATCATTCATAAATGATACCTCTCTAGTATAATTTAAAACAGTGGTTCTTAACCTTTTTTGAGGTACCGAACCCACCGGTTTCATATGCCCTTCTGTAGTGATAAATTAAAAAAAAAATGTTCCCCCAAATTCAAGAGTTAGGGGTGACTCAACTAGAGTCTAGTTGGGTCACCCCAAGATCACCAAGTCTTCTTAAAAGGTAGAGTCTCTGTGAACAGTTATTCAAAATATAGTCAGTGTTTTCAGCAGAGTTGAGCTGACTGTCCAGGAACGACCCAAGGTATTTAAAATTTGCCACGGTTTCAACAGGTTGGCCATCAAGAGAAACTGGAACCACTTTAAGGTCTTGTTTAGATCATTTAATTAGCTCTACATTCTTAAGAGAATGAAAAATTAATAATAAATAATAAAGACTTTGAGGTATTCTGATTTAGTAATGTAATTATAATAGTTGTGTTACCACCCCCACGCCACTAGAGGCAGTAGCAACCCCGAAAAGATGTGACTAAGGAGCAGATTTAGAAGTACATGAAGGCTACAGAATTTGGTAAAAACTGTGAGCTTTGCTGAAGTAATTAAAGACACAAGTTCAAATCCTTGCTGAGTGGAGCTCCTTCAATCAGAGCTCCTCCGCAGCTCTGGTTGACTAAGCAATGTAACGTGATCCTCTGCAGCAAGTGATGGCAAAGCGGGGCATCACGACTTTACACAAGTGTGTCTTTACCTCCAAGGCAGAGGCTCTGCTGAACCCCTAAGATCAACTCATCAAACCCCTGGGGTTAGATTGAACCCAGGTTAAGAACCACTGGTTTAAAACCATTCCATGTGGAGGGACATTGCCCTGCTGGAAAGTGAACTTTTCCCCTGTCTCAAGTTTTCTGCTGCGAACATGTTTTCTCAAAGGATTGGACTGTATTTGGCTCAATCCATCCTCCCAACTCAACTCTGATCAGCATTCAGTTCTGTGGAATTAAAGAACCCATCCTGCATGATGTTTGCGCCACCTTGTTTGACTTTTGTTTAGATCAGGGGTATCAAACTCAATTTCACCAGGGGCCACTTCAGCATATTGGCCACCCTCAACTGGCTACATACAAATCAGGAGTGCCCAGGTTCAGTCCTCCAGACTGCAACTTTTAGATGCATCTCTGCTAAAAGACACCCCAGACAAAAGGTTGTCTTCCCTCATTAGCAGCAACTCAGTTCTGTAGAGGCATATAATGAGTCAATGATCCAGGTGTGATACAGAAGGAATGCATCTAAAGTTGCAGATGGTAGCTCTGGAAAGCGAGACTCGGCACCCCTAGCATAAATGTATGAAAATAAAATGCTAAAAATAAATTAAACAACACCACCTGAGTGAAGTTGGCCCCCCCACCTTCTTCAAATCAGACAAAATTGGTGTCAAACGTTTGTGCTGGTTTGTGCAGCAAATATTTTCGTTTGTGCCGCTATCGTTTTAAAGATATAAAGAAATGTTTCTAGAGGTCATCCAAGGTCAACCAACCCCCACCTTCTTCAAATCAGACAAAATGGTTGTCAATCAACCATTTTGGTTTATGAAATCCAATTTTCTTTATAGCTTCAAAATGATAGCAGCACAAACGAAAATCTTTGCTGCACAAACCACCACAGACGTAGCACTAACGTTTGACACCAATTTTGTTTGATTTCATAAAAGTGGGGGGGCTGGTTGACCTTTTGACCTTTACACTTTCATTAATATCTTCAAAGCCAATGCAGCAAAAACGAAAATTTTTGCTGCACAAACCAGCACAAGCGTAGCCGAGTTGATTGACACCCATTTTGTCTGATTTGAAGAAGGTGGGGGGTTGGTTGACCTTGGATGACCTCTAGAAACATTTCTTTATATCTTTAAAATGATAGCGGCACAAATGAAAATTTTTGCTGCACAAACCAGCACAACGTTTGACACCAATTTTGTCTGATTTGAAGAATGTGGGGGGCCAACTTCACTGAGGTAACAACACCTCATATTGTTAAATAACTGATTTTATGTATTGAAGTTTTAAATATTACATTTAGGTTTCCGTGGTTGTAAAATTACTGTTCAGTTTAAAAATGACTATATTTAAATCAGTGTTTAAAGGTAAGCAAAGAAATAATAAAAACAGGTTTTGATGTTAACTCTCAACTTCATTCACAACATTTTTTTGTTATTACACAACCAACATTTATTTCACATAACAAAACAATTAGGTGACGTTTGCCTGGCCTTGATCGCAAAGCTGATCCCTCTTCACCCTGACAGAGGTCATGTTAAATGAATATTTTCCATATTTGACCAGTTATTTTTTTAAACAACCAAAACATTTAAAGCCCGTTGGTTATTTGACAGGTTCTAATTAACACCCTTGACTGGTTCACATGGGCAGACTTTATAGACTTTAAGCAAAGATTTAATCTAAGAAGCAACTGAAATCAATTAATTAAAAAAAATCCTTTCTGAATATCTCATGAACTCTGAACTAAATGCGTTTTTCTGACCGGGAGCTGACGGCTCTTGAAGGACGGCGTGGACAGTTAGGAAGCGCATTCAAAACCTTTGGTTGAAATGGCGCGTTAAATTCAAGTCTCCATTACAGACCAGAGAAAACTAAAGAGAATGTAACGTTGTGTTAATCCATTTGAGTTTATCAGTTTATCTTGAGAAAATAAATGACGATGCATAAGTTAATTAGATCGTAAGATGCGCAGTCCGCTGCTCGACCACTGCGGACGCGGCTACGCCGCTGCGAAGAATCAAAACCCGCTGGGAGAAACTGATCCAGCGGGTTTAACAAATGGAGCCTCTGGGTGCACGTGACCCAGGAGCGCTGCAGAGGTAACATCTGTCCGTTTGGAGAAGCAAAACCACGCAAAAAAAAAGAAAAAAAAATCCTGGTAAAAGCGCACGCCGGACCGCGCAGGGTAAAACACACAGAGTTCAATTGATCTATTTTAATCTGACAGATCCAACTGACTGATGAATTAATTTTTCTGCAGGAGGAAGTGCGTTCAGACCCCAGCGCTATAGTGCTATAATTTAAGTGAAGTCGTTAATTTAATTTATATGTTGTTGGGGACACAATCAGTGGTTTTTGTCACTAAGGAGAAAAATGTAGATGTATTTATCTGCTTAATTTGTGACGGGGTCTGGATTCACGGTGAATATTAACTAAACTGGATAAAATGCGACTAAATAGCCGATGTTAATATGATTGTAATTTCACGGATGAAAATAGTACATGACCGATTTTTTTTATGTTGTCGGTCAAGATAAGAATACAAAAAAGTCTAGCACGACCTGCCGCCCTGACACCAACTCACACACATCTTCATTCACAGTCTTACTTGTAAATCGATGTTTCTTTTCTTGGACATTTTGATGTTAGTTTGTCGATGTCTTGGTTTTATTCGCTGGAAAAATCAATAAGCAGCTTGAGGTGACTCTGCTGCTCTCTAGTGGTGAGAAGCCATAATGTTGGATGGTGACAATCGGAATGGATTATGGGAGATGTAGTTTGTAGTCACTTCGTGGTCAAAACTTATTTTAAGTCAATCATGGGCCTATAAAATGCTGGGGTGGCCACATAAAATGACATGGCGGGCCACATGTGGCCCGCGGGTCTTGAGTTTGACACATGTGGTTTAGATGCATCCTAACACAGCATCCAAACTGAACATAGTTTATTGTGAACTGTATTCGGGATGATGTGCAGTGCTGTTTTTTTCTAAAGTGTATTTAGACCAAAAAAGTTCCAGTTCAGTCTGATTTGATCATCTTCTTCAAAATCTTTATTGTGATCCCTAGATGGTTTATTGTAATCTGCAAAAGGGGATTTTTATGGGTTATACCTTTCTTCTTGCCCCCTTTCTTAAAGGACTATTTGGTGAAGTGCATGAGTCATAGTGTCCTGTCAAGAGATTGTCCTACCAGGGCCGTGAGTCTCTGCAGCTCCTCCAGAGATCCTGCTTCTCTGATTAATGCTGTCGTTGGGTCTTACTCTTTTACACTTTTGCATAATGAACAGTGTACACTGTTTATGTTTAAATGTGTAAAACTAGACTGGTTTCACTTGATTTCATTCAGTAAGTAAATAAGTCACACTTCAGATTTTAATGGTGAGAAATTAAAAATGTTCCCTCCATTTCAAAGCACTACTTAGTGTTGGTCTATCAAGTACAAATTCCAATAGAATAAATTAAGGTTTATGGTTTTACTTTTACAAAATGTAAAAAGGTTTAGAGGATTCGAGTTGTTTTTTCAGGCCTAAATGTATCAATGACTTTTCTGTGTTTTGCAGGACTGCCTGGTTTATCTTCTGAACAGGGAGCAGCACACAGTGGGTCAGGAGACCCCATCAGCCCGCCCCAACATATGCCTCTTCTCACCTGACATCCTTCCCCTCCACTGCCGGTTGCGCCGAGTCCCCGCACCACATCATCATACCAACAGCAACAAGGGAGATGATTTGGCAGAGAGTCACCGTTTCTGTGTTGCTGTTGAGCCTGTACTCAACGGCACTGTGCTGGTGAACTTTTCCCGCTGTGAGCGCACGACGACGCTGCGACATGGCGACCTTCTCTCCTTTGGAGCTCATTACATCTTCCTCTACAAGGACCCCACGGGCGCCAAGCCCCTGCCTGCTCAAACGTTGGCACGGCTACGCACGTTGGGGCAGCTCTATGATTCAGGGGTAGAGGAGGGGGAGGATGGGACTCAGACTTGTAAAATGTGCGGTTCTGTACTGAAGGACAAAACCGCACAAGTGGTTAGTGTCCCGGCAGTTAGACGTAGCTTCAAGCCACACCTGGTGAAACCTCGCGGTGTTGGGATGGTGTCAGGAGGTGAAACAGCAGGACGAGGAGGAGGTCAAAAAAGAAAGCTACACCTGGAGTTTGACCAAGCATATGAGGACCAGCTGTTGAATAGAATCGTCTCTCTCATTGAACCTGGAGGTCAGTAGCTTTTAAAAAAGAAAAAATCCCAGTATATGTGCAGAGCTACTCCAGTGTGCTACTGCCCTGAGCAGCACAATTCCATAATTTATCACTCGTGTATTAATGATGATATTTATTAATACGATTATAATGATTAAATGGTATTATGTCTAATTAATTAGATTATTAACATGTTGCTTTAATGGTCCAAGTATCTGAGCTAAGAAAGAAGGCCATGATGTTTTTATATTTTTTTAATTCTGTTGTATTGAACAGATTTTCAAACATTATAGATAATTCTCTGGAATCTGAGACAATCTCTAATATGAAAATGTGTTGTTTTTTGAAGAATTCTACTCTGAGGTTTAGATAGTTTGGAGACTGCAGCACAGTACTGAATTTTGATAAAAAAATCATTGCTGTATAGTTTTATGTAACCCTTTTAAACACAGATTAGAAACACTATTTAGAATTTTATTTATTTTATTTTGTTTAAGCACAATATCTGACCTAGTTTATGTATTTGCAAAGTAGTTTATTTAATGCAAAAATATTTATATTAATCGTTTAATATATCATATGTAGATTGTTTCCCCAGAGGGTGAATCAGTCTATATTTGATACTAATTTTGATGATTGATGACGGCAGCAAAACATAAAACATACTTTGACAAAACATAAAAATGTACTTTTTGCATCAATAACTTGATTTCAAAAGATGTCCGATTTGTTGTCAGACTGTACATCTCTTCTGTTTAGTCTAATCAGGCCTTACAAGTCGGTGCCTAAGTTTTCCTGCCCTGCAGAATAGAAAAAGCAAACCTCTGATTTTTAAACCCTTAGTTCTGTTTTATGCTAAAACGGACTCCAACAAAGAAAGTTACAGAAAGTCAAATATACAAGTGACATCTCTATAGTGTCACCTTGGTTGATTTTCTTCCTCTCTTAAAAAGACAGGAGTCACACAGTCTCATACAGTTAACTCTTCATCCATGAGAGTTAACTGTATGATCCCATTTTCAACTATATCACCTTATTCTCATGTAGGAAGAGTTCGCCTGTGTCTATAAATATTGTGATGATTAATTTATGAATGTATAGATTGGATATGCAACCCAATATGAAAATAAGTCAATAGTATTTTTTTCAACTGGTCTTTTAAAATTTCTGCCCCCCAGGAGACGACCATAAGCTGACGCCTGCCTACCTACTGTGTCTGTGTATACAACACTCTGCATCAACCTTCCCTCCTGGCAGCTTTGGCAAACTGCTGCTGAAGATCGTCCGTCGAATCCAAACCATTGCATGGGTTGGTGTCTATTCTATTACGAACTACAGTATTCTTTTGGTGAAATTTTACATTGGTTATCTCAGATTGGAGGAATACCCTCATAGGCTGGCATTCAACATGCTTTATATTAGCATAGTTTGAATGCTAGTGTGATCTAGGATTCAAACTATACTAAATCGTAGTGTTTTTGTTCATGGACCTTACCCCAGCCGGGTCTTTTCATTGGCTAATGCCCATTTTACGTCACAGCGCAGCTATCAGTGGGTCACCGTCTCACAAACTCATGCTAATGTACATTACCAGACTACCAGACCGACAGAAAGTTTTTGCGTCAGGACTCAAAAACAATGGTTCTCCGTCAGTGGGGTATCTGTACACCCCAGGTATCCTGTCAGGTATCCTGATCGTATTTGTGGAACTAAAATTCACAGATTTCTAAAATCTGAAATGGAAAGCCTTGCTTGGAGTAAACTTTTTCACGACCGCGTTTGCAGCTCAACCATCGTAGGATCAATAAGAACAAAGGATTGTCTGCTGGTGTAAGTATTATTGCTTTGCTTTCTTTGTGAAGCAAATGAAAAAAATAGTCTGAATGAAAAAAATAGTCAATAATAAACACATCCATTATGAAAACCTTTTAGCCATGTACAGCATAATGGCAGCACCGATACAACTTCTACATCCTGTCTGTTACAGCCTTACATTAGCTGAACAGATCAATATGCAATGTGTTCCATATCTGACATACATTAAAGATTTTATTTTACCTGAAAAGTCTTTTACTAAACTGTAGTTGTGTTAGCCACGCTAGCACCGAGTACCGTAGGCACATTCAAACCCTCTAAACCATAAATGTCCGACTTACCCAACCTTGCAAGAACAATAGGCGTCAGTGATCTTGTCCACAGCTATATTTATGCTGAGGGTGTGAGGATCTGCTGTTTTCCTCATCGACCGGTAGCTGTTCGCTGTGACGCGAACAATGTTAGAGGCGTCGCATGGCTCAAACACCTTGATGTCGTCCAAAAAAGATGACATGAACTTGTTGGTTCCTGTCCTGTCCATTGTCATGGCTGATATTTTGTGAAAATCCAGTAGAAATGCTACACTAATCGACTCAGAAATACTCTGCTGAGAACAAAAAATACAGTGTTTAGACATAGGGCTACCAGATAATGTGAGACATGTAGTCACGAGACACTTTCGAGGGGCGTTTCTGGGCGGAGCTTGGTAAGGTCCATTACGTTTTTTTCCCATAAAAATTTCTCTGTACCTTAACTGATCATTGTAGTTGAAACCAGAAGTTTACATACACATGCTCTCCTCTGAGATGTTTCCTCTTATTTGCACCATAGTTATTTCATTGAATGAAATTGTTGTTGAGCATTCACTGACTCTGGTTTAGGCCAAGCCTCCACTCGGAACCGCTGGTAGAAATAAGACTGAAAGTGGCCAGTGTTATGTCGGACCTAGATTAATGGAGGTTTTAATAAGATTTTAGCATGTATGTTGGCATATAGAAATCATTGAAGCAGTCTTTCAAATCTTAGTGAGAACACACACTAGGTTACTAAGCAATTAAAAAGGCCATTAAGGAGCTGTAATGGCAAGAAAGGATTTAGCTATTGGTTACAAAGCAAATCTTTGAGTTTGTAGTACAATAATTCAACTGGGAAATATAAAGATACAGAGTTTGTATTCGGAATAAAAGCTCATTGTTTTTGATATGTTTCTACAGCATCAATTTAAAACAATTATGCTGTTGGAAATTTGATGATCAGATTTTAAAATTACTAGTTAAACATAGCAAAAGTATCATATGGGCTTTCAAAGGCATTTGTGAAAAATTAAATTACGTAAATTCAGTATTCTGAGTTTGCCAGGCTTTTAAAAGAAGTATAGTTCACCTATGCAGATACTGCAAGTTTAATGGGAACTTAATTGGTGTGTGTGTGTGTGTGTGTGTGTGTGTGTGTGTGTGTGTGTGTGTGTGTGTCTTGCAGGAGAGGACAAAGGAGCTGGCTCAGAAGCAAGCTCAGCAGTGAGTATCACTTTCTAACTTATGCTGCATAGAAATAAATAATGTGTACTTAATGTGTGCTGTTGTTTGTGTCATTGTGTCTTCATAACAATGTAATGTGTCACCTTGCGTGTGTGTAGTCAGGACCCAGCCTCCTTATCTTTACTCAGCATCTCAGACCTGATCCCAGACTTGCAGACCATCTTCTTCTGGATGTCAAACTCTATTGAGATCCTCTACTTTATCCAGCAAAGGGCGCCAGCCTACACACACAGCATAGAGGCGCTGCAAGGTAACACACACTCAGTCTGAATGATGAGTGGAAATGGCCTGGCTGAGGAGTCATTACTTTCAGACATGCAGCAGATATGACACATCTGTACGCATCACTTTCCTTTTTCCTGAAGCCTCTTAAAGGTCCCTGTGTCTCTTGTCATCTCTTTCCAGGGTCAAAGGAGTCGTTGTTATCGGCGACCATAACAGCCAATGAAGAGGCTATGACTATCTTGGAAGAAGTGATCATGTACACATTCCAGCAATGTGTTTATTATATTACTAAGGTTCTCTGTCACTATTGCTTTGGCACTATATTCTTTATGTTTTAAAAACTGAGCTGATTGCAAATATAAATCATCTATATTATCGTTGTATTGAACATACCTGAAATAAAAGTGGTTATTCTATAGATTGAGATTATCTTGATCATGGCATATGTTTGTGTTTGTGTGTAGGCTCTTTATGTGGTGTTGCCTGGTTTATTAGACTGTAATCCATTCCCAGTCGACAGCTCTGAACCCTGCTGGAAAGGAGGTGTCGGGTTTCCTGAACCTGTCCGCAGAGTCCTGCAGGTAAGCGTCTGAGTTATACAGTAGACTTAGACTTACTTTATTGTCTTTGCACAGACACCACTTTGAATTTTGCAACAAAATGTCATAAATGTAGAAGTGTAAAGGTATTAGTCAAAGCTAATATGCCAAGTATGGTGATGTTGAACTTAAATGAATTTTATTCCTTAGATTTTCCTTGCAGAAATTCAAATGTTTTGAGAAACATTCTCCTGTCAATAAGTATAATTGACAATTTTTTTGTCAATTTAGGATTTTGATGATATGTCTGTGTGTCTATCTATCTAGGTGTGTCTCTAAATACAAAAGGGACTGGAGCTCATTCAGAATTAATGAATTCATGGGATCAGCTTTAATTGAGAAAAAGCTTAAGCAGACTCACATTTTGACACCCACTGTGTCTTCATTAAAGTTTATATAAAAGGCTGACAATTGATCCATGAGATCCTGCATTTTTTATATTTTTCAAGTTTGTTTTTTAGTTGTTAGGCTTCTGGTTTAGCAGCTGTTGATAATAACAATCTAAGAAAATCCTTATATCAAAGATGTAACTGTATTTTATGAATGGAAACTTCCAAAACTACAGTTGTAGCAGATTGGAGGTTAGTGGGAGGTCAGATCAAGGATATACAATCAGGTGTTGTGCAGGTGCAGTCATCGACAACCACTTCTTTGATAGTGGTTCCACTCTGAAGCAGAATTAAAAACTCTTGAACTCTGAGGAAATGAAACAAACAAAACAAATAGACATATTCTAAAGAAGCACAGCACACAGCTGTGCCTATTTTCTTTCAAACTGAAAACCGATTAATGATCATCATTCTTGGGTGTTGGTTGTAGTTTTACTCATCAAATTCAAGTAAAACTGCTACAAGTGTCTTCAGACCAGAGATCATAGAACAGACTGAATATATATTTTAGAATGTCACAAAGCATCAGTGATATTGACATTTCTGTTCTAAAAAGTTGATTTCTTTGTGTCTGCAGGTTTTTCAGAGTGCACAGGAGCTACTGCACGGTTACCTGGTTCACCCAGAGATCCAGGCTCAGATGTTTGCTTACCTCTTCTTCTTCTCCAATGTTTCACTACTTAACCAGTTACTGGACAAAGGTAAGACAGAAAAATAACACCCACAGTCCTACACTCCTGTCTATTAAATATCCTTAATAGTGTGCATAGTTGTTTAGTTGAGTGTGTGCTCTTTAGTCCTTGCCAGCATTTTGACAGGGACTATCAAAGATTTGTCCGCTGTGCCCTTCCCCTGTCTGCATTCTGTTTCCCCTCCTCCTCAGCTTTTCCCCCCTCCTCCCTCGTTCTTTCCATCTGGCCATTAGGGGGTTTGACAAAGAAGAGCAGAGGTAGAGTTGAAAAAATGGCAGGGTGAGGGGTGAGGACCTGGGTGGTTGAGTTGTTATGATGACCTTGCTAATTGTGTATTACTGGCTTCAAGTACAGAAACAGTATTTACCACCAGCGATTTTCAACATTTCCGGACAACTCACCTTATGTCTTTTGTCACACACACACAAGCACACTCTGAATTATGCCATATGTCTTCATTAACTGGTGAGACAAGTGAGATCACGTGTCTGGCAAAGGGAGAAGGAGAAATGCCTTTACACGGTCTTCCATCTCCTCCCCAACTCCAGCTCACCACTCCCCATTTTGCTGGCAGCTTTTCTCTCTACCGCCTCCCTCCTTCAAACCCTCTTCCGTCACTCATTGATATTTCACTGCTGATGGTGTCCATAGAAACAAGGGAGTGAGTTTATGGCAGGTATAGCTGACGTTTGCACCAGGCACTCCACAAGGCTCACACTCACACAATTACTCTTCACATCACATCACTTCAGAGGCCCCATAAACACAGTAAACATTGTGTTTACATTGCAGATCAGGATTAGAGTGTGTGTTTAGTTTGACTTGCTTGATTGGGTTATCTAAATGTGTGCATGTGGGTCTGAGTGTAAGCAGCTGTTCTAAAGCATTATTCCACCTTGATGAGATTCTATGTGATGTTTTGTCTGTATGAGAGCCTTCTTCCCAACATAGATTACTGTATGCCCAGACATAAGCCTATTACTTCAAAGAGGGTGTCTCTGTGTGTGTGCATCCAGAACATATGGTGGAGTATTGTAAAGGGTAATGTGTGTGCAGTCAGCAGATAATGCTCACAGTTCATTGTCTGCCTGCAGCTTCCTGCCATGTACAGTTTCTGCACAGACATGTCTGTGTTCTAAATAGATGCATACATAGATACTTTATCAATGCAGAAGAGAGAAATTCACATATCCAGTAGCACCAACTACAAATCCATCCACAGATATGCAATAAATAAGTTTAAAAAAATAATAATAATAAAAAAACATTAAATACCATGCAATGCATATAGTATAAGAGAGTATTAAAATGTCTAAGTGTTCTAGGAACAAAAGATCTGATCATAAGCACCAGGCTTTGCTACAGCTGCTTTTCTGGCTGACCAGGAGGGTATGAAGCAGGTGTCTGCTGTTGGTTTGTCCAGTGTGGCCCTGGACAAACTGATATATAATGACGTCAGTCAAACACTGAACTAGCTTTTCTCATTAGCTTATCCAGTTACAAGTATTTCACTAATCAGTAGTTCTGCACTACTTCAAGGAAGGAAAGCAGATGGTGGGGAATTTCTATCTTCAGAAGTCCAACAATATTTCTTATGCTTTGGAAGTGTTATAGCTGCAGTATGTAACCTTTACTAAAAAAAACAGTAACACTTAATTTGAAGGAGTGTGAATAATACTGAGATGACTGTATGACTGTGATGACTGTGTTATGAATGACAAGTAAATAATGATTAATACTGAATAAGATATATTGGATACGTGTGTGTGTGTATGTGCGTGCACATGCATGTGCGTGCGCGTGTATGTATTTTCCAGCCGACTACTTCTAGCTTTACAGTGATTCAGCAGCTGAGATTGAGTCCAAAATCCGATGTGAGATTCATTCATGCTGCAGTGAATCTCTGTCTTCACATCGTGTCTTTATGAAACCTTCAAAACAAAAATGATAAGATTTGGGATGCATCTTACTTTTGACAGAGTGAAAGAATTACATATAAATAATAGTCTTTACCACCTGTGTAAACTTTTCTGGTGAATGTTATAACGCGTAATATACGTTTTATAATGTATGTTACATTGTTTCATTTCTAATATAGGCTCTTGTGTCAGATAATCTAAGTCAATGTTAGAGAATAATTAATTTTTTAGATTTACAGAATCTGTTAGGCCTTCACAGCGGGGCTGAACCCCGGTATTACACCAAAGTACTGTAGCTAATATTAGCTGGTATCTCGCCTGTGGACACAAATACAGTAAAGTAATATTCTAATGACAAAATATACACACTAATATGTCCATCTTACTTGTGAAATGTTGTCTGTGGAGCCTCCATCAATCAGAACAACAATATCCCTCAGTGCTGAGACATCTTCTACTCTTTTGATTAAGCAAAGTAGGAGGGACAACCGCTCCAAGATGGCCGCCGTATTTTCTGTGCCGGAGCAGCCAATGCGGGGTCTGCTCTGATATTATGTCTATGGTTATAACGGCCAGACCTCCTGTTTAAAAAGAAGCTGAACTTTGTCACCTAATACATATGAGGTATGTGTCTTATTAACTTTACATTTTCTTTGAGAAAATAACATTGACTATGTTCTCTTTCTTTGTAATGTTAGCTATGAGCAATTCAAGCCAATCCTATCTTGCTGTAAGTTAATGTTAGCTAAAGTTATTAAACTCCATTACTGGAGTTTATTAATATTAAACATATTTTAAAGACAGGCAAATAGGTTGTTTCTCTCCAATTTTAATCTAGCAAATTAAAAACTAAAATGTTATTTAAGTTATCCTTTATGTGCATTATTTAGCAACTTTTCTGATGTGACACAGTGCTTGTGTTCTTTGCTTTAGCAACTTTAGCCACATGAAGACCCACGTTAGCCTAGGAAACATGGTGTGGGGGACAAAGTCGGCTAATGAAGACATGATAGCATGTCTTCATTAGCCGATGATAATGAGGACCAGCCACCAGAGAAAGAAGTCCCTGTTTCACCAAAGAGAAAGAAGCAGATGAAATATTCCAAAAGAAAATTAGGTAAGTCATTTTTGTGTTACTATTTTCTCCAGGTGAAGTGGGGTGGGACAGCCAGGTAAGTGTGGAAGGGGAAGCAGGAATCAACATTCACCAGCTGAGTTAATAAGTTACGTTTTAGACAACTAAAAACTGGTGTTAAATCTATTTATTTATTAATAAACCTCTTGCAAACATCAATAAACCAGAGTATCTGGTTGAAAATAATTTAGAATGCTCATTAAGTGAAAAGATACATCCATATGCCTAAAACTATACATTAAATGGTGCAATCTGTATAATAACAGTGGGAGTCTGTCTGAACTTCTGTCAAACAAATATTTGATCAGAATAATTTTGTTCAGCTTTAGTTATTATGCTATTTGTGTTAAGAAATAATTGTATTGCACTTCATAACAACCTGTCATGTTAACTAGACATTTGTCTGCCACTCTACCATTCTGACAGTGTGCAGAAAGGGACACTTTTGGAATGGTATTTAAATAAATGCTCAATTATGATGACACTGTTTTTTGTTTTTGTTCTGTTTTTAAGTGACCACAATGAATTGAGTCATCACCGACTATGAGAATGTCCAGTTTGAATTCATGAAAAGGCTCTCACCATGATAAATTATTGCAAGAACAGCTGTAATTTCTGAGCATTCCTGGACACCTTCAAAGAGCTGCTACCAGAAAATGAAGACAAGAAGAAGATCTCCTGTTTTCAGAGCATTACAGGAAGGCTATAATGAAGGAGATGGCTGACACAATCAAAGCAAAGCATGTTACTGTTGAAAGAACCTATTTTCTTAAGTTACAGAATAAGCAATTCTGTTTTAGTTTTTCAATCAGTATTTCAGAGCAACAACATACAGACTACCTCTGTTTGAAAAACAAGTTATCTTTTGTTTTATTCCAATGTACAATCATGTTCAAAAGTTTTGAGAATGACACAAATATTATATTTTCACATAATCTGCTGCACTCTAGTTTTCATGTGTTTATGTCAGATGTTTTAATCACATACAGAAATACAATTGCAATCATATTATGAGTAACAAAAGCTTTTATTACTCATAATGAATGAGTTAAAGCAGTGTTAACCCCTCTTCTTCAGAACCTCTGCAATTCTCCCTGGCATGCTCTCAATCAACTTCTGGACCAAATCCTGACTGATAGCAGTTCATTCTTGCACAATCAATGCTTGCATTTCGTCAGAATTCCTAGGTTTTTGTTTGTCCACCCGTCTCTTGGTGATTGACCATAAGTTTTCAATGGGATTAAGATCTCGGGAGTTACTAGGCCATGGACCCAAAATCTCTGTTTTGTTCCCTGAGTCAGTTAGTTATCACCTTTGTTTTATGGCAAGGTGCTCCATCATGCTGGAAAAGGCATTGTTCATCACCAAACTGCTCTTGGACGGTTGGGAGAAGTAGCTCTCGGAGGACATTCTGGTACCATTCTTTATTCATGGCTGTGTTTTAGGCAAGACTGTGAGAGAGCCAACTCTCTTGGCTGAGAAGCAACCCCACACATGAATGGTTTCAGGATGCTTTATAGTTGGCATGAGACAAGACTGATGGTAGCGCTCACCTCGTCTTCTCGGAACAAACTGTTTTCCAGATGTCCCAAACAATCGGAAAGGGGATTCATCAGAGAAAATGACTTTACCCCAGTCCTCAGCAGTCCACTCCCTGTACCTTTTGCAGAATATCAGTCTGTCCCTGATGTTTTTCCTGCAAAGAAGTGGCTTCTTTGCTGCCCTCCTTGAGACCAGACCTTGCTCTAAGAGTCTCCCCCTCACAGTGCGTGCAGATGCACTCACACCTGCCTGCTGCCATTCCTGAGCAAGCTCTGCACTGCTGGTAGCCTGATCCTGCAGCTGAAACACTTTTAAGAGACGGTCCTGGCGCTTGCTGGTCTTTCTTGGGTGCCATGGAGCCTTTTTGGAAACAATGTAACCTCTCTCCTTGAAGTTCTTAATGATGCGATAGATTGTTGACTGAGGTGCAATCTTTCTAGCTGCGATACTCTTCCCTGTTAAGTTATTTTTGTGCAGTGCAATGATGACTGCACGTGTTTCTTTAGAGATAACCATGGTTCACAGAAGAGAAACAATGATGCCAAGCACCAGCCTCTTTAAGTGTCCAGTGGTGTCATTCTTACTTAATCATGACAGATTGATCTCCAGCCCTGTCCTCATCAACACAAACACCTGTGTTAATGGAGCAATCACTGAAACAATGTTAGTTGGTCCTCTTAAGGCCGGGCTGCAATGAAATTGAAATGTGTTTTGGGGGATAAAGTTCATTTTCTAGGCAAATATTGACTTTGCAATTAATTGCTGTTAAGCTTTATAACATTCTGGAGTATATGCAAATGGCCATTATAAAAACTGAAATAGTTTTCAGTTTTCGTAAAAATTAACATTTGAATCATTCTCAAAACTTTTGGCCATGGCTGTACAAAGAGTTTGTTCTACAGCTATGATGGTAGTTATAAGTAGTTCACTTCAGTTGAGATGAGACTTAATATCAGTGACTCTGTTAGCATAGTATTTGACACCAACACTAAATTACATCTTTATAATTGTTGCTACTAGTTTCACTTTCCTTGAGGTAAAAGTTATTAATGACACCGTAATAACACTTAATGACATATTCATAACTGGTGCTACTTTTTCCACTTGATGTAAAATAAATTGTTATTGACTCTGTTATTAAATCATTTGACGGTGTAATAAAGCTTAATGAAATCTTTATTGTTGGTCCTACTTGTTTTGCTTTATTTCAGGTAGTGGGGATATTCATCGCTGTTTTGTTAAAGCTTTTGTTAGTGTAATTAAATCACTATGACTATAGATATGACATATTTATGACATGTGATTAATACCAAGTTGTCATAATGAGGATATTTTGAATAATGTCAACTTTGTATTAAAAGTGACATTTTAATACAATGTCACTTTTGTATTAAAATTACATTGTATTAAATTTATGACAGTCATAAATATTTACTGAAGACTTACTGATGTTCATGACAGGTGTTATGTTTATGACAGTGTCAGCTCAGTCTTATTTACAACCCTTCAAATAAAGTGTTGCCAAAATACTTTTTTTTTTCTATATATTTGTTAAAATTATCATTATGTCTCGACAGTATAAGATGGTTCACTACAACTGAGCCTTCCACGATTGCTCAGGCTAGGCTTTTGTACCTACTTCAGATGTAGTAGTATTCAGGGGTAGTACTCTATGTTGTTCTGTATTGTTCTCCAGTAGTTGACCAAGTATTGCACAGGAGTGATTTGATTGACAGCTGTGATTTATCAGCGCTGCTAGCAGCTTCTCTCTCTGAAGAACGGACGGCAATAAGGAAGAGGGAAACGGTGCAGCTCTGGTCAGCGTTCTGTCTGCACCGACGGTGTGAAACACCGGAACAGTAGTTGCTGTCAAATAGTTTTCAATGTGACGAGTCTCTGAGATATACTTGCAGTTTCCTGGGTACAGAGTGAACAGAAATTGGTCCAGACTGTAGCAGGCTGCTATGTTGCTCTAAATAATTCTCTAGACATTTTTGCAGTTGGACAATGTGGTTTCTTAGTAAGGTAAGCTGTTATCCACAAAATCGGGGAAAAATCAATACCCAATTTTTATTTATATTTGATTGTTTCTGTCTCTTCTTCAGGTCTTGTAGAACAAACCTCAGCTGCTCCTTTTTCTTAAAAGCCCACTTTTCATGATTGAAGAGCTTTATCCTATGGATTATTTTTTGGAAAACAATGTGCAGTCCTTCCAAGGCAGTGTTTTATTCAGCCTTTTTCTGGTGCACAGAATTTGATGTGTGTGTGTGTGTGTGTGTGTGTGTGTGTGTGTGTGTGTGTGTGTGTGTGTGTGTGTGTGTGTGTGTGTGTGTGTGTGTGTGTGTGTGTGTGTGTGTGTGTGTGTGTGTGTGTGTGTGTGTGTGTGTGTGTGTGTGTGTGTGTGTGTGTGTGTGTGGTGTGTGTGTGTGTGCGCGTGTGCGCGCGTGCGTGCGTGTGCGCACAGGTCCAGCCCGGGGTTGGTTCCAGCGTTCAAAGTCACTGCAAATCCAGGCGTGTTTGCGAATGCTGATGGAATGGGCAACCAAGTCCGGTCTGGGGCATCTGGCTGAAAAGTTCTTCACCAAACTCAACAGTACTGTGTCCATAGTTGCCACGCCCCCACAGCAGCTCACACAGGTGACCCACACAAAAGCATACTCATACTTTTCAAGGTATTGTTTCAAGAAACGTACCACATCACTATTGGTCCTAAACAAAAGTCAGGCAGCATCTCAAGAACTTCATGGTTGTCATCTTTAAGATACACATAAAGTTTAACTTAAACTTTTTGTTTATGGTAAAAAAAAAAAGTTTAGATTAAATAATCTGACTTCAATCTTAATATAGTCAGATTATTTTTGTCACTGCTTTGTCTGCAGTTGAGTTGGCGAGTGTTGTCCAGTGAGCACCCATCTCTGAAACCAGTCCAGCTCCACAGGATCCTCACCCAGTACCAGCTGACAGCAGAGATAGGTCCTGTCCCAGTATGGCAGCCCAGCAGTGAGGATGAGGCTTGTATCTATAGATCAGGTACAGGTGTGACTCCACCAAGTAACGATGATATAAAGTCCCATTATTGTTAAATGTTTGTGCTCATCATTTCTGAATGACGGCAGTTGGCTTTATTTTCTGGATAACATAGGTTGAAGAAGCTGATAGCCATACTTAGATTATCTGTACATTTGTATATTAGGGCTTGAAACAATGAAACAAGATGAATCAATTATTGAAATAATCAATTAAATTAGTAATAGATTAATCATTAATGGAAGAATATACTCAAAAAGTCCATTCCTGAAAAACCAACATACTCAGTAGTAATTAAGCTAAAAGTGTACAAAAAATCTTAACATTCTTTAACATTCTCCATGTAAGTTTTAAAAAAGAACTTTGACTATATGTTTTACTCAAATATGTTTTATTTGAATCTATTTTTCTTATTTCTTATTATTTTTCAAATAAATACTTCAAGTGGTGTAGTTTTAGCTTCACCTGGTCCAGTTCTATGAATAAAAAAAAACTCTCTTAGACACTTTTTGCCATCCAATTATTAACTGGTTAATCAAATAAAGTTGTCAGACTACTGTATTGATGTTAAGTCGAGCAGAAAGGACTGAGTTTTGCCACATGTTGCTGTTAATCAATGTTAGAAGTACTTTTTAGCAGGAGATGGATCTTTTGCTTCAAATGACCAAACATTTACTATAAAATATTTATTTTTCTTATAGATTCAAATAAATACTTCAATTCCTTTTTTATATTTCTAATATTGTGTAAAAAAGAACTTAAGTGGTTGAAAGAATGTGCCTTTTTTTTTGATTATCCGTCAGAATAATCAATACAATAAAATGAGTGTTAGCTAATAGCTCTTCATATACATTTATATTTATATATATTTAAATCCATCCATTTTTTCCTGGTTACAGAAGCAGCAGTACAAGTAAGGAAGCCCACACTTCTCTCTCTCCAGCCACAGTTCCAGCTTCTTAAAAGGGAATCCCAAGGCATCTAGTGTGTCCTGAGTCTTCCCCTGGGTCTCCTCCCAGTGGAGCGTACCCTGAACACCTCATCAGGTGGTCAGGAAGCATCCTGACTAGATGAACCACCTCAACTGGCTTGGCCTTTTGAATCTGTTTTGTGTCATTTATAGACACAAAACTTGTAACTATAACTGAGTGTAGGAATGTCCCCGAAGGACACGGTCAAATGGCTTCTTCGAGTCCACAAAGCACATGTAGCCAGTTGAGCGAACTCCCAGCTACCCTGTAAGACCCTGTAGAGCTGGTCCAGTGTTCCAGGACCGGGACGAAAACCACACTGCTCTTCCTTTATCAGAGGTTTGACCATCTTACGGACCACTGAGGAGCTCTTTGACCACCTCAGTGATCTCAACACCAGAGATTACAGAGCCCGGCCCAAAGACCCCAGGCTCCACTTCCTCGCAGGAAGGCATGCTGGTGGGATTGAGGAGGTCTTCGTAGTATTCTGACCACCAGTCCTAACTTAGAGTCCCAATTTAGGACTCTGACTGGGCCTCTCTAAAATATCTTCCAGTCAGAACAAAAATATTGTAAAGAGGTATGAATAATTTTGTGCTTAACTGTATGTTTTTGTTGCGTGTTCAGTTGACCTTCTGGAAAGCTTTGAGAACCACCCGCCCATCGTCCTGCCCAGCTCAGGGTTCAGAGTGGACCTTGACAGCGAGTGTGTGGAGGACAGCATCTACAGACAGCTGCTCTATGTGCGTCACTACCTGTGGAGTCTGAGGACCAAGACGCAAACTCACACACCACCACTCCCAGTGTGCACACACAGTCCAATGGAACCAACACAGCCGACTGGCCAGACGTCCAGGTCAGAAAAATCCACGCGTAAGCACGCCTCCCACTAATCCAGGTCATGTGACCCAGCAGCTGCAGTAGTTGTGGGATTATAAAGAACTTCTCAATCAAAAGACAAAACCTTCTTCTCTGGCCAACTCCAATCACATACACATGCACTCACACAAACCTAGACACAGTTAAATCATGGTTAATCTGATTAGACTTTGGGATGTCTAATTATTGAGAACAGCTGACTAGACCATAATCTTCTGTGTTAGAGCACCTCATGCACACCAGAGATTCATACATTCACAGATGCACTAAGAGGAAGGTTTGTAACTAAAAGCATTATAAATTGAAACTTTAATCATATCAACTGACGTCTTATTTTTAGAAACAAAGTGCGTCCTGTATCAGTGGTGAGAGACAAACTCGATTCCATCTGTCATATCATGAAGTTTGTCCTCAAACTCTGTCCTTTGACAACCCAGAGGGAGCTGCTACCTCCGGCCCACAGCAGCCCCCGCTCTGGGGGGGGCGCCGGGGATGAGGCAGCAGCAGAGGAGAGGGACGAGACCGGCCACCGGGCCAGACGCAAACCCACAGCCTCAGAAGGAATGGAACCATTCACCATCCTCGTGCAGCAAATCCGGACCCATCCTGCCTCCTGACCCCACCCAACACCCCCCTGTACCCAGAGGTGGGAGGCGTAGGGGGGCCCATTCTCTGCACCAGCATTCAGACTAATGGCTGCTCAGCCAGAACCCTAGCAGAATGTAAAAAGACCAACGGACTCCTCACAAATGGACTGGAAGGTAGGACCAAACACAAAGTCCAGGGTGAATAAAAACATAACAAACAGTAGAAGCCATACTTTCACACTGAATGTTTTTAGAGTTTAACATATTTTATTTGGATGTAAAGTTATCACTTTACCAACATAAAGTACAACATAATAAACAAGTATAAAGAAAAGAATAGGTTTTCAAAACTTTGAACAAATAAACTAATAAGTGCAGCATCTATTTCTATACAGCCCTTTTGAGACAATACTTTGCAGAACCACATTTGGTATAATTAAAGCTGCAAGTGATTGGTTCCCTCCTCAATCAGCTTTGCACATTTAGAGACTGAAATTTTTGCCTGAGTTGTAGATTTCTGCAGCTCTAGAAACCAAGAGGCCTTGGGCCTCTTGGTTTCTTCCTTAAAACTCTGCTTGGCTGGCCTGAAAGTTTAGTGAATCAGATTCCATGAAAACTCTTCCATCACTGTTTGTGAGGGATTAAGCAGTGATCCATGAGATGTTCAGAGGTTAGAATATTGCTTTGTTTTATTACAGAACTCATCACAGAACAGAGATTGCTGGGCAGTATTTATTATGTGACCAGTGAGGACAGTTAGCCAACTGTGCAGGATGTTTTTCAGGGTTAATAGCTGAATATAGGGTACTGATATTCAGATGCCCTATATTCAGATTTTTGAAAACCATGCATATTAGTGTTGAAATTCTAACAAGACAATTAAAATTGCAGTAACAGACAAGTCAGGTAATGAAGAAAAAATGGAACAAAATATGACACTAACTGGAGATGCTGAAAGAAACCATTTAGATCTGGATGGAAATGTGAGTCTTCACATTTCACTGGTCTCAGAACATTATCTGCTACAGAATAACACATCAGACAGACAATGCAGTTTATTTTTACTGTGTTCAAATATTTTGTAACATATTTTCTGAATTGACTTAAAGCTAGATCAAATGTTTGTATGTAATGAATTAAAGAAAATGTGTTTGATTTGGTTTGGTTGCATTTAATTTCCTTTTGGGATCAACATACAGTGGGGAGAACAAGTATTTGATACACTGTTGATTTTTCAGGTTTTCCCACTTGCAAAGCTTGTAGATGACTGTAATTTTTATCATAGGTACTTTTCAACTGTGAGTGATGGAATCTAAAAGAAAAATACAATGTATGATTTTTAAATAATTAATTTCCATTTTATTGTGCGAAATAAATATCAACCAGTAAGAATTTTGGCTCTCACAGACATGTTAGTTCTTGAAGAAGCCCTCATGTTCTCCACTCATTACCTGTATTAACTGCACCTGTTTGAACTGTTACCTGTATAAAAGACACATGTCCACACACTCAATCAATCAGACTCCAGCATCTCCACAATGCCCAAGACCAGAGAGCTGTGTAAGGACATCAGGGATAAAATTGTAGACCTGCACAAAGCTGGGATGGGCTACAGGACAATAGGCAAGCAGCTTGGTGAGAAGGAAACAACAGTTGGTGCAATTATTAGAAAATGGAAGAAATACAAAATAACGGAAAATCTCCCTCTGTCTGAGGCGCCATGCAAGATCTAACCTTGTGGAGCATCATTGATCTTGAGGAAGGTGAGAAATGAGCCCAGAACTACAAGGCAGGACCTGGTCAATGACCTGAATAGAGCTGGGACCACAGTCTCAAAGAAAACAATCAGTAACACTCAACGCCGTCAAGGATTAAAATCCTGCAGTGCAAGGTGCCCTTCCTCATGTCAAAGCCTGCCTGATGTTTCCAAATGACCATCTGAATGATCCAGAGGAGGAATGGGAGAAGGTCATGTGGTCTGATGAGACAAAAATGGAACTTCTTGGTTTTAACTCCACTTGTCATGTTTGGAGGTAGAAGAATGATGAGTACAACCCCAAGAACACCATCCCAACCATGAAGCATGGTGGTGGAAACATCATTCTTTGGGGATGCTTTTCTGCAAAGGGGACAGGACGACTGCACCATATTGTGGGAAGGATGGATGGGGCCATGTATCGTGAGATTTTGGCCAACAACCTCCTTCCCTCAGTAAGAGCACTGCAGATGGGTCGTGGCTGGTTCTTCCAGCATGATAACGACCCAAAACACACAGCCAGGGCAACTAAAGAGTGGCTTCGTAGGAAACATCTTAAGGTCCTGGAGTGGCCTAGCCAGTCTCCTGACCTGAATCCAATAGAAAATCTTTGGAGGAGCTTAAAGTCCTTGTGGCCCAGCGACAGCCCCAAACCTGAAGGCTCTGGGGGAGACCTGTATGGAGGAGTGGGCCAAAATCCCTGCTGCAGTGCAAACCTGGTCAAGAACTACAGGAAACGTCTGATCTCTGTAATTGCAAACAAAGGTTTCTGTACCAAATATTAAGTTTTTTTTTCTGGTGTATCAAATACTTATTTCACACAATAAAATGGAAATTAATTATTTAAAAATCGTACATTGGATTTTTCTGGATTTTTGTTTTTATTTTCATCACTCACAGTTGAAGAGTAACTATGATAAAAATTACAGTCACCTACAAGCTTTGCAAGTGGGAAAACCTGAAAAATCAACAGTGTATCAAATACTTGTTCTCCCCACTGTAGTACTTTTAGATTTGAATTCTTTGATTTTGCCACATTTTATTTTTCTCAATGCCAATAAATTGATGCCTGATCATATTCGAATGAAATTGGATTTCCATCACTACTTTTAGGGTTTGTCTCCCCCTAATGGCCAATAATGAGATAGTAGAGCTTGATTTTGGATTTGTGCCTTCTCAGTGCAACTGAACTGTTTTCTACTTAGAAGTTTTTCCTAACTTTCCCCCGATTGGCAGCTGGACACACTAACAGCAGCAGAAAATGCCACTATCCTCACTATTTATATCAGTTATATAAATTCATCAGATGTTTTTATGTTCTATTAAAATCATGGGTAGAGCTTTAGTTGCACTCTGGAACCTGGACTTTGACAGCTTCGTGTTTGTGTTAGATTTCAGAGTCAAAATGAACCGATTGAATCTGTCACTCTTCTGATCTCAGCTGTTAGGTTGTGCTGCAGGTCGGCTGTGTGAACTGTGCTACAGTTGTGAGAGCTGTAGGCTCATTTATGTTCTAGGTCAGCAGCGACCCGTCTGATGTTTGTCAAACCCCACAGCAAACTGCTTTGTGTGTTTTTGTGCCTTTGGGTGTGTGTGTGTGTATCCTCTGCAGGATGTATTAGTGGCTGTGAGTTTCCTTTCCCTGTCTCCTCCCCCGGCGCTCCTTCCCTTGCTGATGATTTGTGTGTGGTGTTTGTAGTGGAACTCGACAAGGGACCCTACGGACTGGGAATGGGACTCATTGATGGCCTGGTAAGTTTCCAGATCAAAGCTCCTGTGGTCTGTTACTGTTTAGGAAGTATAGATCCGATTTTTAATATTTTTGTTTTATTTATTTATTTTTTAGAGCACCATGTAAAATCACCATGTTAATTTTGTAAACATGCTGCAGAGCTTCAAGGCAAAGACATTTAGGGCGCTTTCACACTGCAGGAACGGAACGGGACGGGACAGAATGGGTGTGTTCACATTACAACTTGCGTTCCACCCGACCCCAAGCGTTCCAGCAGCTGATTGGCTGATATTGAGACGAAAATCAGCGTCTGACTCCATAACAACCAGCGGCCAATCAGCTGCTGGTTCTAAGCAGAAACGCTTGGGTTAACAGTTCAGGGTTAACAGTTACTACGACGACAACAATGGACGACATGGATTTAATTTTGCTGCTCATCAACCTCATACAATTAATTAAATTCCGCCAACAAGCTGCACTCAGAAGACAAAATGCTGAATGACTTCTACGTATTGCAAGGAGAAATACGGAAGAAAAATACCACTAGTTACAAAATACAGTGAGATCCAGCTGTCAACGGGAAATCCACTTCTGACTCCATAACAACCAGCGGCCAATCAGCTGCTGGAACGCTTGGGGTCGGGTGGAACGCAAGTTGTTATGTGAACACGCCCATTCTGTCCCGTCCCGTTCCTGCAGTGTGAAAGCGTCTTTAGAGCACATAAGTGATGTACAGAAGCCCTTAAAATCTTTTTTTTTCTTTCCAGAATCTCACTGAAAAGTATAACCTTTAAATGTGTTCGCTTTTTCAGTGGACAAAATATGAGAAATAACTTATAAAATCAGTGGTGCTACATTATTGTAGCACTGCTGTCAATTCTTTATGAAGCCTCTCTTTACCAACAGGATCGCATTTAGTGTTAAGTTTTCTGCATAGTGGAATCTTTGAGTCCTGCCTCCCTCACTCTGAAAGATGGCTCACTTTGTAAAATTCAGCTTCTATTTAAAGCTGAACTCACAAATACACACAAGGGAGATACTTCACAGGCATCGGTGGGATATGTTACACCAGTTAATTTAACAAAAATAAATAGTCAACCACTCAGAATGAAATTTTGTTTGACTTTTAGCAAGTGATTTATTACAAAAAACCACAAACTAAGAAAATAATAGTTATCTTGATAAATAAATCAGTAACCAAAAATTCCTCAAAATAGAATAGATTTAATTTACTCAGTTCATGTCAGTAAAGAAACTCAAATGGTTAAATGTTCCAAAATTCTAAATCCTTTTTAACAAATATTGTCCACAAAAGAGTTCCATATCCTGGAAGAATTTCTCCCTTTTAATCCAGAGTCCAATCCAAGACGAAAACTCCAGAGCGTCAAAACCCCCCCTCCCCAAAAAAATGAGAAAAGAGAGTGGTGCCATCAAAAATCTCTAAAAAGAAAAATAAAGTCCAGTTCTCACCGGGAATATCTTTGTTTTCCCCCGGTGGCGTCTTTTCGCTCCGTCTGTGTCCTGTAGCCAATTGGCGTCCTCTTGCACCTGGCGGCGTTTTCCTGGGTGTGAGCTCCAATCCAGCTCCTAAAGCGCACGATTCGCGGCGCTGGGTGAACTTTGATTGCCGTTTTATCTCCTTTCTTTGATTTGTTACTTATTCTAAACCAGTGGTCCCCAAACTACGGCCCGCGGGCCGAATCCGGCCCGCCTCCACATTTGGTCCAGCCCCCTGAATAATACCAGAGAGCATTCAGAGTTTTTTTCATTTACCGTATTTTCCGGACTACAAGCCGTTTATATGTGGATTTTTCTTCAACCACCAGGGGCTCTTTAGCAGGAAGTGAATCATTGGAAGTCTAGGTTACTTGCTCACCAACATTGAGCCCACAAGCAGCAAAATGAGTAAGAAACAGATCAGATGTATTTGGAAAGTTTCTTTGCAAAGGGGAAAAGGCCCAGAGAGACAGGAGGATGGATTACACACACATTACAAGCCGCTCTGCATAACATGCGGCGACCGGCTGCTAAATGAGGCAATGAAGCTTCAAGCTGCTTTGCCACATTTAGACCAAGAAGGCTGTGCTCGAGCAACACAGCTCGGGTTTCGTTGTCTCTCATCACTCCCAAATGGAACCGTCTCGTTGCCTGGTTTAGACGGAAAGATTTAAGAATTGTCGGCTGATTCTCCAAACCTCTGTGACCACAGAGCTGATAGAAGTACAACAGGTTCGATCGGTTCGTGTTCAGCCACAAGGCAGGAGGAACACGAACCGATTCCAGTCACGAACATCCCGATTTCAGAGGATAATTCAGTAAAAACTCCCAACATAGCGGGAATTTAGAATAAGCAAACACGGATGACGATGTAGAAGTGATAGTGATAGTTTGCGGAGTCACTTTGATATAAAAGACATAACAAAAAGAAAAGGCGGTGGATGAAAGACGACAGGAGCAGCCGCTCTATTTGCTGCACTATGAATATGTTTTTTCATAGTTAACATTTTTAACTGACTAAACATAATAATGACCTTTAGATATACAGTAATAATAAACATTTCTACATATCATCTCTAATATCCACCAGACTCTCAGTTTCGCTGTATATCAGCTGTTTGGGATTCCTCTCTGTTCTACATCACCTCGCTTTCTAATTGGCTACCTGTCACATTCAAAGGGTCATATTCTCGTTCCCAGTCAGGGAAAAACCCCACAGGCTGCGATAAAAGGGCCAAGACAACCCAAATAGTGCATATTCAGTATTTAGTGGGAACACCAACATGCAGAAGCCTGATCTGACTGTTCATCCCCCCAACCCTTCGGGCCGCAACAAAATTTCCAAGTCTTGATGGTCCGCGGTAATAAAAAGGTTGGGAACCACTGATTTAGCACATGGTAGTAGCAGCACGATGAATCAGCACTTTTACTGTTTCAGTTACCGTTCACAAACTACCGTAATCAGTTCTGTTAAATGGCAACTTTTTTCTTTTTCAACCGTAATAAATATGATATTCAATTGACCTGTTAATGACTCAAATGTTGGGTGTCGCCCCCCTCTGCTGCTGCTGCAATGTTGTGGAAAACCTGGAGCGGCAGAGATATCTGCGGCTTATATGTGTATGTTTACTGGTTTAAAAAAAAACAAACTTTGGGGTTGTGGCTTATATCCAGTGCGGCTTGTAGTTTGGAAAATACGGACTACAATCCTTCCTGGATTTTTTCTGTGACGAACCCAGAGAGGATTGTTTGGTTATTATTTATTTCATTAATAGTGTTATTATTTATTTCCTGACTTGTTCTGTGAAGAACCCAGAGAGAGTTATTTGATTGTGCTTTCTGGAAAACAATATATCTTTACATTTAGGCTCTCCTGCAATCGTCACACTACTTTTTCTGTTACAAACTGACTCCGGCCAGAGAAGGAAAAAGTTATGTAGTCCTCTCAGGAAAAAGCTTGGGAACCACTGTTCTAAACGTTCAGTCAATTCAAGTCTCCCGCTGCATGGACCTGACGGTGAGCGTCTTCCTCTCTGATTGCCGACGCATACGCCCCTTTTTATACACTAATCTCAGCCACACCTAAAAATCAGCACGGCCTGCCCAAAAATCAGTTTTACAAGTGGAAATGCAGAATAATTTTACAATTAAATAATAGCAACTGTTATACCAATCAGAGGATACATTTTCTCTTCAGTGTATTTTATACAGGAAAAAAAACAAACATAGTGGTTATGTTACAATTTCTTTACCTTTTTAATCAGTTTGTCTTGATCTGGTCACAAGTTTTGGATCACAGTTGTAGGTCCTACAACTATAGTAGGACACTTAGGAGTCGGCAATATAGATTCAGAATTTTATAACAAAATGTTTTGTACTATTGTGATTAAAATAACAAATTATGATACAAAAAAATTAAGTAACTTTTTCAGGTGACTTCATGGCTCAGAATTCAGAGCACCACCAACATAAATTCTTCTTGAAAAATATTCAGATTTGAAATGAGCTGCTTCAGGACGCCACATACTGGACATATTGTACTTTTCCACATAATTATTTTTGTTTTACACAAAAGCTCAGCTGGACTGCTTGTTACTTAAAGGTTCAGCAACCACAGTACTACAACTGTAGTATAAGTTAAAGTCATGATTACCACTGTGATGGTCGGACATGGGTAGGCAGGTAGGCATCTGTTGGTTTCAAGCAATAAGCACAGCAACTTGGGGGAAAATAGTAAAAACGTGTGTTTTTCATAGGTTTTTATTTTGGAATTACACATCAAATTGAGTTGACATTTGCTGGTTTTGTTCCTCCCAGAAGTGAGAGAAATTGCTGGAAACAGTTTTTGCATAATGTCATCAGTTATTTCTGATAAATTATTTCTTTTTGCAACTGCAGCGGCTGGATCAAACATGGACCGGATGTGCGCTTATTATTGTGAAAGCAGCACGTAAATGGGTGTACCATAATGTCTTGAGCTGTCGCACACATTAATATCTTGTGCTGTTTGACGAGCCGACTAGCTTTACCGCGGTGGATTGGCTGTTAATTTTTCGCTTCAGGTATAAATGCTGCTATGTGATCTGGCAAAATGAAAACATGATCTGGCAATAAATTAACCTAATTTAGAAATAAATTACAAAATATTTGCAGGCAACTGTAAAATCTGCAATCAGTATAACAATATTTAACTGTAAGATTCTTAACAGCTTAAATTATACATGAATGAAATAAACTTTACAACACTGCCTATCTCAAATAATGTCAAGAAAAAAGAAATATTAATATTAAAAAGAAATATTAATTCAAAGTCAAACTTCAGGTTGCATCAAAATAAACAATACTGAGCTAGTGAATCAAAACTTCTTGATAGCTTTGCTGGTTCTGATTGGTTGTTTCTGACTGAGCGGAATAATTCTGCAAAACACAGGAAGGAGGCAGATAATTTTTTTTTCAGAGATTAATCCTAATGAATCCAGTTTGTTTCGTAAAACGGCTGAAACAAGTCCATACAGCAAAGGACTTAAGGAGCTCCGATCGCTCTGCTGCCACATAGAAGTAGCGGACGCTTTTACGTACGACTCAACGCTCCATGAGGCGTCTACATATTGTCTATGATAGTTCCTCACCACATCACTTAGGATTTGTTGCTGCGCAGTGTGAAGGAAAGAGGAGATGAGCTGCACACGCAGGCTGCGAAGTGAGATGCAGGTGATTGGCAATCACCATTTTACACATAAATATAAAAGTGTATGCACTTTTTCACCGAAATCGGTAATCGATAATGATTTTTGGCCGATCGATCGACACACGTCTACTTATTTCACAACGTTGGGACTGACTGTAAATTAAAAGCACCAGACAGGAATTTGAAATTTTAGTTCTAATCTTACCAAGTAAAAGGGTCTAAAATGTAGATTTGTAAACAGAGAATCAAAAATAAATCGGATCTTATTTTAGTAACCAGTGTGTATTTTAGCCAAACTACCACCAACTTATATCATCTTGACCTGCAGTAACTAACTTTCCGTTTGGCAGCACACCCCGCTTAACGCTCCCGGTATTTACATCCGGACCCTGATCCCTGATGGGCCGGCTGCGTCCGACGGCAGGCTGAGGATCGGCGACCGCATCCTGGCAGTGAATGGGACCAGTCTGATCGGAGCCGACTACCAGAGGTAAAGGAGCCTCTTCCCTCAGTGTTCATCATACAACTGTTGTTGACCTCTTGAGCTGATTGATCGGTTCAAGCTCACAGTGATGTGCTGTGTATTGTTAGTCCATCTCTGCTGAGCTCCATGTAACCAGACTCTTCTCCTCTCTCTCACTTCCACTTGCTCGCCGACAGCGCGGTGGATCTGATTCGTCTGGGAGGAGGTCGACTGCGTTTCCTGGTAGCCAAGTCAGACCCAGAGGTCTCAGAGAAGATCAGTGCCTCATCCTGCTGACCACTGCCCCACTAGTACCATGATGCTGACACGTGCAAAGCTCAGCAGGGTTCACACAGCTTACATGTAAAGATCAGACTGGGAATCCTGAGTTTGTAAAATATCAGAGGGATGTTCATTAATCATCACCAGGCAGCCTGGTGTTTAAAGCACAGGAGATTCTCCTCAGTGTGTGGAATATTTCCAGCTCTAATTCCAGATGGAAATAGCTTGATTCATTGGCTCAGCTCTCGCTTGGAAGCATCCGTTTGTTTGACATCCTTCTGTTTATGTCAAAGCATTTGATGACGTGCTTTTGGAAAGGAATGTTTTATAAAGTTGTTAGGAGTTCTTGACACCATCAAACTTTTGTGATTGAATGTTTACTTTTGTACCAGGCTTTGGATGTAAAATACCTGAAGGTTCTGGCTGAGGAAGCCGACTCCTGGTGGAAACATTGAGCTTCAGGTCCTCAGTGCCGCTCTGTTCACACTGTACCTAGTTATAAAAACATTTTCAGCTGGATGAACAGAAAGCAATTTGGGATTTATTCCTGTTTGTGAGGAGAAAAAAAACAAAGACCTATTGATGGAAAATGTTTTATGGAATGATGGAATATTTGTGTCCTTTTTTAAAAAACTTCTGTATTTATTGTCACTTCTTTATTCTGGTTTGTGCATTACAGCAACTTTTTTTTAAATGCTGCTACATGTACAGTTACACAAAACACTTGAGTGTTCATGTTTAGAACAGAACAAAAAATGTTGAAAAGAATCCACATGGAGGAATCTTCTGCTGAAACCAGTTGCCTTTGATAGACTAATTCATTTTAACTGGATCTGAAGGAAGGAGAGCTAATTAATTTGAAAAGACTTTTTAGAAAGGCATTGCTCTCTGAGGTGACCCTGTTGGGTGAGAGCACTACCCGCATAAGATCCCAATGTTTTGGTGTCTTACTGCACATTGGAGTCACAGCATCCAGTTTGAAGGAAGGACTGCCTCCTTATCGAGGCTAAAACCTTTTCATGGCAGGATTTATTAAGTGAAGCAAGCAAACTTGCAAACAAATTTGTAAATCTACAAATGATAAAAACTTTTCTCCACTGTAAGTCATGACTTTGCTGCTCCATCAGCGCCGTCGCCATCTTATTGGCCCTGCAGGTCATGGAGACATTCAGTCCAAACACCTGACATCAACGCTGTGTTTCATATGGAAAGAAGCTGGATAAATGTGAGAATTAAAAGTGCTATGTTGGATATTTCATCATTCTGTGCCTGATAGGGCAACACATCGTAACAAGGTAGTTAAGTTCATAAGATAAATTTAGGTCCAAAAACAAGTTTGAGTGAAATCTGGAAAGTATTACATGTTGAAATTTAAGAATGTGGGACTTTAGACCATCTTTTTCCTCATTAACCACAAAAGTTACTTTATTTCCTTGTGAATTTATTCCTCTGCTTTATATTTATTTTTTGGAAATATTTCAATTTTGTATCTAGTTTGTATGGCCCATCACCTAATGCATGTAATATGATCAGTATTTATATTAAGATTACATAAGAAAAGATATTGTTGGATTCTTTGACAATAAATCAACTTGTTAAAATATGTTTTGTCTCATGTAAGAGAAGACAAGGAGTTATGTCAATAAGAATTTTAATTTGTGCTACACATTTTAACAAATCACAAAAACAGGGACATTAAAAAATACGTATCTCTATTCCCATGTTTACCTGTTGATGACAGCTGCTCTTACGCAAATGTTTTTTTTTTCCAAAATAAGAATTTTAATTAGCTTTGTTACTTAGAGCAGCATACAATCATAATGCATCCATCTGTTGTGCAACAACAATCAGTGAAATCTTGAGCATGAAGCCTGTGTGGACATTCTGAGGTGCTAAAGGGAGAGTGAGGAGACAAAAGAACGGGGAGAAAGTGCTAGAACAAATCTAATTAAAGCAGCTTCTGCGACAGCTTGATGCCTCTGCAGAGGCTGCAAGGAGAGACTAATTACAAAGGAAGAGTGCGAGAAAAGCAAGCTGAAAGAAGAGAATATGCAGAAAGTTCTGGAAAGAAAGCTGAGAACAGGTAAAATTTCTGGTCACGAGTTGGTCCCGCCCTTTTTTCTCTTAAGAAAACTGAAACAAGTTTACGCAACATAACTTCTGCTGCTGTAGTGTTGCTGATTGTGTACTGTTTAAGCGCTATATTAGTCTAAACCAGTAAAGTTGTCTACAGGCTAAAATAATAAAATTTCAGATAAGTAAGAATATTTTAAGGCTTTGAGATACTACAATAGCTCCTCTTTGTGTTAAAACAAATTGAGCGGAGGCCATTTCACCTCTCCTCACACTAAACAAACTAAACAAATGAAAAAATCAGTTTGTCAGCATTGGGTTAACCCTCCACTTCAGTCAGCCTCCAGTAGCTGCCTCTCTTCGTCCTCCATCTGTTGGGCCTGAATGTGAGGAGCTTCACTCTGAAACAGCTGGCTTGTCTTTTTGTCTTTCCTGCATTTCCTCAACATCTTTTTTTTTTTCTTCTGCTTCTATGAGAAGGCAAGAGGTATTACATTCTGGTTTTAAGGTTAATATTCATACTTTTATTTCTCTGAGCCTGTTTGTTTTTGGGGGTTTCTGTCTCATTTTACTCTTTACTAATATCGCTTCTTTTATAAAACTACAGTCATGATCCTGGTCTCCCAGGTGACATAACCCTGGTTAACGTGCTGCCAGCTTCCACAGGCTGCACAGAGTCTCCATATTTAAACTAACTAACCAATGCAGCAGTCAAGGATGGGTCTTTGGCTGGAGTTCCACCACATTCCTCATATCTCCATTGTTTAGAAAGTTAAAGCAGTGCTAAACCTTTCTGCTCATCAGGCCTAATTATCTTCAGTTTTCTTTGATTAACATAAGATGAAACAAACTGAAGCCAGATTCACTCGCCTCTAAAATGTAGAACAAGTATACATTTTGTCATTTTGACCAAATTCATTCCATTCCACAAATACAGTCGTATTTATGTCAAAAGGCAAAACATTCAGGAGATGGCAGAGGATGCCCGTTGGATTCCTGGTGAGAGACCCCAGGTTTCATTGTCGAGGCTCATGGGTTTGTGACGTCATAGCAACAATAACAGGCTGCAGGGCAGACGTAGCTTGGTGCTGAGCAGATTCAGTCTCTCCTTCATCCTCCATCTTTAGCCGCTTGGGCAGTGGCTCACCTGCTGATCCAGAGGAGGCGTCTGCACCAGACTGGCGGCCCACCAGCACCGGGGGGGAGCTGGAAGCCTGGGCAGCCAGGATCTGCAGGGGGCTGCTCAGGCCTGGAGGAAGAAAGCAGAGTTTAGATCTTATGGATGGTGCTCAGTGCAGCAGAACAGCTTCTCTCATCAGTTCTGGGTTTAAATGTTGCAACTCCAATTAAAACACATGGGATGTTTCACAGTGGAAAAAATACTGATTTTTTAAATCTGGCATTGCTTATGGATAATTCAGAACAATTAAATTACCAAAAGATTGGAAATGTCTCAAAAAGTGGAAATATTACCTAAGCTTGAATTGGATGTTTTTGTAAAGTGTCTTGTTTTAGAAATAAAACTAAATAGAATTATATTCATAAAAACCAGAGAAAAATGAGCAACACCAGACCACAGGCTGACCTCCATGCCATGTTACACTCGATGCAAAAGGAGTCCAGACTGAGTACCAAGTGATGACACTTTACAAATATTTCAGCAGGCTAATATGTCTAGACTAAAAATCCCTTTATCATTCTGAAAGGATCTTCAGAGAAACTGTGTTTTTAATCAGCTCTAAGACAATCAGCTAAACTGACAGTAATAACTAATTGAACTGTGTTGTGTGTATGAGCGTCCCTTTCTCAGGGTTCCACTGGCATTTAGAAAAAAAAATCCATGATTTTTCCATGAACTTCAGTGTAATTTTCCGTGACCCACATACAATATGTTCATAAAGAAAATAATAAGACTGAAAGACGTAACCCCACCAAGTTGAGCTATAGCGAACATGTAAAGGTGCAGGCAGATAGAGAGGAAACATAAATGACAAAAAATGTGGAAATGAAGCCCACACAGGTATGAATTGAAAAGTGTCAATTAACTGAGGAATCATCTGAAGATAATGTTAAACAAAAACATAAGCAGTAATGCAAACACAAGATTGTACATGTATGTAGACCTAACTGTTTCTACAACAGTTCAGAACAGGCATATACACTGAAACACCACTAGTTTTAAATTGGAGGCTTATTCGATGATTACATAAATACAGGTGCTGGTCATAAAATTAGAATATAATGAAAAAGTAGATTTATTTCAGTAATTCCATTTAAAAAGTGAAACTTGTATATTATATTCATACATTACATACAAACTCATATAGTATTTCAAATGCTTATTTTGTTTAATTTTGATGATGAAGAATGACAACAAATGAAAATCTCAAATTCAGCATATCAGAAAATTAGAATCTTGTGAAAAGGTTCAAAATTGATGGCACCTGGTACCATACTCTAATCAGCTAATTAACTCAAACCACCTGCAAAGGCCTTTAAATGGTCTTTCAGTCTAGTTCTATAGGCAATAGTGGTTCCCAAACTTTTTTCCTGCGCCCCCCCAGTCGTTTCCAAACATTTTCTGGGGCCCCCTGTCCCTGGGGGAGGGGGGGAGGCGCGACTTTTTTGGGAGCAAAATTAATGTACATAGCTGAACATAGACAACAACATCGGTAGCCAACAGGCTACTTGTTAAGCTTAAGGTGCTGTATTGTTATTAGCTAGTCATCTACAGTATTAGCTACGTTACCTGCATCCAACAACTTTACTCAACTCAGTCTGATAGTTTTGGGGAAAAAACTGTGTAAAGTTCTTGTGTTTTGCTGGTTTGCTGCCATGATTCTAACACAGTGGTCCCCAAACCCAGGTCCGTGGACCGGTACCGGTCCACGGTACCGGTCGCACAATAATTAAATATTTCAGTTTTATGTATTATTTAAGTCTGGAGGATCTTTTATTTTGAAAATCCTCTCTCGGTTACTTGCACGCCAACACTGAGCCACAAGCAGCAAAATGAGTTAGAAACAGATCAGATGTCTTTGGAAAGTTTCTTTGCAAAGGGGAAAACTTCAGGTGTCATTGTCTCTCATCACTCCCAGATGGAACTGTCTGGTTGCAGAGAAACAAGCTCAGGGCTCCGTTAGTCATTATCGTGAGTTAAAGTTTTCACAAAAGTAAAATGTTCATTTTTGTGGCGCATCTGTATCTTACTTTGAAGGGATATGTAAACGTCACCATAGCAACCAGAGCAGCTGCTCTATTTGCTGCACTATGATTTGGAGGTGAATGTTTTTTCATAGTTAACATTTTTAACTGAATAAACATAATGACCTTTACATATAATAAACATAATAAACATTTCCACATATCATCTTCGATGTCCACCGGACTCAGTTGCGCGATATCTCAGCAGTTTGAGATTCCCCTCTGTTCTTATGTCACCGCGCTTTCTGATTGGCCACCTGTCACATTCAACAGCTTGTATTCTCGGTCAGAGAAAACCCCACAGGCTGCGATAAAAAGGCCAAGACAACCCAAATAGTGCATATTCAGTATTTAGTGGGAACACCAACATGCAGAAGCCTGATCTGACTGTTCACGCGCGAACCCCCGTCTCCCCCCGGGCCGCAGCAAAACTTTCGCGGTAATAAAAAGGTTGGAGACGCTGTTCTAACACACACCTGCGCAGCTGTGCACAGCAGCAGCATCAGGTCTCCTTCGCTGACGCACAGGCGTAAACCCAGCGCGAGTGTCGTAGCGCTCATGTTGCGTTTAAAGGCGGTTCGGAAAAACAGGTTACCACATGTTAACAACGGATAAAACAGTTTTAACTGCTGATAAAAGTGACAGAGGACACAAATATGGGAAGTGTGGAAGCCCCTACTGTATCAAATTGACAGAGGAATAACGGAGAGTTGGCCATTCTAAGGTAAAAACCCAGCGCATACAGCGTCCATGTTTTTGTTTTTTTTTTCATCCAGAGGCTTCCCGCGCCCCCCCTGCAATGGCATGGCGCCCCCCTTTGGGGGCGCGCCCCACAGTTTGGGAACCTCTGGGCTACACAATCATGGGGAAGACTGCTGACTTGACAGTTGTCCAAAAGACGACCATCGACACCTTGCACAAGGAGGGCAAGACACAAAAGCTAAAGAGGCTGGCTGTTCACAGAGCTCTGTGTCCAAGCACATTAATAGAGAGGCGAAGGAAAGGAAAAGATGTGGTCGAAAAAAGTGTACAAGCAAGAGAGATAACCGCACCCTGGAGGGGATTGTGAAACAAAACGCATTCAAAAATGTGGGGGAGATTCACAAAGAGTGGACTGCAGCTGGAGTGAGAGCTTCAAGAACCACCACACACAGACGTATGAAAGACATGGGTTTCTGCTGTCGCATTCCTTGTGTCAAGCCACTCTTGAACCACAGACAGCGTCAGAAGCGTCTTGCCTGGGCTAAAGAGAAACAGGACTGGACTGCTGGTGAGTGGTCCAAAGTCATGTTCTCTGATGAAAGTAAATTTTGCATTTCCTTTGGAAATCAAGGTCCCAGAGTCTGGAGGAAAAGAAGAGAGGCACTTCATCCACGTTGCTTGAAGTCCAGTGTAAAGTTTCCACAGTCAGTGATGGTTTGGGGTGCCATGTCATCTGCTGGTGTTGGTCCATTGTGTTTTCTGAGGTCCAGGGTCAACGCAGCCACATACCAGGAAGTTTTAGAGCACTTCAGGCTTCCTGCTGCTGACCAACTTTTGGAGATGCAGATTTCATTTTCCAGCAGAACTTGGCACCTGCACACAGTGCCAAAGCTACCAGTACCTGGTTGAAGGACCATGGTATCCCTATTCTTAATTGGCCACCAAACTCTCCTGACCTTAACCCCATAGAAAATCTATGGGGTATTGTGAAGAAGAAGATGCAATACACCAGACCCAACAATTCAGAAGAGCTAAAAGCCACTATTAGAGCAACCTGAGCTATCATAACACCTGAGCAGTGCCACAGACTGATTGACTCCATGTCACGCCGCATTGCTGCAGTAATACAGGCCAAAGGAGCCCCAACTAAATATTGAGTGCTGTACATGCTCATACTTTTCATGTTCATACTTTTCAGTTGGCCAACATTTCTATAAATCCTTTGTTTTTATTGGTGTTCAGTAATATTCTAATTTTCTGATTTTGAGATTTTCATTTGTTGTCATTTGTAATCATCAAAATTAAACAAAATAAACATTTGAAATATAGGAGTTTGTATGTAATGTATGAATATAATATACAAGTTTCACTTTTTAAATGGAATTACTGAAATAAATCTACTTTTTCATTATATTCTAATTTTATGACCAGCACCTGTATATGCTGTTCATAAAATAGAAAAATAATAGCTACTGCAGTGTGCACAGAGCATTACAAAAGCAAAGAACGGTTCTCACTGAGAACCGGTCTTACTATTCCTTACTTACTAGCTGTTCAGAAGAATTGGCTCGTTTGTGAATGTTGCATCACTATATTGCAGACAGTCCATACATCATACGTCCACAGGGCCGGACATATGGCCCTGTGGACGTAGGAGGGCGTGGGCCCCTGGGCTTGAGCCAATGACTCAAGCCCAGGGGCTTGAGTCATTGGCTCAAGCCAATGACTTGAGCCAATGAAGTCAAGCCTAGTAATCAGTATAGAGTATAGAGCAGGGCTGCTCATTACGTCGATCGCGATCGACCGGTTTTGAGTCGATCTCGGCAGCAGGTGACAAACTGATAGCCGCCAGTACGCTGTGACCAGAACTTCCTCTTCTGATAGGCTTATCAAAATATTCACTAAGATCCTAAACGTGTTTAGCTTCATTAAAAAATAATTATAATAAAATCAACGAAACATGTTAAAATTAATCATCTCAGTAGTTATTGTTTCAACAAGGTGTTGCGCAATTCAGTGCGTTTCGGTTTCATTAACAAAAAAAGCGACTCTAAGACAGACAGAGAGCAGAGCAGGAGTTTAAATTAGCGACTCAACCACCGCTGTGTTCATGAGAGGCTTATTAATAATAATCGAGAAATAAATATCCTGGAAACATGATATGATAATGACTGTATGTTGTGTTTTTAATGTAATCTTGGCTCGGCTTGCAGGACGCAGGCGGTTGCCACGGCAACGGGTGTTTGCGGTTTCTGCTATAACTGATGTATATTCGCATTTAAAATAAGTCAATAGAGTTTAATTTGCAATTTTTGTATCTTTGTGTCATGAGGTAGATCTCAGGCGGCTGGTGAGAGAAAAAGTAGATCTTGGTCTCAAAACGTTTGGGCACCCCTGGTATAGAGTATACTCTATAGTGTAAAGTGTACTACAGCCACTGTCTCCTATTGCTTTGTCATGAGAGTGCTAATGGACAATCCCACCCACCAGGTCAACTCTCCATTTTCACAGTTTACAACAATCACCTAAAGTCAGTGACTTTTTGCTGTATTTTGAGGAGAAAAAAAAAAAAAAAAAAAAAAAAAAAAGTCTGGTTTTTTAAAGATCGGTTATTGGCCAGAAAATTCCAACATGTGCACCGCTGCTTTCTTTTTCATTTGTCTGGAGAACAGTTGATTACTGCAATCAACCTTAAAGACCACTACTGCAAAGAAAATATATTTAGTAGTTATTAAAGAAGTACTTGAGCGTCTTGAATATGTCTACATATTTGACAGAGCATTCCTCCATTAATCCATCCAGCCATCAATCTTTTTTTTAATCTTTTTTATATTTGTCTCAATTCTCTCTCAATTTTTATCAGTTCTATCTTTCTCTCTAATTATCAGGTTTATTTCCTTACCAAGCTCAGATAGCCAAGATGAGGATTTCCCCTCTGACAGCCAAACCTGGCCAAAACTTTATCCTGTGATGACTGGATTTTAGCTGTGTGTCAAGGCTGGGCAGGACGCACTTTAGTTATTAAGTAAACTTTGGACCTTCGCCTGTAGCAGTAGAACAGTTCCTCTTCCTCCTCCTCCTGCTGCTGCTGCTAGCTGGAGGCTGGAGATGCGTTCACACCAGACGCGTTGGACGATCAAAATGCAACGCAACGGCCCTCGACGTGCCTCCACATAGACTTAGAATGTAAATCAGGCGTGCCTGACGCTCAAAACGGTGTGAACGCACCATGAAGTTAGTTCCGCATTTTTAACCCTCCTGTTATGTTTGTTTCTGAGGTACAGCAATAATGTTCGTGGGTCAATTTGACCCGGAGAGTGTTTACTCATGTTATAGTGTCAGAAACCAAAAGAATCATCCAAATCTTTTTTGTGTCAGATTATTAACTCCAATACTAACCATTTCAATCAATATTTGTGCAATTATGTTTATTTCTCTCAAATAAAGGCTAAAAGACGACAATATACTCATTTGGACATAAGAAAAAATGTGATTTACATTTTTTATGCCCACTGAAAAAACCTAAACACAAAATAACACTAAATATCCTTGAAAGTGACTTTTTGTAAAAAAATTTATATTACATTTAGATTTTTTTTTGAAGGGGTGATGTTTATAATTGAACTTGAGACACTTTTCTGCTCTGGATCAAATTGACCCGCTGATTGAAATCAAGACAAATGAGTCCTAAAGATGATCTCCAGCTGGATTTCCAGTTTAAACCTGCAAGTCCAAAACATAACTGAGGTTTTCATCACATTACGCCCAGATTTTTATGTCATATTTAGCTGGTGTGGAAGGCATATACTGTGTAAAAGAGCAGCGACCTCTGACTGCCAGGGGTGACCTTTATAAATGCCACTAGCCTTTCATCTACTGTGACATCAGGGTCTGTTTTATAGAACAGTGTGGAACAACCCACTTGTTCCACACTGTCCTATTAGCTGCTAGTTTGTCTTGTCCATCGATTGTCAAATCGGATTACTCAGGAGAAAAGTCTCCAAAAACATTATGGCCCGAAATATTACCCTGCCCGTCTCTGCATCCCTTAGACTGGCTGTTGATTCATCCTTTGACTTGGAAACTCTGGTCAGAATGAGGACCTCCAAATATGCATGTCAATGCATCTGGTCCAGCTCCTTCCAGTTCTCTCCAAAAACACAATGATTTCCTGTATTGCACTAGGCCTGAGTAGCTCAAAGACTGACTTGCTGTCTGTGATGTGAGTTTCTGCCATCCTAGTCGGTCCTGGAATGATCAACAAGAAGTTCTAGCACTTCCATGGTTGTCATATTTTTATTTCCCTGCGGCTCATTTCCTGATCTCTGACAGTGACGATATCACATGTACCTTCAGTGTGTAATGTGTTCAGGTCTCCCTTGCAGAGAGTATTTATGTTCCCTCCACTTCTACTGAGTGTCACTCAGTGTGGGTGGAGTTTGTCCAGGGGACAGAAAAGGTTCCTGTCAAAAGTTGTATGACCACCTGCTTTCTGGCAGCTTCCTAGTGAAGTACAGAGAATAGTGAAAGACTGGGTTTGTGTGTGTGTTTAGGTGTGTCTGTGTGGTGAAATATGTCTTATAGGTGCAAGGAAACAACTAGAATTGGACATTCTTTTAATCTTTTTACCCTTCAACTTGACTGCCGGGTCAAATTGACCCGAACAGTATCGATGTAACAAACAGACCCGGGGGGGGCTGGACATGTGTAAAATGAAGCATTTTCATCTTATACATAGAGGGCACCTATTAAGACAAATACAAAAAGTTTCGTGCAGAAAAAATACGTTTAACTATTTTTAAAAAAAAAAAATTAAAACTTTGAAACGGGTCAATTTGACCCGCAACATACAGTGGGGAGAACAAGTATTTGATACACTGTTGATTTTTCAGGTTTTCCCACTTGCAAAGCTTGTAGATGACTGTAATTTTTATCATAGGTACTCTTCAACTGTGAGTGATGGATTCGAAAACAAAAATCCAGAAAAATCCAATGTATGATTTTTAAATAATTAATTTCCATTTTATTGTGCGAAATAAGTATTTGATCATCTATCAACCAGTAAGAATTTTGGCTCTCACAGACATGTTAGTTCTTCTTGAAGAAGCCCTCATGTTCTCCACTCATTACCTGTATTAACTGCACCTGTTTGAAGTCCTTACCTGTATAAAAGACACATGTTCACACACTCAATCAATCAGACTGCAGCATCTCCACAATGCCCAAGACCAGAGAGCTGTGTAAGGACATCAGGGATAAAATTGTAGACCTGCACAAGGCTGGGATGGGCTACAGGACAATAGGCAAGCAGCTTGGTGAGAAGGAAACAACAGTTGGTGCAATTATTAGAAAATGGAAGAAATACAAAATAACGGAAAATCTCCCTCTGTCTGAGGCGCCATGCAAGATCTAACCTTGTGGAGCATCATTGATATTGAGGAAGGTGAGAAATGAGCCCAGAACTACAAGGCAGGACCTGGTCAATGACCTGAATAGAGCTGGGACCACAGTCTCAAAGAAAACAATCAGTAACACTCAACGCCGTCAAGGATTAAAATCCTGCAGTGCAAGGTGCCCTTCCTCATGTCAAAGCCTGTCTGATGTTTGCAAATGACCATCTGAATGATCCAGAGGAGGAATGGGAGAAGGTCATGTGGTCTGATGAGACAAAAATGGAACTTCTTGGTTTAAACTCCACTTGTCATGTTTGGAGGTAGAAGAATGATGAGTACAACCCCAAGAACACCATCCCAACCATGAAGCATGGTGGTGGAAACATCATTCTTTGGGGATGCTTTTCTGCAAAGGGGACAGGACGACTGCACCATATTGTGGGAAGGATGGATGGGGCCATGTATCGTGAGATTTTGGCCAACAACCTCCTTCCCTCAGTAAGAGCACTGCAGATGGGTCGTGGCTGGGTCTTCCAGCATGATAACGACCCAAAACACACAGCCAGGGCAACTAAAGAGTGGCTCCGTAGGAAACATCTTAAGGTCCTGGAGTGGCCTAGCCAGTCTCCAGACCTGAATCCAATAGAAAATCTTTGGAGGAGCTTAAAGTCCTTGTGGCCCAGCGACAGCCCCAAACCTGAAGGCTCTGGAGGAGACCTGTATGGAGGAGTGGGCCAAAATCCCTGCTGCAGTGCAAACCTGGTCAAGAACTACAGGAAATGTCTGATCTCTGTAATTGCAAACAAAGGTTTCTGTACCAAATATTAAGTTTCTTTTTTCTGGTGTATCAAATACTTATTTCACGCAATAAAATGGAAGTTAATTATTTAAAAATCATACATTGGATTTTTCTGGATTTTTGTTTTAGATTCCATCACTCACAGTTGAAGACTATGATAAACATTACAGTCATCTACAAGCTTTGCAAGTGGGAAAACCTGAAAAATCAACAGTGTATCAAATACTTGTTCTCCCCACTGTAATAGGGGGGTTAGGTTTGCGTGGTGCGCATGTGAGCTGAGCACCACATGAACTTTTGAACTTGTTCCAATGCTTTAAAATTAACGTCCATATTTTGACAGCTCCTTGCTTTTTGGTCAGCCCAGTAACAAGAACTCATCAGTTTTTACCTAAATATCAGCACAGCTGACCCTGTTAGCTTGGATATTTTCTTCATCACCTCTCTGTTGCACTCTTCTTTTTCTTTCCTGTGCTCTGCTGCCGTATTTGCTATTGTCCGTCATGGTGAGAAATTACTCACTGATGCTCATCGCTTATTACCGGCAATTAGATAGACATCTTCTCCTGTTCTGAGACAAACTGCGCATGTCTTAGAGTCCCGCATGAGAGTCAAAAGGGGAGGCATTATATGGTAACAGAAACATGTAATTAGTAAGTCACATTATATACATAGATTTGAATCTATATATTTTGCATCCAGTAAGAACAAGGATGTTAACAAATAATGTCCAACACACAGACGAAATGAAAGACGAGAACCACAGAAACACATGCACCACAAAGAGAAAAACAGCATTTTTTGCCCTTATTTGAAAATTGTATAACTTTCCATGACCTGAAATGAAGTTCTATGACTTTCCAGGTTTTCCATGACCGGCATGAGCCCTGCTTTCTCGAATTAAATTAACTTTTTATTGACATTCTGATCTACAGAGACCAGTTGTACCTAGAGAAATGGACAAAGCTTACCAGATGAATTAGCAAAACTGGTTACTGTGGGAACAGCAGCAGTGATATGTTTGCCATTCTGGGTAACAGGACGGACAGGAAGCTGGTGTAACCCAGGCGTGACATGGCGTCCCTCTCCAGCCTGCACCACGCTGTCCAGCGTCTGGATCACCAACTCTCTGTTCTGCTGGGCATCTAAAGAGGAAATAAACGACTCACACGTCAGCATCCCATCTGGATGCATTTAGCTTTCAGAAAAGTGACCTAAAACTGATCATCTTCGTTAACATCAGTTAATGTCATTAGTGAATACACACCTGCACACTAGGAGACAGGGTAGTGAGCTGTGGTCCATTTAAAGCAGACCAAATGTCAGGTGTGAATTCACAACATGTTAAATCAATAACATACACACTCATTTTTTCTGTCTTTTCACACAGTTTGAGAGATAATTAAGAAGGAATGTTGCATGTCCACCTAGCCTTCCTGTGCAATTCTGTTAGAAAAAAAATCTTGTTTCCAGCTCAGTCTCTGGTAGAGTTTTTGCTGGCCAATCAGTGAACTGAAGGAGAAGTTGAGAACAATGCACTGCTTTAGAATTGTCTGTCTATAGTTTTAGCAATGGCAGCAGAGGAAGTGTATGAAGTTGTTCAGACTGTGTTGGACTCACACTCTAAATATTAAATCATCATTAACAGCTGCATAATTTTAAATCAGTTCTTCGCTGTGGAGGATGACTGCTTATAGTGCAGGCAGCGTCTGGGAAGCTTCTTAGTATTGAACTGGTGCACATTAGACACATGGAAGCGTTAGCAATGGGCTAAAGTTTAAAACGTCAACACAGGCCACACCTCCAGGAAGCAATGGTTTCTCAACAGCAGAAGTCTGCAGGTGACATTAGCTTGGTAAAAACCACAGCCTTGTTTCTTCAAGAGGGTCTGGCCTCTCAGCAGTTCTGTCCTCACCTCTGATGTCGCTGTTGCTCTCCAGTCCACCAACAGTCAAAGTGCTGTAGCCATTAGGGGGGGCAGAGACTGGAGGGGCGCTGGTGACCACACGCACCATGGTGACAGAAGGCTGAGGGGTGCTCTGAAGCATGTGGATGGGTTTCAGGACGGTTGGGTGGGGGGGGGCAGCCATGATGACATGCTGAGCGCTGACTGGGGAGCCTGTTCACACACATTTTCACTCATTTCTCACACTCCCTTAGAGTGGGCAGAATGTTTGGTGTTTGTTTATCTGGGCTTACCTGGGGCGCTCTGGGAGTACCTGTACTCCGGCACAGACGCCAGTTTGCTGGCCAGCTGCTCATGGTGGTCCTGAGGAGTGGGAGAGCCCTCTCTGCTCAGACACTCAGGAGTCTGCAGCCCACTGGACGAAGGGGACAGCAGCCCCTGATGGGTGGGAGACGCCGGTGCACTCCTGAATCAGAAAGCCAAGGAGAAGAAAACTCAGCCACATTACTGACAAACAGCTGTGATGTCATGAGGCGCACTGTTGCTGTGGTCATCTTTCACCAAAACACAACTAAACACGACACTTACTTGGTTCTGTCCAATCACATGACAGCAAGTGACAGATGCAGACAAAGGGGATAAAGGTTAACCCTACTCAGTTCAGTGTTCATGTTGGTGCCACTGACAACTAAAAAAAAGTCATTTAGGATTATACCGTGACGACAAAGGTCCGAACGGAGTCCTGAAGCAGGCCACGCCTCTCTGCCGTCTCTTCCTGAAGGCTTGTTCCACCAGCTTGCTCTCAGAGGCCGAGTCGATGCGCCAGAAGCTTCCCTTCCCAGGTTCGTCCTGAGAACGGGCTACTTTCAGGAAGTAGCGGTTCAGAGACAAGTTGTGTCTGATTGAGTTCTGAACAAAACACAGAAAGCTGTTGTAAAAACACATTCCTCCCATGGAGATAAGAGAAAAACTGGCTAATTAGGGGAAAGTACATTAAAGTCAATAATGTTCTACTCTCCACCATTACAGTTTTTGTAGACACATGCAATTTATCTTGGAGAAGTCCATTTCTCTCTGTAATCCCTTTGAAAGTGTGAAGATTTTGGGTGGTCTGGTCATTTTGAAGCTTGTTCAGCTTTTCCTACCCCCACATTTTCCTTCCACTAAACACTACACTAAAAGGATCTACAAAACCTGGTTTGTGGTCTTTTATTGGTCCTGAATTTTGGGAATAAAAATAGCTCACTCTAATGAATCTGCAAGTTTCACTTTCTAAAGTGAATTACTGAAATTTATGCTATTTTCGACGATGTTCCTGTTCACCAAGAAGCGCCCTGGGTTTGGCTCACAGCCTCCCAGACGGAAGAAGGGAACTGTACCTGCCAGCCCTTGTCTGCAGTGCGGTAGTAGGGGTAGTGTTTGGTAATGTGGGCATAAATCCCGCTGAGGGTGAGCTGTTTATCTGGAGCTGAAGAGATGGCCTGGACGATCAGTTGTGCATAGGAATACGGAGGCTTGGACTCATCCTGGACAAACAGAGCAACAACCTCTTGTAAGTCTTAAGAGATGTCTCCAATTCAAATAAAGGATCTATGAATATGCATCACAAAAATGTCCCCTGCTAGAAAAAGGACAGGTCTGTGTAGGACAGACATTTTTACCTTGGGACTGTCTCCGCCCACCGACTCCACACGCTGCTCACTTCCCCCACCTCTGTGCTCAGCAAGACTTCGCCTCTGCTCAGATACAGCCTTCGCAGCATATTCTGCAGCTAACTGAAGGTCGGAGGTCACATTGCGTCCATAGCGATACCCCGATGACCCTGCCCCTCGAGGGCTAGCAGGGCAGGAGTTGGGAACGCTGTGGAGAAGAGAAAGGTGTGTGCTTACGTTTTCCTAGGTTACTTTGCAGAGGGTGTGTGTATATCAGCCAATAGCAGCGTGAGGTTGTGTTGATCAGTTTCCTCTCTCTGCATTTGCTTTATGCTCCAGATGAGCTGTGCAGTGCTACGTTCACACACAGCTTCCTGCAGGCTCATGGTAGCAGAGCAGAACGAACCAACGAGGGGACTTAACGCGAGCCAATCAGAAAGCGCGGATCAACCGCCTACTTTCTGAAGGGAAATTACCGAGGGGAATCCCAAACAGCTGAAACGCTAAGCCTGGCGGCAGGGGTAGCTAGGCATGGCGGGCCGCCATGCCTATAATACACTGGGGGAAACCCTGATATGGTTATGGTTATGTGAATATAATCTGGAGAATGTGTCAACAGGGAGACACAGAGAAGCAGTAATCTGTTTGACTGCAGCATGTTTATATGGTTTGTACCTTTTAATGCACAAAAAATGAGAATTAAAACAGTTACTGATGAAAAACTTTTAAATCTTTAACATCTTTGAGAGATTACTAATCAACAATCACTCCATCAAATAGTTACATGTGTGTAAAGTAGTAGAAAACTAAAGCAATCAAATATTTGAATAGACCCCTAATAAGTAAGCAGGGTTTACAGCTGATGTAATTTAACAGTAAATTCAACTGTTCTGTCAAAATTTCAGACGTTGGGAAGGAAGAAGAAACAGTTTCAAGAAGACCTCAGTGTTTGCTCTACCATCACCTTCCCTCCAAGAGCCCCACTAAGATGACGACATATAGTAAATTCAAGGTCTTCACAGGTAAAGTTATTGATTTTATTAGCTTATCAAAGTAATGCCACACCGTGAGTGATTTGTGTCCACATGTGGTCGCTCGTCTCATTCACACAGGTAACTTAGCCCCAAGGTGCGATCACCAAACCTCACTGCTTGCTCGGCTTGATCATCGCAAATTTTCAAAAGCACTAACGTCAAAGTTGACAAAAGCTGGATGAAAACAGGCACTCCTACTGTGTAACCAACACAGTAGGAGTGTTGGACACACGCGCTGAGTCAGCACACACAAGCGGGTGAACTCACGATCCCTCCAGCAGACAGAGTGTACAAAAAAAACTCAATCACAAAAAAACAGCAGCCAGGATATCTGCATTTTTTTTTAAATGTACCAAATAATTTTGCTTCGATGGTAGCAGCTTGAGAACAGCTGGAGTAACTCTGGAGTAACTCTGGAGTAACTCTGGAGTAACTCTGGAGTAACTCTGGAGTAACTCTGGAGTAACTCTCCGGTTCATCCGGAGGAGGCAAGAGTAGAAAGGACTGACAGCTCTGCTCTTGACATGCAGCAAAAATCCACTCATCACCAGACAAAAAATGTGACCTGGTTTGGGTGACAGGGTGAAATATTCCCCTCCCGTAGATAAAGATAGATTTACTTAAGAGATAAAGAAATACATTTTATGGAATATTAATAGAAAATATTTTAAAGTTTCCAAAATATTTTTATTTGTTTTTATTAATGGTCATTACATAGATTACACCAATCAGACAGATTGCGATTATTAAAAGAAAGGGATGATGGGAGTACTGGAGATGTTTAAAAGGAGGATTAGCTTTGAAAATCTCATGAAACTGTTCAATTCACTATCTGGGAATGGAAGCTAAACCTGCTGAAACATGGCAGTGTGGGCTAGGTGAATGAATTTGCATAATTAATTTTTATTCCATAAATAGCTCCTATAGCATTGAACTAAAGACTGGAGCTGATTTGGATCTTATTTCACTGGACTTGTTTTGAGCAACGTGATTCTATCAGTCGGCGTCTGCTTTTAAACTGCTTTGTAATTTGTTTTAAACTGTGCATATGTTTTATTTTACGTTTGTGTAACCAGGTTGTTAGCATTGCATATTTCTACCCAGGTCCCTCTTGAAAATTAGATCTGGATCTCAATGGGGTTTTTATCTTGTTTAAATAAAGAAAAATAAATAAATTAAGCTGGAATTGCATCATCTCGTTTGGGGTTTCCAACAAGCCATTTAATGGCCACAACACAAGGTGCTCTGGCCATTTGTGGTCTAAATGGAAAACTAACCTTGAGCATCATCCTGAACACACCAGAACCATTGTAGCCGCCCTAGTGGGAGTTTGGGATTCAGAGGCTACACTGCTTACTGATGTGGGGCCCTGAGGACCTGACCTGACGGGTTAACCCGTCTCTGCTCTTGTTTTGGTTGACGAATGTCTCCAGCTGCTGGAGAAGTTACTGCTGAAACGTCTCCAGCAGTAAAACAGTGGTCCTACACAGTACTGATTCAGGAAGGATGAAAAAAATACAAGCCATTTATATTGGTAAATAACATTTTCAAATCCATACATCATTTATCTTTGTTGGTCTGTCAAGTGGAACCATAACAACATGGATGTTTTTAGATACGAGACAAAATGCAAAAAAAAGTTTATTTAATGTGAAGCCAATAAAATTTTCCCCTCTTTAAAATAATGAAGCCTAAAGGAAACATAAAAAAACAAAAACAGAAAAGAGCAGGGAATCCAACATCAGTATTGTTTACATCCTCATCCGGTCTTTTCATACTGGTTTAACAATCTGAACAGATCAACAGAAGAACAACTAAAACAATCCAATACTGAGAACCAAGTTAACTATTAACTGGATTTGATCTGGTGCACCAGCAGGTCCTGGAGCTTCTATTACACACACATGTTTGCATGGTTATCTTTATGGGGACTTTCCATTGACTTCCATTCCTCCATACAGCCTAAACCTTAACCTAACTACACAGTCCAGTCACATTAATGTGACCACCACGTACTTTCCACTTCAGAGTTAAATAACCAATCACAGAAGGCAGGTGGCAGCACAGTGCAGTTGAGCGTATATAAAGGGTGTGTGTGGGCTTCGGAAAACATTTCAATCGTTGGCGTAATGCAGAAACGAAGCGATTTATCCGACGTCCAAAAGGGCATGATCATTGGCTTTCGGGCCAAGGGTGGAAGCATTTCCGAAACGGCTGAGTTTGTGAACTGTTCGCGTGCCGCCGTGGTAAAAGTGTACCGTGCATGGCAAAATGGGACTGTCCAAAATCAACGACGTGGCAAATGTGGTGCACCACGGGCCATAGATGACAGAGGCGAACGACGGTTGCGGAGATGCGTTCGGGCAGATAGACGGGCTACCGTTGAGCAACTGACCACTAAAATGAACCAAGGGGCTACCACAAGTGTCTCCCAAACCACTATTCAGCGAACATTGCTGCGTCTGGGCCTCCGAAGCGGACGCCTGGTTCGTGCACCTATGCTGACTGGTGTTCATCGACGACGAAGGCTAGAATTTGCACGCCAGTACAGCAGCTGGACGTCCACTGAGTGGCGACAGGTAGCGTTTTCAGATGAATCGCGTTTTATGCTCCATCGGACAGATGGACATTGGCGTATAAGGCGTGAAACCTCTGAAAGGAACCACCCTGCAACCATTGCAGGAACGGTCCAAGCTGGAGGCGGGAGCATTATGGTCTGGGGAATGTTTTCCTGGCATTCTCTGGGTTCACTGATTATTGTGGAAGGCACGATGGATCAATACAAGTACGCATCTGTCCTTGCGGACCATGTCCACCCCTACATGCGCATTGTTTTTCCTCAGGATGATGGCATCTTCCAGCAGGACAATGCGAGGTGCCATACAGCTGCCAGTGTACGTGCGTGGTTCGAAGAGCACCAGGATGAGTTTACCGTCCTCCCCTGGCCAGCAAACTCACCTGACTTAAACCCAATCGAGCATCTGTGGGACCATCTCGATCGAGTTGTTCGCGCCATGGATCCTCAACCGCGTAATCTAGCGCAGCTGGCCACGGCATTAGAGTCGGCATGGCTCAACATCCCAGAGAAGACCTTCAGGGACCTAAGTGACTCTCTTCCTGCACGTCTCGTAGCAGTTCGCTCTGCGAAAGGTGGTTATTCTGGCTTTTGACAGATGGTCACATTAATGTGACTGGACTGTGTATTACATACTTATCCCTAACCAAAACTCAATTCACACCTTAGTCCTAAATCTGACCCCTGACCAAAAACAATGTTTCCCCTTATGGGGACCAGGTTTCTGTCCCCACAACGTAGAATGTGTCCCCACACACCTGCCTCTCTGGGGAGAAAGTAAGCAGGGGTTTCTGGGAGTCCATAAGCTCTGATTTGCTTCTGACAACAGAGAGCCATGGATACAGTTCCATCAAGGCTCACAAGAGGACAGAATACGGTTTGTTTACATTTCTTTGCAGGGGGAAGAGGCTGCGGGATTCGTTTTTCACAATTGCTCAAAGTTTAGACCTTAAAGCCAACGAGGAAAGGAAACCAAAATTCTGCAAATAAACTTCTTAAGAATAAAGTGGATTATAACTGAACAAGAGTCAATTCTGTATCATTAAAAAAAACAACAACTCTCCAGCCCTCCTGTGTCTTCATAAAGAGAGGAACAATGTTTAGTATTGTGTCATTCACTGAAGCTGCCAGACAAGAAAAGTAAGCAATGTGCCTGAATGAGACCATGTTGGTGTTTCAGGAGGAAGCAGAAGTTTCTCTCTGAGCCGCATGTTGCTACGAGTATGAACCTAAAAAAGGCCACAGGGGAAGTGGAGCAAAGAAGCATGAGCAATCATATTTATATTTGGTTTGTTTTGACTCCACATATGAGGAAACATTATCTGAGGGCTCAAGTGGGGGAGGTGAGGCGGGGGAGTAAGGGAAACCACCAATGGACTGAAAAGTGGCTTACAGGCAAAACTCTCTGCTCCATAACCAATCACATGCCCCATAGCTGCAGCCACCCCATATAAGGCATGGACACACAGGCCCACAGTGGTGGGCATGATTGTTGTACAGGCAAGGCAAGCATCCACCACCAGAGGGCACTGAACCAGCAATCAAACTGGCTGCTCAGTTATGAACAGTGCTCTCTCATATATATACTGTATATATATATGTATAAGAACTTAGAACTTAACCTGATTTAAAAACTTCTACCAGTTTATTTTTTGCTGATTGACAGCTGTATTGGTAGAAAAGCAGAGAAGGAAAAATTATTGGTGAAAATAATCAACCTTCCCAACCTGATTGCAGATAAGTTAATAGCTGCATCAGTTTGGATCAGTACTGATAATGTAATGGTTCTTTAATAAAACATTAAGTGACAATCACAACTGTGTTCCCCATCTCAATGTTTTTGTTCCTTTTTGTTTCACACCTAAATGTCTGCATTTAAATGTGAAATATACAGATACAGTTAAATATCTTCTTTTCACAAGTTTTTTTTAGGTTTTGCCAGCATGTTCTGCATCATTCTTATAGTTAAAATCGGTAGCTTCATGCTATTCAGTTCAATTGAACCAAACAAACATCATCTGAAAAAACAACCAGGTCCAGCTTAGGACCGCCACCATCAGCTATTTTTTAGGTACTTAATTGATTAACTGAATTACCTCAGTACAAAATTTATGTTGAGATTTCCACCTTAAATATGAAATGTGTTAGAAATTCAACTTCTAAGATAAAAATGAATCAAATGAAGCCCAATTTTTTAAAATGTATATGCACAACGATAAGCAGGTCAAATGTGATCAGACTGAACCACAACTCAATAAATACAGTAGCTCTTTGAAGAATTTTGAATTAATAAGTTACAACAACATTTAAGTATTTATGAACTTAGTTAACTCACAGTGTAACTCCAAAAGGAAAAGACAAATAAATGGTTTCTTTTAAACCTTATCGAATATCCTTATGGAGAGTGTAGCTTTAAAATGATTTGTATGTATTAAATTTAGCTTATTTGTTTGTGTTGTCAAGTTTAAATTCAATTCACTCATATATAAACAATACATAATTAATGTGTTAAAACAGGATGAAGTAAAGTTAATCTGGTCCTTGAACCCACAGGCTTCAAGGTAACCAGTCACAAAGCTTAAGCTTTATAGCTAAACATGTCATAAGGCAGCTGAAAAAATAAATAAATAAAAACTGTGTGCAGGTTGTGCGTTTCCTGTCAGCTCATGTCTGTCATCAGGTCAGCTGCTCATCACAAACACTCTGCTGCAACAAAACCTCACACACTGTCACCGTTTATTGACGCCTAACCTGAAGTTCTTCATTACTTTTCAGCACTTCATTTTTTTAAAACTTTTGAAACTTCTGTTGAATATTTTAAGATAATAAACAAATTCCTAAAAATCATGAGTTGAGTAAAATAATTGCTACATTATATTTTTAAAATAAATTCTGTTCAGTGCAGTCATGTATTCAGATTAAAACACATCCAGTCAAGTGCAACAATTAGGTTCCAGTGAAAAGTAACATAAAAACTGCATGAGCTTTGTCAATTTATTATACATTTTTAAAGTCTCATATCACCAAAATGTCTAATAAATGTGCACCATAAAATAGAGAGAAGTCTTTAAGCAAGAAAACAGAATCAAGTAAGAAATGAACCATCTATGAAAACATTTAACTGGGATCAAAGCTGAATGTAAACTTGTCAGCTAGATGTTCCTCACATGTATTGGCGGCTCACCTGATTGTGCCGGTGGGTGACGGCAGCGGGGAGCCAAACGCCCTGATGTGGTCTTCATGCTGCTGCGCGGTGGGAATGCTGATCTTAAGAGGGGAGATGTGGGGCAGCAGCGGGCGGGGGGGGGGAGACGGCTGCTCCTTCTCCCTGTGCTCCTCCACGTCCAGGAGTGACGTGAACTGGATCTTGATGACGGTACTGGGAAACCGAAACACACACCTAGAAGAAGAAAGACAGCAGTCAGAGATAAAAAAAAAGATAGAAAATAAAAAAAAAAACAGGAACTTAGCCACACTGGTTCGTTTTCTCCTCCACAAAGACCTTCAGTGATCAAAAGTTCGAGTTAGCTTACAGAAATATAGCTTAGCTGTCACATGATCAGTAGAAAACAGATCCTTACTCTAACAACACTTCAGACAAGTCAACTCACAGAAAAACATCAAATATCACCTGAAAAGCAAAACACAGCAAACCTTTGTAGAGGTTGGGTGTGTAAGAAATTCAAAACATTTATAATTTACTGCAACAGGAAAAGCAAAATATAAATCTAACACAGCATAGAAATAAAACATGGTGACATGTTTAAGTTACCTCAAAAGTGTGTTTATATAATAACCTAGTAGCTTGTGGGCAAACACACTGTACTGGTGTAAAGTTTACACTCTAAATCTCTCTTCTTTTATGCTTTTAGCAGGTCTGAATGCCTGAATAACAGCAAGAATTGTCACCAGGCCATCCCAGTTCAAACCTCAACAAACCTTTAGAAACCATATCTGTCTAAATGATGTTAAAATTTTACAATAAGAGGACGATGACTGGTTATATTTTCCTTGTCATATAAAGAAAGTGGAGGGTTTTTTTGCTGAAGAAGCAAAAACTTAAATTGAGAGAAAATCCAACAAATTCTATATGAAATGAATACAGGCAGCTCTGAGACAAAAGGTCAAAGGTTTAGAAGTCTAATCAGGCCATGTGATCTAATGTAGCATCACAGGAAAAACACCAGGCCCAGCTGTTTATGCTGTGTTGACCTGTAGCCACTGAAAGTCATTTTAAGGCATGAAAAGGGAATAATGAAAAGACTGCATGGAAAATCTGCTGGGGCCTCTCAGAATCCAGTTACCCAAAGGTAGAGTAAAGACTACCTGAGTCAGCATTCATGAACAAACTTCTGTTAAACTGAGTAACACTCAACTGCTGATTCTGGAAAAATAATAGGCAAATTCAGAAACAGAAAAGATCCTTTGAATAGATGAATAATTATGGATTAAATAACTAATGAAATTGTCAAAAAAGACTGATGTCAACACCTCGCCAACGTAATTTATTAAGACTGTTTCTTCTGCATTAGAAGTTATATCTAATGCAGTGATTCTCCATTCCGGTCCTCAGGCCTCCCTGTCCTGCTTGTTTTAGGTGTTTCCCTTCTGCTACACACCTGGATTCAATCTGTGGCTGATTAACATGTTTCTGCAGCAGTTGTTCTGGAATAGAGGCCCATCTACAACATGAAGACCAGGGGGGGCTGAGGACTACAATGGAGAAGCACTGATCTAATGTCATTGGGGAAAAAATGTGTCATTCTGAACATTTTAACATGCTTGCAGCACATCTAGCATTAAACATAACATATGAGGTTTCCTCAGTTTCTTGGTAGTTGTGCTGTTAAGTTAAGGACTTTTTTCATTACACTTTTATGACTGCTACAACTAAATGTAAAATTAAATAGCAATTTTGTGTTTACAGTTCTACTTCATTCACAGAATTTCCGATTTCTCCTGCTTCAGCACAATGAAGTGTACATGTGTCATGCAATTTTAAATAACCCGAAAATCTAAATGTAAAATTATTATAAACTCAGCTGCATGTTAGTTAACATTTTTAATAAGCATAGGTTTCTTATACTACACAAAAAAAAAAATCACCCAGATTATTGTCAAACTGTGTATTACTTGGAAAACCACACGCAAACATGGCTCTGGTGGATATGGTGTTAGTTTCTCCATGTGGGTCTAGGCAACACTTCCGGTTCAGCAGCAAACAGTCAAAGGAACCAATCAAACACAAAAACTCTAAACTTTTCAGTGATTTGTCAATATATGCACATATCAGTTCTGCAGTTTATTTACAAAAACTGGTCAGGGAAAACTCCCTAAACCATAATGCAAAGATATTTATAGTAAAGACCAAAGTACACTCACTAAGTAGGTAATTTCATTAGAAGTATACGTAACCCACGTTTCGGACGGAAACTGGAAGTGTTTCCACATAACACGTGAGGATTGGTCAGGGGTGCGTTTGTTTACATTAATGTTTACGTGACGGTGACACGTTGACTTACCACACAGCTAATATGAAGCTAACGTGATGAGCTAATGTTTAAAAAAAACCGACCCGGGCCATTAACGTTGATGAAATAGTTTTAGATTAGATTGCATGACTAATTTTTTTTTAAATCATTGAACAATCTGAACACGTTGTTGAAAACAGTTTCCACATACTCTGGAGCTGAGTCAGTAGGCCAGAACGAATGAAGCAAAATCTGCTCAGAACTAAAACACAATAGCTACAGAGAACATATTATCAGGAAGATCATTGTTCATTGTTTATACTTGAAATGGAATTTCTAGTATAAACAATGGGACGAACTTTGTACGCCCAAACAAAAACGCTCCCCCCCCATTTGACCGTGTAAATGTGAACATTAGAAAGTTGTATGCTAGGCTTCAATTTTATTTAGCCAGAAAAATTAACGTGCAGTAAACTTCTTAAAATACACACACAGTTTTTAATTTAAGTGCAAAGTGTGCAAACTGATTAGAGACGTCATAAACCATGATGTGTTCATTGCTGGGTGAGTATTTATGGCATATTAAAACTTTGCAAGGCGCTGCTAACAGCTAAGCTAACTACACTCACTCTCCGGGCAGCGGTAGCGGCGGAGCTCCTCTCCGCTGAAACACTCCGTCAACAAACACGCCGTTCTTCCCCAGACACCGCAGAGAGAAGCCGCCCGCCTCGTCGTAAGTTATCTGCAGGTGTCGCCTTGAAATAAAGCTCGAGTGACCCATGTTGATGTCCACCGAGCCGTGGGACGAGTTCCGGCCTATGGTGACCGTCCTCTGTCGCATGACAAACTCAAAGTCCCGGCCCTCGAGCCTCGCAAGGGCCTGCGGAGGAGTAGAAGAGAGTCTTGCAGGAAAACCTCCGGCATCGCAGCGAGCTTCCATTATTGGAGGACCCAAGACAGAGAGCGAGGGCTGGTGATAGGAGTGAGAGGTCACCGCGACGCGCACGGGGCTGCACGGCGCCGACTGTAATGCCAGCAGAGCCCGAGCTCCGTTGTCGTCCCGGTAGTCTGCCATATTTTTCTGAAGGGGCTACACACTCGGGAGAGTCTGCAACAACTTTTTCTTGTCAGGCACCGAAAACTGCAACGTGAGAGTTTTCGGCCAGCGCACTTGCTCGCTCTGAAGCTGACAGAACAACATGGAGTCCGGTCGGATCATAGGAAGACATGGAGCGGATTTTCTAGGAATCGGACTGCAAAGACTCTTCTTGAGACATACATAATGTGTAATGGTTTCCAAAAGGTTTATGACAACTTCCACTTCTGTAAACACTACGTCCTCCCCCCCCCCCCCAAAAAAAAACGACTTCCGTTGCTTTGAAAAGAGAACAAAACAGGTTTTTAAGTTTTTCAGTTTGTTGTGTTTTGTCATAAACATGGTCACACATACTGAAATGTTTAATGTAAGGATTTGGGGTGATTTCAGGACTCCAAAATCCAATAAGGCTGACCTTATTGTCAGCCTTATTGGACAATATTGTTATGACCACACATGTAAAGGAATTGTTTGGAATTTATGAAGTGTGATTTTGTGAAAATAGTACCAAAATATCACTTGTATTAGATGAGTAAGTTCATTTAATATATAATTCAGGGATCAAATAGTAGCTTGATTCCATCCATCTGCCATTTTTGTTGTGTCCTTGGGCAAGACACCCCTTGTCTGCTGGTGGTGGTCAGAGGTCCTGGTGGCGAAGCTACATGACAGCTTCTCTTTGTCAGACTGAACCAGATCACCTGTAAGCTACTGGCTTCACTGTCAGCATGTGAATGTGTATGTGAATGAATGGCAACAAATAAAAAAAGAACTAACTAAGAAATTATAACCAAGAAATACTTCTACATATTTTTATATAATATGTAAAAAATAAAGGGGAAACCTAAACATAACAGTGTAACTCCCAATCAGTCACACCTTTGTGGAGTCAATGTCACTAGGAGTTAAGCAGTACATTGATATTTTTGTTATTTCCTTCTCAATCAATTTCACCATGTTATAATAAAGTTTTGATAATAATTAATTAAGATCTGTGTTATTTGTAGTGTTTCCTTTAATTTGTGAGCAGTGTATTTCATTGGGTTCTTTAATGTCTTAATGACTTTTACTCTAGGGAATGAAAATCACTAAATTATACACATTTGTTGTTCTGGACTTGGCTCAGATATTGTATTTGGTAATGATGTTTTGAAAAGCATAGTGAACAGAGTTAATTTTATTTCCTTTATTTATACATCTTTACTGAGTCTTGAGACTCATTTGCAAGAGAGATCTTACTTTTTTTTTCTCCTTAGGTGCTTGTGTGTGATTGCTTTACGTTGAAGTTCAGCTTATAAAGGTCCAAGCAGTGACAGCACTGAGAGATTCCCTATGACTGGATGGAACATAGCAGTAATTTATTTCTGTGTAATATTGTGGGTACTGTTTTTGACATGTCAGCACTGCATTATTCATTTTGGAGCCTGTTAGAACCAATAACTTATTTATCCATCTAAATCAGTCATCTTAAATGAAAAAAAAAAAAAAAAAAAAACTAAAACAGCCATGACAGCAATGCGTCTGTTTTCAAAAAAGTCCATTAAATCAAGAAAACTAATTTGATAATTTTGATAAAATATCCAAACTATTTATCTTAAATAGGAACAACTCATGCCATAATATAAATAAATAGCAGGGCAAAGGTAGAACTTTGACTATAATGAGTGAAACTGTCTTAGAGGTAGTGCACTGTTAAAGAGAAAGGCCTATATGGCATTTAATGATTTACAGATCAGCTCAGTTTGATTCAGTCTATTCTGCTCATGCTTTGCTGAGGAACCTGTCAGTTCTTCACAGTGATGTTAGGAGCACAAGTGAATAAAGTGGACATGTGAGGATAGTCCCAAAAACAAATGTATCGTGTGGTATTTTTGTAGCAAGACAAAACTGATTCATGACATCCTTTCTTTCCTGAATGTCACAGGTAGTTCAGCTACAGTTCATGTTTTCAATTCAGGAAACTCATGTATTTCTTCAGTGGTTTGTTGAGATTTTTATAAAAGCTCTAAAAGCATTACTATTGATTATTAACTTCATTTCTTCCAAGCCACTTTCTGCCTGCAAAATAGAATATAGTTGTTTTTTTATGCAAAAAATACAAAAAAATCTTAAAAAATACATGCATGCAGTTTCAGCGGTGAATAGAAGAAGTATATTTTTTAGATCTTTGGTGAAATATCAGACATTTAAATTGTATCTAGCTCATTTTACATGATGTTAAAGCACAGGACCTGGTTTACCCACATCTTTTTTTCTTTTCTTTTTTTTATCTCTACGCTCTGTTTATAAACATAGAAAGAACAAGATGATTAAAAACTCTGGAAAATGGATCTGTGAAGGAACAGGGGCCAAAAATGGGAAAGTCTACCAGTCTGTCCACATGAGAGCGCTGTTGAAACACGAAAAATATATCAATGTGCAAATGTTCCAGTAGTATCATATTCTAGTTAATGTATTTTAGTTTTAAGATTATTCTATCACAAGTGGAAATTGATTTTTTTCCTTCAACAAAATAACATTCTTAGTCTAATTTTCAGAGAAAAGTTTTTTTTTAAATAAAAAAGAACCAAAATATGGAAGCCCATTTCCGCCACTTTGTAAAAAAAAAAAAAAAAAAAAATTATCTCGTTATAATGAGATAGTATCTCATTATAACGAGATACTATCTCAAAATAATGAGATACTATCTCATTATAATGAGATAGTATCTCATTATAACGAGATACTATCTCAAAATAATGAGATACTATCTCATTATAATCTCATTATAATGAGATAATTATGCTAAAGTCAAACAGTACAGGCGGACTGAACTATTTCGAAAGGGAGATTCAACCTCCACAGTCCCTTAAACGTCCTGAGCCGATGTAGACTATCTCATTATAATGAGATAATTATCTCATTATAATGAGATAATTATCTCATTATAATGAGATACTATCTCATTATAATGAGATAATTATCTCATGAGATAATTATCTCATGAGATAGTAATGAGATAGTATCTCATTATAATGAGATAATTATCTCATTATAATGAGATAATTATCTCATGAGATAATTATCTCATGAGATAGTAATGAGATAGTATCTCATTATAATGAGATAATTATCTCATTATAATGAGATAATTATCTCATGAGATAATTATCTCATGAGATAGTAATGAGATAGTATCTCATTATAATGAGATAATTATCTCATTATAATGAGATAATTATCTCATGAGATAATTATCTCATGAGATAGTAATGAGATAGTATCTCATTATAATGAGATAATTATCTCATTATAATGAGATAGTCTCAGGACGTTTAAGGGACTGTGGAGGTTGAATCTCCCTTTCGAAATAGTTCAGTCCACCTGTACTGTTTGACTTTAGCATCGGTCGCGCCTGCCGCCAGCAAGCATCCAGCTAAATATAGCTGTTTACAGCGGTAAGAAATGTGGTTTTTCTTAATTTAAGTCTGTAATATAAACTAGCATAAGCTAGAATAAAGAAATCAATTTGGCAGACTGACGACGGTAGCTAATCTTGAAGATAGCTTAGATCCATTTCTTTGAAGCTAACGTTTTCTGTTTCTTTACTTCGTCAGTCCACACTGGTAACTTTAGTTAATATCCGAGGATTATGTGGTTTTATTTGCTGTAATGACACAGTTTACCACAAAGTCGTGGTGTAATAACTGGTGAATAGTTCGTAGATGCTATCTCGCTCCCAAACCACTGCGACAGCAAAACGATACCTCTGAGCCACTGTATAGGCATATATGTAATTATAGAAATAACTGTGGTTTATAGTTATTATAAAACAAAATTTTTAAACTTAAAAATAAATATTTTGGTGAAAAATCTTATTTGTAACATTGAAATAGTTTGAGTTTAGCCTTAGTAATATATTTGACAAAAAAAACATAGTGCTTAAAGGCATTATGAATGTCCCAGCCAGCCTGGGGTCTTTCTGCATGGAGAAAGACCCCAGGCTCCCTCCATGCAGAGAAAGCCCACCTGTGCACCCACCATGCATCCCTGTGCATAGTGAGTTTTCTCCGGGTACTCGTTTCCTCCCACACTCCACAAACATGACTGTCAGGTTAATTGGCCTCTCCAAATTCTCCCTAGGTGTGAGTGTGTGTGTGCATGGCTGTTTGTCCTGTTTGCCTCTGTGTTGCCCTTTGACAGACTGGTGACCTGTCCAGGGTGACCCCGCCTCTTGTTTTCTGTAAACACCAGACCCATCCCGACCCTACTGAGGAGAAGGGTGTTAGAAACTGTACTGATGGATGGCATAATGAATGACTATATTATTATTAGTTTTCCAGGTAAAATTACTGTAATTTGTAGTATGACTTGCTTTACATTTTATTTAAATCATCTGATGATGGTCTTATGTATCTTCTCTTCCAGTGTCAGATCACAGAATGGATGACCTGAGTGATTTCCTGAAACAAAGGAATATTCCAGAGGAAACTATCGAGACCATGCTAAGAGAGAAGGTACTAGCTGAAAAAAGTCAGCATTTCAAAAACTACAGTTTTTTTAAAGCATGTGTCTAGCAATATTATCTAATTTAATTCAAATAATGTGCATTCAATTCTAGTTCAATTTTTGTAGTTCTAAAGAAATAATTTTTTATTGTCCTTATTTAGATTGATACCAACGTCATCCAGCTCATGACAGATGAAGAGTTAAAGAATTATTTGCCATCATATGGAGACCGCATAGCCCTACTTGGATACTGTAAAAGAAAGGAAAATGGCCCCCCAAACAGTCGCAAATCAAAACTATTTGAGCGCCTGAAGTCAAAGCTGGGTAAAAGAGCTGCTCATGAAGACAGCTGTGGTATGGAAAAAGAAGAGCAATCTGAAACAAATGTAAAGAAAAATGCTCTGAAGTCAAAGAGAAAAATAGAAATAGGCTGGCTGCTTTATGATGAAGAACAACAGGCATTTAAACAAGTAAGAGCAAGAAGAGGTGGCGGAACAAGGAAGGTCGATGTATCAAAGGATGCTAAAAAATGTGAGCTAATCCAGATGGCTCTTGGCCTTTTCTTTCCAAATGGGAGAAATAGAGAAGGGTCCATAACAGATTTTGAAATAGATCTGAAAGATTATCAGGAAGTACCAATTGATGACAAAATCTCTGTTGGACAAATGTTTCATGTTACAAAATTGACTATTCTCAGGTTTTACCTGACCACACGTAAAAAGAAGGCTAACCAGTCAGTCAGTCAAGATGAAGTTTTGTCTTCACCATTTTTTCAGGATCAAGACAGTTCTCTGAGTGAGCCCTCCTCTTCATCTGCTATAAATGTTTCAACGACCAGCCAATCTGCAATATCCACAGTAACTTCTGACTTCCTATTTGTTGAAAACAATATTGACAATGACAATATTAACTTTTCACTTCATTCTGCAGAGCTCAAAGAGGAGGATTTGGATAGCAGTAACATAGTGTTTTTAGGACCGTTTTCTGACAGTGAGCCACAGATTTTGGGTGACACTTTGCCACTATCCCCTCAATCCACATCATCTGTCAACCCAGTGAAGAAGATACTGGTAGTTCATAGAGGTCAGGTACTTCCTGAGCTCATAGCACACTTCTGTGATGATGGACTTCTAGATAGAGACTTCAAAATCCAACTTGTCCTGCCAGATGGAACACCTGAGATGGGTTATGATGACGGAGGAGTCATTAGAGACTGTCTTTCTGAATTCTGGAAAGAATTCTATGATCAGTGTACTACAGGAAACACTTATAAAGTGCCTTTTCTGAGACATGATTATGGACAGCAGCAGTGGGAGAGTGTAGGCCGAATAATTGTCTTTGGATGGACAAGAGAGAAATATCTTCCTATGAAGATTGCACCTGTCATACTAGAGCAAGCAGCTTTTGGACAGGTAAAAAGTGAGGTGGTGGAGAATTTCCTTAAGTACATGCCTGAATCGGAGCGTTTTGTGTTTCAGTCATGGCAGTCAGACTTCAGCAGTGTTGACAAAGAAGAATTGATAGAGATTCTTGATAACTACAGTTGCAGACGAATGCCCACTGCCAGCAATGTAAATGAAATCCTCCAGGAGCTTGCACACAAAACACTTGTCCAAGAGCCTGCTTATGTTATTGAACAGTGGGCCAAAACACTCAGTATTACCGGGAACAGCTTCCAGGACCTTTCTTCATTGTATGAAAACTTGCAACCAAATGCAAGAAAAGTTTTGAAGTCCATTGTCTTTCCTCAGGAAATGAATATCCATCAGAAGGGTATTCAAAAGTATGTTAGCATGTATATCAGGAATGCAGATTTGCAGCATCTGTCCTTGTTTCTAAGGTTCTGCACAGGCTCAGACCTGTTCCTGGATAAAAAAAATTCTTATCGATTTCACAAAGATTCAAGGGTTTCTCAGAAGACCTGTGGCTCACACATGTAGCTGTGTCCTTGAGCTGTCAATCTATTATGACAGCTATCCAGATTTCAGTGCTGAAATGAACAAAGTTTTGGAGTCTAATGTATGGGTCATGGACATTATTTAAATTTTTGAAAGTGATGGAATTAGAGGGTAGAGCTACACAGTTGTGGAACTACTAAAAGGAAATTAAGAGATTAAGGTGGCTATTTAAAGTAACAAGTTGCCTATCAAGATCTAAGTAGATGTTTGAGGATTTTTCCACAAATTTCCTTGACAGAGTTTAAGGTTTAAGAGATAAAATTTTATTTGGGTGATGTTACCCTTCCCAAACTTTCTCCGGATGTAATAAAAATTATCAACTGTTTGTGATAGGTAAATGCTGATTTGTGCAGCACAGTTGTTGGTTTCTTTAAGGTAAGTTGTCAAAACTCAACAAGGCTTCTTAGCACATTTCTAAAAAATAACAATAATTTGGTCTGAAAAATAACAATAATTTGGAATCTGTAAGGATTTTTGATGCAAAGAACAGAGTCAATACTTACCGTTAGGATTAAGTACAAAATGTTAAGTATTTGTAAGCCATGGGTGTTGTCATTTATGACTGACATATTCTTTTACATATTCAAAGTTGAAGTTTTAAGTTATTTGAAATATAATCAGTACAGAATTTACATTGTCCAACATTATCACAAACATAGAAAATAAATATGGCAACTTAATTAATTTTTCTTTTTTGCTCTTTCCCTGGTCAATTTTTTTAGTCAAAAATGTGCAGCATTTAATGTCATTTACTTAATTATTGTTGCCAAAGAAACATCTTATTGTAAGAAGTAGTGATATTCTACCACACATGCACAAGGTCTGAATTTTCAGATCTGTTAACTTTCAGGGGAGCAGTCAAAAATTCTATCTCTGGAAAGCAATGATGCCAGACAATAAATGTAGCTGACTTTTGTTTTGCCATAATTAACATGTTAGTTGTTAGCTGACGTAATAAATCAGAAGAGGTAAAGTAAAAATGACTGTAGGAAATGTTTAGACGTTCACAGCCAGAACAAATAAAAATAGGAACTGTTTACTGTTATTGTATCTTTTTATGAGACACAACTGTGTTGACTGTTGTACTTGTTACATTGCATTCATATTCATAAAATCATTTTCTGATTTTTTTTTCTTACTCGAACATTTGATTTCTTTTGTGGAAGGTTATAAAAAAGGCTATATTTTACTGAGCACAACTTGGTATATTCCTTTATTTTAAGCTTATCAAATGAGTGCACTATGCACCAAGGCAAGTTTTTTTAAGCACTTGTGATTTATTTTTGGGAATGTCAAAATAATGGATTGTTCTTTGTTGGCAGAATACAAAATAAATACATTCTGAACAAAATGTAAAGTCTGTTATGATTTGTTGCACTGTAAATAAATTGATTGGCAATAATACTGAAAAACACTGACATATAGTATATGTCAAGAGTAATGACAACATTTGTACTCTTATCAAATTAATACCAACTGGAAACAATAGCATATTGGTAGGAAAACTCACAAATGATTATCTGTTAATAATAACATGATTAAAACATTGTACATTTAACATTCATGTCCATATATCAACAGTTTCCCTGAACAAGTAAGTGAAAGAAAATAGAGAACCTGGAAGTGTTGGCACTATTTAGTTTGTTTAGAACAAGAGGCTACTATTTTGTAATAATAAATAAAATTAAACACATAGAAATTAATAGATTGACCTTGACCTCAACACTGAAGGAAACTAAACTATATTAGTCTTTTTAGAAATAAATTGTAACTCATTCATGCAATTAGTTTTACAATCACACAGTGTTTACACAAGACATATTGACATAATATCTGACTTGTTAGATGTTTTGTGGACCTGGGTGATTTATAGAAGCTATTCCCCCAGCTCATCACTGATCATTCGACGGAGTGTTACATAAAGATTAGTAATTTCATACACATCATCTGTCATTACCAGTCTGTGCTCAGTCATGAGTTCAGTGCATAAGTGAAATACATCAACATCACAGGGAAAGTCCTTGAAACGACATTCTTCTATACATATTTCCAGTTTTGTCAAATCAGCAGACTGTAAAAAATTTGGAACCCCATACAGTTTGGGAACACCATGCATTAATGTGGGACGACCATGAGGAGCCCGAGGATTATTTGTAGATCGTATACGATGGTCATTCCATGCATGGACAACTTCATCCAGCTCCACCTGTGTGATAAAAAACGGAAAAAAATAAGAAAATAGTTGTTAGGAAAAAAGTCATGCTTTTGTATTATTTTCCAACTTATTTCAAAATAGTGTGCTGAAAGCAAGAGGTAAATTTATAGTACCTGTATTGTTTGTAGGAAACAAAACTGGATCAGTGATTTGTCCAGAAAGCTGTCAACAAAATAGCCATCGGCTTTAAGCTGGTCAAAATGGTCCATCCAAAACTGGACACATTCACTTCTTAAAGTGCAGCACCATCGCTCTATCCTTTGATTTCCTGTACTCGGACCGAGAATAACAGAGTCAAAACCATTCTCATCCTCGGTGTTGTCCAGAAATCTTTGCATCGCCGCCACATGAGTATTCTCTATGCCATGATCCATTCGTATCTTCTGTGGAAATCCATTATACTCCATCACAGCGTCAATGAAATAGCCAGCAATAACGTGAGGGTCACTATTGGTCTTATATGCTTCTAGCCAGATCATTTTCCTCGAAAAGCCATCTATGCATCCATTAATACATATCCCATAAGGCTTTAATTTGTCATACCCATCGATGTGCCAAACATAGTTTGGTCCCCGACTGACATATAAGCGTCGTCTCAAGCGATTTTGTGCACGCAGGTCAACCCCGTTGGGATCCAATAAGCGCATCAAAAGACGTATTGTTTCCCTGTCTGTCACTATGCCGGCCAGCCAACATTTCTGGTGCATCCACCTGTAGCCGTGTTGTCTCCCAGATCCTTGTAGTTGTTCCTCAATAAAAGAGGCCAATTCTGCAACATCTGTCTTGTTTTTTCTACGCCACAGGCGCTTCTTTTGCAGTCTTCTCTCCAGTGTCCGGAGACGTAATTTAACATTATGGGTTTCTTCCAAAACTCGCAAGATTTCAAGATTTGTAAAACCCCTTCTGAAGTATTGCTCAATGATATTATCAATATCCATTTCTTTCTATCAAGTTGAGCATATCTCAAACTATAGTGCCAACTCGAATTATCTCAAAATAATGAGATAGTATCTCATTATAATGAGATAATTATCTCAAAATAATGAGATACTATCTCATTATTTTGAGATAATTGTCTCATTATAATGAGATACTATCTCATTATTTTGAGATAATTATCTCATTATAATGAGATAGTATCTCATTATTTTGAGATAATTATCTCATTATAATGAGATAGTATCTCATTATTTTGAGATAATTATCTCATTATAATGAGATACTATCTCATTATTTTGAGATAATTATCTCATAATGAGATACTATCTCATTATTTTGAGATAATTATCTCATTATAATGAGATAGTATCTCATTATTTTGAGATAATTATCTCATTATAATGAGATAGTATCTCATTATTTTGAGATAGTATCTCGTTATAATGAGATACTATCTCATTATAATGAGATAGTATCTCATTATTTTGAGATAGTATCTCGTTATAATGAGATACTATCTCATTATAACGACATAATTTTTTTTTTTTACAAAGTGGCGGAAATGGGCTTCCATACCAAAAAAAGAGGGATATAAAAAACAAAAATCTTTACACCCAACTGCTATGCAAATTTATGCTGACTTGGAAATTTCAAATAAAATATTTTTTTTGTTTATTTTTATTTATTTATTTATTTTGCACATTTAAGCATAACAATTCCAAAAACTTGTAATGCATTAAAACACCACTTATACATAATTAACTGCTTTACAGATGATTTCTCAAAAAGTTGTGTTGGGCTGCCTGTGTTGTTTTAGGGGCTCCCAGACTTTTCAGCTTCTCACCTACGAAATGACAGAGTTGTTCCACCTGCTATCAACTGATTCACTATTAAATCAGTTGAACAAGGTTATAATCACAATCAACACTGCTTTATTTTGTCTGTTGTAATTTTTACAAATGCTTTTTCCACATTTTCTATTGTTAAACCATATTCCAAGTTGTAGTAAATTAATCTATTTTCTCAAAATTCTACACACAAGTTTCCAAAATGTGGAAAGTGGTAGTTCAATTGTTTGCACATGAATTAAAAAGAAAAAACCAAAGAGTCATATTTACATTAGTATTCAAAATCTTTGCTTAATACTTTGGTGATCCACTTTTAAGAGCAATTACAGTTCTTAGTGTTCTTTACAGTTTTTCTCCATCAGGTCAGATGATAGGTGTTTGTGCAGCTATTTTCAAATATCTCCAGAGATGGCTTGTAGGAGAAACAAATGTTATTTGTAAAAAATAAAAATCATAAAAACATTCAAATTAGTTAAACATTTAAAACTATCAGTCAAAGTAAGTCAGAATTTACAGCAAACATCTACAATACACAAGAAAAAGAAAGGAGAATTGTTTTAAATGTTTCAAATTGTCAAAAATAAGTTTTTCTATGAGCAAAGCAATACTAGACAAGATGTGAATTTTTCACTTGATGAAAGTTACCATAACTCACAATCCAAGTCAGCTCTTAGTTTACAGCACAGATAAAATGAAACTCATCATGATCAGACTTGATGAACCAGAGATGGTCTCCTTCTTTCTCCATGGTTTCACTGGTGTCACAGTTTTCTTTTGGTTCATTGTGACCCCAGTGTTTAAACTCTACATCAATATCACCAACCCAGAACCAGTAATGGAGAGAGGAGGTGTAGTGAAGACAGAGCCATCGGAGTGACTGTTGGCTTTCTCAGCCTCCAGTTCAGCTAAGTTCTGCATCTGTTTATCCAAGATGGAGGCCAGCTCTTTGTGGCCTCCATCAAAGAGCTGGGCAGAAGCCCTGAGCTACTGCAGACAATGTGAGCTACTGTCTGCAGTAGCTCAGGGCTTCTTCCCAGGTCTTGTTTTGGTCAATCAGTGAAAAAGGTGAATCTCAAAAAGAATCTTAAGCCTGTTTTATATGACAGAAAGTTAAGCAACTCCATATAGGCTATAACGTAAACAGCACAGTCAGAAATACAATAAGTTTATAGCTGGCATATAAATGATCTAAATGGTCTGAATAGTGACTGCAGAAATCTACATTATTAGCAAATATAGAAGGCCCCAAAATCAAATTTCGCTTAGGGCCCCATGGAGCATTGGGCCGGCCCTGCCCCCCATCATCAAAGTCAACTCACCACCAGGGAATGGTTTGTGGACAGTTCTGCCTCTGTCTTCACCTAAGATGAGAGCTAATGGTACATATACTTGAACATGGTGTTTGTTATGGACACAGAACACAGAAGTTCAATGACAGAACACCACTTGGATTTACTGTAGATCCCCTCCAGGTCTCCCTGTCATTGCCCACATGAGCACTGAAGTACCCCAGCAGAACAAGGAGAAGAGGCACTCTCCAGAACCCCTCCAACATCTCCAAAAAAGGTGGGTAATCTGAACTGCTGTTTGTCACATAAGTACAAACAGTCAGAAACCGTCCCCCAACAAGTAGGTGAAGGAAAGTTGCCCTTTTCACAGGGGTGGACCCCAACACACAGGCACCAAGATGGGAGGCAAAAAATATCTCATTTTCTGTGCCTCTTGCTATGGCCGACTCAACAGAGCCTGATCCAAAGTCCAAGCGGAGCCCAGCTCAATCCCATCATATAATGGTGGGATTGAGTTGGTCTTCAAAGTACTCAGCACAAGTTAACCTCCATGTCCTCTGTGAACTTTTATTGCACCTGAGTTTTTGCATCAGCAACCACCTGAGCTGCATGGTGCTGCTTCTGGGGTCCCACAGACCAAAAAGACCTGATAGGTCTCTATCTTCAGCTGTCCAGCTTCCCTTCCTTTTGGTGCCCATGAGCTGATTCTAGGGTTGTCCTCAAAACAGGCACTGACAACCTTGTAGCCACAACTTCAATAAACTGTTTGAAGTTGCGTAATAACTTCAATGGACGCAGGGAATATGGCTGACTCTTTGTTTCACCCACTTCCTCCAAAATGTGTCCGTGGTCTTTTCATAGATGTAGATCTACATCTTTCAAAAGAAAACATTATGAGGACATTATGGCAAATGTCAGTTTCATGGTCGATATTTGAAAGTGATACCCGGTCATCCTCAGCCTTCAACACCAATTGTACACACATCAGATATGTGTAAAGGCTGCTAATGTCAGAAGTCGTTGTTTGTCGCTAGCAAATGACTGATGATGGTACGACTGAGTTCCAGTTTCTACAAGAATTTCAAGGACTAGGTCAGGAATCACAGGATATCTTAAATCGTCTGGACTGACTGGCCATGGGAGTATCAGTGTCACTGAAGAAGCTTTCTTTTTGTTGCTGTTGCAGGTAAACTGTTATACGTTGTGTGTATCACAACATCAGAATGTTGTGATATACACATACTGTATAACAGTTCAGAAGAGTAGTTGTATTGGCCTCTCACTGTTCCTTTGGTAGGTGAATGACATGACCAAGGTTATGAATAATACATGACTTCTGACATTGTTCACACTAGTTGGCTATGTTAATGCCATATTGGGTCAGAGAGTGTGACATATAAAACAAAACGTCTCCTGGCTTGTCCCGATGTACTACATCCTTCATCTTCAGTGTTTCAATTATTTCATTCTGAACTGCAAAGACACTTTTTTGTAATGTCTGTATTTGCAAAAAACTCTTTGCCCATGAGCTGATTCTAGGGTTTTCCTCAAAACAGGCAGACAACGTTGTGGCCACAACTTTTTGAGAAAGTACTCAAAAAATGTATTTAATAAAAGTACAAATATGCAGACAAAATGTACTCAAGTAAAAGTACCACATTAACATTTTATTTACATAAAAGTACAAAAGTACTGGCTTTTAAAAATACTTAAAATTGCTAATATCATTAAGTGTACCGATCATACTTAATTTTAATACATCAGTAAGGTGCCATTTTAATGAACAATCCCACAGAAACCACTGCATGTTTTTATTGTGTTTACTCTGTAACATAGTTTAGACTTAGATATTTGAATCTATGCATCATAATTTCAGGGACGGAAACATCTTGTCTCCTGTCCTAACATAGAACTTCACTTTTTTCGCCATTATTGACTTTTATTTTGAAAGAAATCCAACTGGCAGGGGAGGACAGGGAACCAAGGAGCCACATAGCAGAGTTGTAGTCAAGACCACCGAACCGAGACCAAATCAAGACCAAGACCAAGACCAGCTACATGACACAATAAAATTAAGTTTACCAATCAAAAAAGCTTCTCAAATTGATCGGAAAGATCCACATTCCCATAAAAACACCTAGATATTAAATACTTAGAGCTGAAATAAATTTAACCACTATCAATTCAAATTCTTCATTCTGTTAGGGTTAGGGCCTGTTAGGGTCTAATTGAAGATTTGAATGCGGCATTGAGAATGATCCCTACCAACACCATAACAGAAACCAATGAGCTGATATACAACTCAGTATCAGTGATCCTTGAGATGCTTGGCTATAAGAGCAATCATGAGACCCAATACCCACCATGGAAAAGACGGTTAGAGGCTAAGATCAAGATAACAAGGAGGGAAGTGAGCCAACTGTCAGAGCTCCAAAGGGGTGCAAAGAAAAGATCAGTACTCAAGAAGTACAGCCAGATGTCCATACCTGAAGCACTTGAAACTGACAAACAAAGGCTCCAAGCCTTGGCCAGCCGCCTGAAGAGATACACAAGAGAGAATGAAGCCAGGAGGATTAACCGGCTCTTCCACATCCAACCAGCTAAAGTGTACTCTCAATGGTAGGGTACTAACAACAGAGCAGACCCACCAAGGCTGGAGACTGACCAATACTGGAAAGACATGTGGGAAAGGGAGGCATCCCACAACAGCAATGCAAAGTGGCTAACCTCTCTACGAGAGGACCACAGCAACCTCCCTGAACAAGCCCTGGTAACCATCACTGTGGCAGATGTCCAAGAAAGAGTCTCGGGTATGAAAAACTGGACAGCACCAGGACCTGACATGATCCATGCCTACTGGCTGAAGAAACTCACTGCCCTCCATGAGCGACTGGCAGCTCAAATGAACCAGCTGATACAAAATGGGACTCACCCTGAATTGGTTAACTGAAGGTCGCACAATCCTGATACAGAAGGATCACTCAAAGGGCTCAATCCCATCCAACTATCGGCCGATAACCTGTCTCTCTACATGGAAGCTCATATCAGGCATCATAGCGGCTAAGATAAGTGGTCACATGGATAAATACATGAGCACAGAAGGGCATCGGCATAAATGGCAGAGGAGCCAAACACCAACTTCTTGCAGACCACACAGTCGCCAGAGACTGCAAAACCCGACTCACCAACCTGTGCACCGCTTGGATTGATTACAAGAAAGCCTATGACTCAATGCCACACACTTGGATCATTGAATGCTTAGAGATGTACAACATTAATAGGACTCTAAAAGCCTTCATTGCAAACTCGATGGGGCTATGGAAAACCACCCTTGAAGCCAACTGCAAACCACTTGCACAAGTGTCCATCAAATGTGGCACCACCAGGATATACAGCACTGACATTGGGATGGCATTCGGACTAGAGAAGTGTGGTCAGATGGTTAGAAAGAGAGGGAAGGTCGTCCACACATAAGGGGTCTCACTCCCAGAAGGAACAATAGCAGACATTGAGGACAGTTACAAGTACCTGGGAATATCACAAGCAAATGGCATCCTTGATGAGGTCACAAGGAAAGGAGCCACAGCCAAATACCTCCAACGAGTAAGGCAAGTCCTGAGAAGCCAGCTCAATGGCAAGAACAAGATCCGTGCAATAAACATTTATGCCTTACCAGTAATCAGATACCCTGCTGGAATAATTAGCTGGCCAATGGAAGAGATAAAGGCCACGGATGTTAAGACTCGGAAGTTACTAACCATGCATGGAGGGTTCCACCCCAAATCCAGCACCCTGAAACTGTACAAGAGCCGTAAGGAAGGAGGCAGAGGACTAATTTTAAAAACCACCCGCGGAGGGTGAGAAGGGAATAAAAAAAAAAAAAAGTAGCTCAAAGGATGAAATAAAAAAAAAAGTATTTTTTTTTTTTTAAATTCCCTTCTCACCCTCTGCGGGTGGTCTCTTTCATCCTCTGACCTCGGGTCCTCTACCAGAGGCCTGGGAGCTTGAGGGTTCTGCGCAGTATCTTGGCTGTGCCTAGTACTGTGTAACACTCACTATGTGTTTACAGTTAATAAAATCGTAATAAGATCAGAGCTAGTTTCGGCTACTGGAGTAGTGAGAAGTGTATTTGACCACAGACCAAAAAATATTAAATAAAACAGCCAGCTTATTATTTGTAGAAAGATCAATAAAAGAATAAACAACAATGCTACACAATTGACACACAATGACACAAATTCCAAAAATAGTTTCCAGTTTTTTTTAGAATATTTTATAAATCTAAACTAAGGATACTATTTATTTATCTAGGTTATAATTCTATTTAAGTTCTAGTTAATACTATTTATCTACTTTAATTTACAGTTTGTTTTAATCTGTTTTAATCTATTTTAGTTCTTTGGTATTTTCCCTAAGAAGTTAGAAAAAAGAAAAGGAAAACAATAACAGCAAAACAACAAAACACAGCAGAATAATTCAGCAAGGAACAGGTCAAACTGTATTTCAGAATCGATGTCTTGTTTCCTCCGATGATCCAACGGTTAGTTCTGTTTGGTGACCCACTGCTAATTCGCACAACATAGGCAGGTCATACCGCGTTGCGGGGTTGGCAATGTCCAGCAGGGGGCGCAGCTCCTACTGGATGGTCCTGAGGCTCCCGGGTTGACTCGCCATCTCGTTTCTCTGGGAAGATCCAATTCAGTCCAAATCCCAGCCAAACGTAGGAGAAAAAACAAAACAAAAACAAAAAGAAAAGGGAAGAAAAGGGCCTGTTGCCAACAAAGCGCGACAATAACCAACAGTTAGCTCCTCTGTTGATAACCCGTTGAATTTCAGTTGACAAGAGCGGCTGTTGGCTCCAGCGGATCAGCTGTTACTCCTGCTGACTTTCAGTTGGGTTTCTGTTAGGACCAAGAGCAACGCCTCCGCTGATCAGCCTCCGCTTCAGCTCTCCATCCAAACTAAATAAATGTCTAACAAATACATTAAAAAAAAAAATAATAAATACATTTTCAAAAAAAACAAAATACATTCTCAACTCACCAAGCTCAGTTCCACACAAAAAAATACTCCCGAGCGCAATCAAGGTGAGAAGAAAAAAAACACGAAAAGCTCCCTCTCAGGAAATCAAAACTCTCGTCAGGTCAGCCACCAGTGGTAAATCTCTCCCATCTGTTTTTTTCTTCTCAGCACAATCGTGTTCGCTTCTGCGCTCTCTGCCTCTCCTCACTCAGAGAACGCAGCAACTCCCGATTGGCTGAAGCCAGTCACATGGGCCATACGCAAATGTGACCCTTCAAAATAAGAGAGTTCGCCGAAAAAAACTGGTCTATACAATTTCTCCAAACAACCAAAACATCAAAAATAAAATACAGCAATGTCTCTAATTGTTGCTTATTTTTTAAAAAATATATTTTTAACAATTTTAAGATCAACTAGAAAATTCCTGCAGAAATTTTGAAGGGCCTGCCAAAGTGTGCCCGTCGGATTGGACGCAGCAATATGATGCTAAAAAAATTTGCATTAATGCTAAAGAAAAATGCAATGTAGTCAATAACCTGCAGGGAGTCAGAAGCATGCTCACTAAGCTGCACTCGTACCATTTAGTATGTTGCATAAGCCAAAATTAGCCAAAATGCTAATAATAGCATGATTGCTATTAGTAGCATGTGGAGCATCACTATCATGTTGTCTGTCATTACTTACTACATTCAGTATATGAAACATTGGTAATAAATAAGAAAAGCATTCTGATGCTCAGCATTAGCATCAACGCTAACCTGAGCTAAATTGTAGTCTAAAAATGCTAATGCTCTGGCTTCCACAAGCCAGTTGTAAAATGTGATTTAGACTGTTAATACTATAGCCGTACCTATGGCAGTGCATAGATTAACACTGTAGAAATGGCTTATTAGAAATCAGTATTACATAAACCGATGGGTTTTAAATGGTAAATAGACTGAACTTATAGCAATTTATTTGACTATTTCTGACAAATCAAATTGCTTCAGGCTAGTCCCACATTCACACACTGATATGCAGCTTAGTAGGCTATTTGAGATTGGGTGCCTTGCCCAGGGGCACAGTAACATGTGCTGGAGAAAGCAGGAGTCTAACCTGTAACCTTCCAATTGAAAGCCACAGTTGCCCGTGTTGCTAATGACTGAAGCTTTTGCCAGATCCATCACCACATTTCTGTGGCTGATCTGATTCACAGCAACAATCAACAGCTGAACTCATTGTTCAATGAAATTCAGTACCAGACTGACAACTATATAAACTTTGGACATGTCCTCCTGACTCACAGTCTGAAATAAAAAAAATAAATAAATAAAGAGGTCATTATTTTTTTCTTGAAAATTTTCAAGCGTCATACTAAGTATTTTAATTCACATTCAAAAATTCAGAGAAATAATAATTTTATGCAAGCAAAATATGAATAATCACAGGAAATATGTATTCTTCCCACAATGCATTGTGACCTCTGAGCCCGTTTGTGAGAGTACAGCTGCCTAGACTGAGCTAAATAGTAGTCAAAAACCTGTGGAGAGTCAGAAAAATGTTGATTAAGCTCCTACTTGCACCTCTCAACATTGTCAAAAAGTTCAAGTATAAAATATAACATTCAAAGGCAAAAACAGGATCAATAAACACTCCAGAGTAACTCAATGAAAACTTCTGGTTAGCATAGCGGCTAGCTGGTTACTGCTAGTTCTGATTGACTGTTTCCGGCTGAGCGGAGTAATTAATTTTACAGGTTATTTGTTTAGCTTTCTGACCGTCATGCTAATCCGGGTGAGTGTTTGTAGCTGTGCGCTGCTTTACCGGCTGTCTGATCCTCCATGTCTTTTTTTACTGCAGTGAGCCTCGATGTAGCCAATCTGCGTCAAGTATTAGCTTCATTGTGTTGATATATTTTGACGAGCTCCGCCGCTGTGAGTCCAGCTGCACATGCAGGTTATTGGCAACAAGAGACAACGATCGCAGCGCACCGCTAATTGACACTGTTAATGATTAACGAGCTTCAGACCGAGACTGAAGCTGCGCACATGTTCTCACTCACGGTACAAAATATTAAAAAAATAAAGACAGTCCATAATAGTTTATTTCTCTAAATCTTTCAGCCTTCATACTAAGGATGTCATTTCACACTGAAAAATTCAGAGAAATAGTAATTTTATCTACACAAAATATCAATAGTCACAGGAAATACTCTCTGCTGTCTCTCAGAGTAATGGCTGCCGCTGGCTGGAACCCGTTACTATGGTAATTAATGCCCCGCAGCTGTGAGGAGACAAAGAGCGGGAAAATCCTCTTCTCCCTCGTTTCTATACTTGGGAGACACCCAGCGCCAGTCTGAAGGACCCTGACAAAAATCCATAAGCCCTAGGAAATTTTTGAAAACATTTTACGGGAGCAGGGATGTGTATCTATGTTCTGACCAAGTTTTAGACCAATAGGGCAATATTTATGCCTGTGAGGGAGAGTTAAACACAGTTTTTCAGTAAGCCATCAGGAGTCCTGTGTGTGTGTTTCAGACAGAAAGGTTACTGATGCTGCGAGTTCCTCAATCTCCAATTTTTTCGTTTTTATTAATTTTTGTCGTCATTTTAAGTCAGAATCCCAATAAAAGTAATAGCTCCCTTCCCGGCACGAGCCGCTCGATTTGATACCACTTTTGTGGGTGGGCACGCAGCGGTACGAGCCGCATTAACGGTAATGGAAGAAGATGTTATAATAACTAGAAAATTCCTGCAGAAATTTTGAAGGGCCTGCCAAAGTGTGCCCGTCGGATTGGACGCAGCAATATGATGCTAAAAAAATTTGCATTAATGCTAAATAAAAATGCAATGTAGTCAATAACCTGCAGGGAGTCAGAAGCATGTTCACTAAGCTGCACTCGTACCATTTAGTATGTTGCATAAGCTAAAATTAGCCAAAATGCTAATAATAGCATGATTGCTACTAGTAGCATGTGGAGCATCACTATCATGTTGTCTGTCATTACTTACTACATTCAGTATATGAAACATTGATAATAAGTAAGAAAAGTGTTCTGATGCTCAACATTAGCATCAACGCTAACCTGAGCTAAATAGTAGTCAAAAACCTGTGGAGAGTCAGAAAAATGTTGATTAAGCTCCTACTTGCACCTCTCAACAATGACAAAAAATTCAAGTATAAAACATAACATTCAAAGGCAAAAACAGGATCAATCAACATTCCAGAGTTACTGAATGAAAACTACTGGTTAGCATAGCGGCTAGCTGGTTACTGCTAGTTCTGATTGACTGTTTCCGGCTGAGCGGAGTAATTAATTTTACAGGTTATTTGATTAGCTTTCTGACCGTCATGCTAATTCGGGTGAGTGTTTGTAGCTGCGCGCTGCTTTAACCGGCTGTCTGATCCTCCATGTCTTTTTTTACTGCAGTGAGCCTCGATGTAGCCAATCTGCGTCAAGTATTAGCTTCATTGTGTTGATATATTTTGACGAGCTCCGCCGCTGTGAGTCCAGCTGCACATGCAGGTTATTGGCAACAAGAGACAACGATCGCAGCGCACCGCTAATTGACACTGTTAATGATTAACGAGCTTCAGACCGAGACTGAAGCTGCGCACATGTTCTCACTCACGGTACAAAATATTAAAAAAATAAAGACAGTCCATAATTGTTTATTTGTCTAAATCTTTCAGCCTTCATACTAAGGATGTCATTTCACACTGAAAAATTCAGAGAAATAGTAATTTTATCTAAACAAAATATCAATAGTCACAGGAAATACTCTCTGCTGTTTCTCAGAGTAATGGCTGCCGCTGGCTGGAACCCGTTACTATGGTAATTAATGCCCCGCAGCTGTGAGGAGACAAAGAGCGGGAAAATCCTCTTCTCCCTCGTTTCTATATTTGGGAGACACCCAGCGCCAGTCTGAAGGACCCTGACAAAAATCCATAAGCCCTAGGAAATTTTTGAAAACATTTTACGGGAGCAGGGATGTGTATCTATGTTATGACCAAGTTTTAGACCAATAGGGCAATATTTATGCCTGTGAGGGCGAGTTAAACACAGTTTTTCAGTAAGCCATCAGGAGTCCTGTGTGTGTGTTTCAGACAGAAAGGTTACTGATGCTGCGAGTTCCTCAATCTCCAATTTTTTCGTTTTTATTAATTTTTGTCGTCATTTTAAGTCAGAATCCCAATAAAAGTAATAGCTCCCTTCCCGGGCACGAGCCGCTCGATTTGATACCACTTTTGTGGGTGGGCACGCAGCGGTACGAGCCGCATTAACGGTGACGGAAGAATAAACATATAACTAGAAAATTCCGCAGAAATTTTAAAGGGCCTGCCAAAGTGTGCCCGTCGGATTAATAAAGCGTTCTGACCCTAACCGTATTTGAGATTGGGTGCCTTGCCCAGGGGTACAGTAACATGTGCTGGAGAAAGCATGAGTCTAACCTGTAACCTCCAATTGAAAGCCACAGTTGCCCGTGTTGCTAATGACTGAAGCTTTTGCCAGATCCATCACAACATTACAGTGGCTGATCTGATTCACAGCAACAATCAACAGCTGAACTCATTGTTCAATGAAATTCAGTACCAGACTGACATCTATATAAACTTTGGACATGTCCTCCTGACTCACGGTCTGAAATAAAAAAAAATAAATAAAGAGGTCATTATTTTTTTCTTGAAAATTTTCAAGCGTCATACTAAGTATTTTAATTCACATTCAAAAATTCAGAGAAATAATAATTTTATGCAAGCAAAATATGAATCACAGGAAATATGTATTCTTCCCACAATGCATTGTGACCTCTGAGCCCGTTTGTGAGAGTACAGCGCTGCTTTCCCGGCTGTCTGATCCTCCATGTCTTTTTTTACTGCAGTGAGCCTCGATGTAGCCAATCTGCGTCAAGTATTAGCTTCATTGTGTTGATATATTTTGACGAGCTCCGCCGCTGTGAGTCCAGCTGCACATGCAGGTTATTGGCAACAAGAGACAACGATCGCAGCGCACCGCTAATTGACACTGTTAATGATTAACGAGCTTCAGACCGACACTGAAGCTTCGCACATGTTCTCACTCTGGGTACAAAATATTAAAAAAATTACAACAGTCCATAATCTCTAAATCTTTCAGCCTTCATACTAAGGATGTCATTTCACACTGAAAGATTCAGAGAAATAATAATTTTATCTAAACAAAATATCAATAGTCACAGGAAATACTCTCTGCTGTCTCTCAGAGTAATGGCTGCCGCTGGCTGGAACCCGTTACTATGGTAATTAATCCCCCGCAGCTGTGAGGAGACAAAGAGCGGGAAAATCCTCTTCCCCCTCGTTTCTATACTTGGGAGACACCCAACGCCAGTCTGAAGGACCCTGACAAAAATCCATAAGCCCTAGAAAATTTTTGAAAACATTTTTACGGGAGCAGGGATGTGTATCTATGTTCTGACCAAGTTTTAGACCAATAGGGCAATATTTATGCCTGTGAGGGCGAGTTAAACACAGTTTTTCAGTAAGCCATCAGGGGTCCTGTGTGTGTGTTTCAGACAGAAAGGTTACTGATGCTGCGAGTTCCTCAATCTCCAATTTTTTCGTTTTTATTAATTTTTGTTGTCATTTTAAGTCAGAATCCCAACAAAAGTAATAGCTCACTTCTCGGCACCGAGCCGCTCGATTTGATACCACTTTTGTGGGTGGGCACGCAGCGGTACGAGCCGCATTAACGGTAATGGAAGAAGATGTTATAAAATAACTAGAAAATTCCGCAGAAATTTTAAAGGGCCTGCCAAAGTGTGCCCGTCGGATTAATAAAGCGTTCTGACCCTAACCCTATTTGAGATTGGGTGCCTTGCCCAGGGGTACAGTAACATGTGCTGGAGAAAGCAGGAGTCTAACCTGTAACCTTCCAATTGAAAGCCACAGTTGCCCGTGTTGCTAATGACTGAAGCTTTTGCCAGATCCATCACAACATTACAGTGGCTGATCTGATTCACAGCAACAATCAACAGCTGAACTCATTGTTCAATGAAATTCAGTACCAGACTGACATCTATATAAACTTTGGACATGTCCTCCTGACTCACGGTCTGAAATAAAAAAAATAAATAAAGAGGTCATTGTTTTTTTCTTGAAAATTTTCAAGCGTCATACTAAGTATTTTAATTCACATTCAAAAATTCAGAGAAATAATAATTTTATGCAAGCAAAATATGAATAATCACAGGAAATATGTATTCTTCCCACAATGCATTGTGACCTCTGAGCCCGTTTGTGAGAGTACAGCGCTGCTTTACCGGCTGTCTGATCCCCATGTCTTTTTTTACTGCAGTGAGCCTCGATGTAGCCAATCTGCGTCAAGTATTAGCTTCATTGTGTTGATATATTTTGACGAGCTCCGCCGCTGTGAGTCCAGCTGCACATGCAGGTTATTGGCAACAAGAGACAACGATCGCAGCGCACCGCTAATTGACACTGTTAATGATTAACGAGCTTCAGACCGAGACTGAAGCTTCGCACATGTTCTCACTCACGGTACAAAATATTAAAAAAATTACAACAGTCCATAATCTCTAAATCTTTCAGCCTTCATAGTAAGGATGTCATTTCACACTGAAAAATTCAGAGAAATAATAATTTTATCTAAAGAAAATATCAATAGTCACAGGAAATACTCTCTGCTGTCTCTCAGAGTAATGGCTGCCGCTGGCTGGAACCCGTTACTATGGTAATTAATGCCCCGCAGCTGTGAGGAGACAAAGAGCGGGAAAATCCTCTTCTCCCTCGTTTCTATACTTGGGAGACACCCAGCGCCAGTCTGAAGGACCCTGACAAAAATCCATAAGCCCTAGAAAATTTTTGAAAACATTTTACGGGAGCAGGGATGTGTATCTATGTTATGACCAAGTTTTAGACCAATAGGGCAATATTTATGCCTGTGAGGGCGAGTTAAACACAGTTTTTCAGTAAGCCATCAGGAGTCCTGTTTTGTGTGTTCAGACAGAAAGGTTACTGATGCTGTGAGTTCCTCAATTTCCAATTTTTTCGTTTTTATTAATTTTTGTCGTCATTTTAAGTCAGAATCCCAACAAAAGTAATAGCTCACTTCTCGGCACCGAGCCGCTCGATTTGATACCACTTTTGTGGGTGGGCACGCAGCGGTACGAGCCGCATTAACGGTGATGGAAGAATAATAAATAATAAGTTGAATAAAGAGACATTCTATAGGTGTAGAATAAGAAGTGCCTGCCATGCAAATGCATGAGGCAGTGACTGACCTGCTTCGCAGGTCAGTCACTGCTCTCCTTATGCATTGCAATGGCAGGCCCTAATAAAGGTTTTTAAGTGTTCTATTGGGTGTAGAATAAGAAGTGCCTGCCATGCATGCATGGAGGCAGTGACTGACCTGCTTCGCAGGTCAGTCACTGCTCTCCTTATGCATTGCAATGGCAGGCCCTAACTAGAAAATTCCTGCAGAAATTTGAAGGGCCTGCCAAAGTGTGCCCGTCGGATTGGACGCAGCAATATGATGCTAAAAAAATTTGCATTAATGCTAAATAAAAATGCAATGTAGTCAATAACCTGCAGGAGTCAGAAGCATGTTCACTAAGCTGCACTCGTACCATTTAGTATGTTGCATAAGCTAAAATTAGCCAAAATGCTAATAATAGCATGATTGCTATTAGTAGCATGTGGAGCATCACTGTCATGTTGTCTGTCATTACTTACTACATTCAGTATATGAAACATTGATAATAAGTAAGAAAAGTGTTGTGATGCTCAACATTAGCATCAACGCTAACCTGAGCTAAATAGTAGTCAAAAACCTGTGGAGAGTCAGAAAAATGTTGATTAAGCTCCTACTTGCACCTCTCAACAATGACAAAAAATTCAAGTATAAAACATAACATTCAAAGGCAAAAACAGGATCAATCAACATTCCAGAGTTACTGAATGAAAACTACTGGTTAGCATAGCGGCTAGCTGGTTACTGCTAGTTCTGATTGACTGTTTCCGGCTGAGCGGAGTAATTAATTTTACAGGTTATTTGATTAGCTTTCTGACCGTCATGCTAATTCGGGTGAGTGTTTGTAGCTGCGCGCTGCTTTACCGGCTGTCTGATCCTCCATGTCTTTTTTTACTGCAGTGAGCCTCGATGTAGCCAATCTGCGTCAAGTATTAGCTTCATTGTGTTGATATATTTTGACGAGCTCCGCCGCTGTGAGTCCAGCTGCACATGCAGGTTATTGGCAACAAGAGACAACGATCGCAGCGCACCGCTAATTGACACTGTTAATGATTAACGAGCTTCAGACCGAGACTGAAGCTGCGCACATGTTCTCACTCACGGTACAAAATATTAAAAAAATAAAGACAGTCCATAATTGTTTATTTGTCTAAATCTTTCAGCCTTCATACTAAGGATGTCATTTCACACTGAAAAATTCAGAGAAATAGTAATTTTATCTAAACAAAATATCAATAGTCACAGGAAATACTCTCTGCTGTTTCTCAGAGTAATGGCTGCCGCTGGCTGGAACCCGTTACTATGGTAATTAATGCCCCGCAGCTGTGAGGAGACAAAGAGCGGGAAAATCCTCTTCTCCCTCGTTTCTATATTTGGGAGACACCCAGCGCCAGTCTGAAGGACCCTGACAAAAATCCATAAGCCCTAGGAAATTTTTGAAAACATTTTACGGGAGCAGGGATGTGTATCTATGTTATGACCAAGTTTTAGACCAATAGGGCAATATTTATGCCTGTGAGGGCGAGTTAAACACAGTTTTTCAGTAAGCCATCAGGAGTCCTGTGTGTGTGTTTCAGACAGAAAGGTTACTGATGCTGCGAGTTCCTCAATCTCCAATTTTTTCGTTTTTATTAATTTTTGTCGTCATTTTAAGTCAGAATCCCAATAAAAGTAATAGCTCCCTTCCCGGGCACGAGCCGCTCGATTTGATACCACTTTTGTGGGTGGGCACGCAGCGGTACGAGCCGCATTAACGGTGATGGAAGAATAATAAATAACTAGAAAATTCCGCAGAAATTTTGAAGGGCCTGCCAAAGTGTGCCCGTCGGATTGGATGCAGCAATATGATGCTAAAAAAATTTGCATTAATCCTAAAGAAAAATGCAATGTAGTCAATAACCTGCAGGGAGTCAGAAGCATGTTCACTAAGCTGCACTCATACCATTTAGTATGTTGCATAAGCCAAAATTAGCCAAAATGCTAATAGCATGATTGCTATTAGTAGCATGTGGAGCATCACTATCATGTTGTCTGTCATTACTTACTACATTCAGTATATGAAACATTGGTAATAAATAAGAAAAGCATTCTGATGCTCAGCATTAGCATCAACGCTAACCTGAGCTAAATTGTAGTCTAAAAATGCTAATGCTCTGGCTTCCACAAGCCAGTTTTAAAATGTGATTTAGACTGTTAATACTATAGCCGTACCTATGGCAGTGCATAGATTAACACTGTAGAAATGGCTTATTGCAAATCAGTATTACATAAACTGATGGGTTTTAAATGGTAAATAGACTGAACTTATAGCAATTTATTTGACTATTTCTGACAAATCAAATTGCTTCAGGCTAGTCCCACAATCACACACTGATATGCAGCTTAGTAGGCTATTTGAGATTGGGTGCCTTGCCCAGGGGCACAGTAACATGTGCTGGAGAAAGCAGGAGTCTAACCTGTAACCTCCCAATTGAAAGCCACAGTTGCCCGTGTTGCTAATGACTGAAGCTTTTGCCAGATCCATCACCACATTACAGTGGCTGATCTGATTCACAGCAACAATCAACAGCTGAACTCATTGTTCAATGAAATTCAGTACCAGACTGACATCTATATAAACTTTGGACATGTCCTCCTGACTCACGGTCTGAAATTAAAAAATAAATAAAGAGGTCATTGTTTTTTTCTTGAAAATTTTCAAGCGTCATACTAAGTATTTTAATTCACATTCAAAAATTCAGAGAAATAATAATTTTATGCAAGCAAAATATGAATAATCACAGGAAATATGTATTCTTCCCACAATGCATTGTGACCTCTGAGCCCGTTTGTGAGAGTACAGCGCTGCTTTCCCGGCTGTCTGATCCTCCATGTCTTTTTTTACTGCAGTGAGCCTCGATGTAGCCAATCTGCGTCAAGTATTAGCTTCATTGTGTTGATATATTTTGACGAGCTCCGCCGCTGTGAGTCCAGCTGCACATTCAGGTTATTGGCAACAAGAGACAATGATCGCAGCGCACCGCTAATTGACACTGTTAATGATTAACGAGCTTCAGACCGAGACTGAAGCTGCGCACATGTTCTCACTCACGGTACAAAATATTAACAAAATAATGACAGTCCATAATAGTTTATTTGTCTAAATCTTTCAGCCTTCATACTAAGGATGTCATTTCACACTGAAAAATTCAGAGAAATAATAATTTTATCTAAACAAAATATCAATAGTCACAGGAAATACTCTCTGCTGTCTCTCAGAGTAATGGCTGCCGCTGGCTGGAACCCGTTACTATGGTAATTAATGCCCCGCAGCTGTGAGGAGACAAAGAGCGGGAAAATCCTCTTCTCCCTCGTTTCTATACTTGGGAGACACCCAGCGCCAGTCTGAAGGACCCTGACAAAAATCCATAAGCCCTAGAAAATTTTTGAAAACATTTTACGGGAGCAGGGATGTGTATCTATGTTCTGACCAAGTTTTAGACCAATAGGGCAATATTTATGCCTGTGAGGGCGAGTTAAACACAGTTTTTCAGTAAGCCATCAGGAGTCCTGTGTGTGTGTTTCAGACAGAAAGGTTACTGATGCTGTGAGTTCCTCAATCTCCAATTTTTTCGTTTTTATTAATTTTTGTCGTCATTTTAAGTCAGAATCCCAACAAAAGTAATAGCTCCCTTCTCGGCACCGAGCCGCACGATTTGATACCACTTTTGTGGGTGGGCACGCAGCGGTACGAGCCGCATTAACGGTGACGGAAGAATAATAAATAATAACTAGAAAATTCCTGCAGAAATTTTAAAGGGCCTGCCAAAGTGTGCCCGTCGGATTAATAAATCGTTCTGATGGTAAAAATTAGCAATAACGCTAAAGAAAGCTGCAATGTAGTCAATAACCTGCGGGGAGTCAGAAGCATGTTGACTAAGCTCTTCTTGTACCATTTAGTATGTTGCATAAGCTAAAATTAGCCAAAAATGCTAATGAATGCTATCAGTAGCATGTAGAGCATCACTAGCATGTTGTCTGTCATTACTTAGTCCATTCAGTATATGAAACATTGGTTTTAATTAAGTATAGCTTTCTGATGCTCAACATTAGCATCAATGCTAACCTGAGCTAAATTGTAGTCAAAAACCTGTGGAGAGTCAGAAACATTTTGATGAAGCTATACTTGCACCATTAATGTTGTTAAAATTAATGCATAAGGTGAAATTACCCAAAATGCTAATGTTGGCATCAATGCTATCAGTATCATGTTTGGTATCACTAGCATGCTGTCTGTCATTACTTACTCCATTCATTATACAAAATTTTGCTAGTCAGTAAGAAAAGTGTTCCAATGCTTAATATTAGCATCAATGCTAGGCTAAGTTAAATTGTAGTCCAAAAATGTTATTGATCTAGTTTCCTCAAGCCAGTTCTACAATCAGAACTATATTGCCAATACTATCACCCTACCTATGGCAGTGCACAGATTCACACTGTTGAAATGGCCTATTTAAAGTCAATATTACACAAACTGATGGGTCTTACACTGTTCATTATCAATTGTTAATGACTGAAGCTCTTGCCAGATCCAACACCATAGATCTATAGCTGATCTAATTCACTGCAATAGTGCAACACCTGAACCCAACAGCTAATATCCCAACCCAACAGCCCAACAGCTAATATGGCCTGAGAGGATTATTGAAGCTTTAATTTTGAAATTTTTATTAAGCTTCATTTGAAATGGCCGCACTAATCCCATTTGTTAGAGTAATTGTGTTAAATCAGTTATATAATGCTCAAAACACAAGTAGTTCTCAATACCAGCCAAGTCCTTCTCTCTGTTGACAGACAGTTCCACCATGTTTTAGTTCTGACATTCTTTTCAACCCCCTGTTAATCACTGAGTGGTCCGACATAGTTAGAACTACAATGATGGCGTATTTGTAGTCCAAAGGAGCTCCTCTGCCTTGTGTTTCGTTGCTATGGTAATTAGTTCCGTGCACCTGCTGCTGCCACAGAGGGGGAGAGAAATCTCTGATTAAACAAGCCAGTTTCCCACAAAAAAGCCCTTCGAACAAATCCTTCCCATTCAGGAACCGTGCCATGTATTCGAAAACCGTGCAAAAATTAGCCAATATGCTAATGTTAGCCTAAATGCTGGCAGAAACATCCAGAGATAGGAAGGGAAAAATAGTTTAATATTATTGCACCTCCTATGGCGGTGCAGTGAGATGGGACGAATAAGCAAGATTTTATTTCAAAATTTTCCGTAAGCCTGAATTATATGGCAACACTAATCCAGTGTGTAACAGTGGTTTGGTAACACCAGTTATTTAATCACCAATAGAGCAACTGCATGATGTAAAAATGGTCAAGGCTTTTATTTTGAAATTTTTCAGTAAGCTTCATTTGAAATGGCAACATTCATTGCATTTGTAACAGTGGTTTTCATAAGCAGTTATCTAATGCCCAATAGAGCAAATACATGATGAAAAATGGTCAAGGCTTTAATTTTGAAATTTTTATTAAGATTAATATGAAATGGCCACACTAATTCCAAGTGTTATTGTGATTAAGCTAAATCAGTTATATAATGCTCAAAACACAAGTAGTTCTAAATAGCAGCCAAGTCCTCCTCTGCAGTAACAGACAGTTCCGCCATGTTGTAAATTCTGACATTCAGAGTCATGGCCGTAGATAGAACTACAGTTAATATGGCCGGTTTGTAGTCCAAAGCAGAAGCTCTGCCTTTCTCTGTCTTCTGTTGCCATGGTGATCAATCCTACATTCCAACTGTCAGCTGGGGGAGTGAAGTGCAGGGCAGATTGTATCTAATATAGAGGGATCGACGTCAGTTACCCCTTCCCATAATTTTACTCTGAAGCACCTGGAAAGAAAACCGTAAGACCTAGAGAAATTTCGAAAACATTTTACCGGAGCAGACAAATTTATCTATGTCATGACCGACTTTCATACCAATAGAGCAATATTTGAAGGCATGAGAGCGATTTCAAAATGATCTTTGGGTCAAAATTCCACTCTGTTTCTCACTCTAAAAAAGCGGCAGTTGATTTCAGTTACACTCTGCGTTTCGGCAGTTGGAAATTTCGCTCGTTTTTCGCTTTTTACATCGCCGTCGTAACTCCGATCCCCAATAAAAGTAATAGCTCCCTTCTCGGCGCCGAGCCGCTCGATTTGATACCACTTTTGTGGGTGGGCACGCAGCGGTACGAGCCGCATTAACGGTGACGGAAGAATAAACATATAACTAGAAAATTCCTGCAGAAATTTTGAAGGGCCTGCCAAAGTGTGCCCGTCGGATTGGACGCAGCGATATGATGCTAAAAAAATTGCAGTAATGCTAAAGAAAGCTGCAATGTAGTCAAAAACCTGTGGAGAGGCAAAAGCATGTTAACTAAGCTGTACTTGTACCATCCATTATGTTGAAATTGATTCATAAGCTAAACTTTGCCAATAAAGCATTCGGATGCCAAGATTTAGCAATTATGCTAAAGAAAACTGCAATGTAGTCAAAAACATGTGGTGAGTCAGAAACATGTTGACTAAGCTCTACCTGTAACATTTATTTTGTTAAAATTAATGCATAAGGTGGAATTAGCTAAAATTCTAATATTAGTTTGATTGCTGTCAGTAGCATGTGATGCAACACTAGCATGTTGTCTGTCATTGACTCAGTCCATTTAGTGTACTAAACATGGCTAATAAGTAAGAAAATTGGCTATAAGCTTATATCAGTTGAAATGCTAATGCACTGGCTTACGCAAGCCAGAGCATTAGCATTTACTCTAATGCTAATGAGTAAATGCTAATGTTATGGCAAAGTTATGGCACTGGCTAAGCCAGTGCCATAACTTGAGTGGAAAAGCTAATAAAGACAATATTTTGACGGGATAATATAATTAGAGCTAATAAAATTGCACTGGCTGTGGTGGTGCACTTACTGGAAGGCATTAATGAGGCTTTTATTTTGAAATTTTCAGTAAGCTTCATTTGAAATGGCAACACTAATCCCAATTGTAACAGTAGTTGTCTTAAACAGTTATCTAATGCCCAAAAGAGCAATTACATGATGAAGAAATGGTCAAGGCTTTTATTTTGAAATTTTCTTTAAGCTTAATTTGAAATGGCAACACTAATTCATTATGTAACATTGATGGGGTTAAATCAGTTATATAAAGCTCAAAACACAAGTAGTTCTAAATAGCAGCCAAGTCCTCCTCTGCAGTAACAGACAGTTCCGCCATGTTGTAAATTCTGACATTCTGAGTCATGGCCGTAGATAGAACTACAGTTAATATGGCCGGTTTGTAGTCCAAAGCAGAAGCTCTGCCTTTCTCTGTCTTCTGTTGCCATGGTGATCAATCCTAAATTCCAACTGTCAGCTGGGGGAGTGAAGTGCAGGGCAGATTGTATCTAATATAGAGGGATCGACGTCAGTTACCCCTTCCCATAATTTTACTCTGACGCACCTGGACAGAAAACCGTAAGACCTAGACAAATTTCGAAAACATTTTACCGGAGCAGACATATTTATCTATGTCATGACCGACTTTAATACCACTAGAGCAATTTTTGAAGGCATGAGAGCGATTTCAAAATGATTTTTGGGTCAAAAATCCACTCTGTTTCTCACTCTAAAAAACGGCAGTTGATTTCAGTTACACTCTAAGGTTTCGGCAGTTGGAAATTTCGCTCGTTTTTCGCTTTTTACGTCGCCGTCGTAAGTCCGATCCCCAATAAAAGTAATAGCTCCCTTCTCGGCGCCGAGCCGCACGATTTGATACCACTTTTGTGGGTGGGCACGCAGCGGTACGAGCCGCATTAACGGTGACGGAAGAATAATAAATAATAATAATAATAAAGAGGCGTTCTATTAGGTGTAGAACTAGAAAATTCCTGCAGAAATTTTGAAGGGCCTGCCAAAGTGTGCCCGTCGGATTTTTAATAAAGCGTTCTGATGGTAAAAATTAGCAATAATGCTAAAGGAAGCTGCAATGGAGTCAATAACCTGCGGGGAGTCAGAAGCATGTTGACTAAGCTCTTCTCGTACCAATTAGTATGTTGCATAAGCTAAAATTAGCCAAAATGCCAATGTTAGCATGAATGCTATGAGTATCATGTTTTGCATCACTAGCATGTTGTCTGTCATTACTTACTCCATTCACAATACAAAATGTTTCTAGTCAGTAAGAAAAGTGTTCTGATGCTTATTATTAGCATCAATCCTAGGCTAAGTTAAATTGTAGTCCAAAAATGTTATTGCTCTAGTTTCCATAAGCCAGTTCTATAATCAGAAATATAATGCCAAAACTATCACCCTACCTATGGCAGTGCACAGACTCACACGGTTTAAATGGCCTATTTAAAGTCAGTATTACACAAACTGATGTGTAATACATCAGTTTGTTCATCTTCAATTTTTAATGACTGAAGCTCTTGCCAGGTCATAGTTCTATAGCTGATCTAAATCACTGCAATAGTGCAACACCTGAACGCAACAGGTAATATCACTTACCTGAGAGGATTATTGAAGCTTTTATTTTGAAATTGTTATTAAGCTTCATTTGAAATGGCAACACTAATCCCAATTGTAACAGTAGTTGTCTTAAACAGTTATCTAATGCCCAAAAGAGCAATTACATGATGAAAAAATGGTCAAGGCTTTTATTTTGAAATTTTTCAGTAAGCTTCATTTGAAATGGCAACACTAAATCCAAGTGTTATTGTGATTAAGTTAAATCAGTTATATAAAGCTCAAAACACAAGTAGTTCTAAATAGCAGCCAAGTCCTCCTCTGCAGTAACAGACAGTTCCGCCATGTTGTAAATTCTGACATTCTGAGTCATGGCCGTAGATAGAACTACAGTTAATATGGCCGGTTTGTAGTCCAAAGCAGAAGCTCTGCCTTTCTCTGTCTTCTGTTGCCATGGTGATCAATCCTAAATTCCAACTGTCAGCTGTGGGAGTGAAGTGCAGGGCAGATTGTATCTAATATAGAGGGATCGACGTCAGTTACCCCTTCCCATAATTTTACTCTGAAGCACCTGGACAGAAAACCGTAAGCCCTAGACAAATTTCGAAAACATTTTACCGGAGCAGACAAATTTATCTATGTCATGACCGACTTTCATACAAATAGAGCAATTTTTGAAGGCATGAGAGCGATTTCAAAATGATCTTTGGGTCAAAATTCCACTCTGTTTCTCACTCTAAAAAACGGCAGTTGATTTCAGTTACACTCTAAGGTTTCGGCAGTTGGAAATTTCGCTCGTTTTTCGCTTTTTACGTCGCCATCGTAAGTCCAATCCCCAACAAAAGTAATAGCTCCCTTCTCGGCGCCGAGCCGCACGATTTGATACCACTTTTGTGGGTGGGCACGCAGCGGTACGAGCCGCATTAACGGTGATGGAAGAATAATAAATAATAACCAGACATTCTATTAGGTGAAGAACAATAAGTGCCTGCCATGCAAATGCATGGAGGCAGTGACTGACTTGCTTCGCAAGTCAGTCACTGCTCTCCTTATGCATTGCAATGGCAGGCCCTAATAATAGGTGCCTGCCATGCAATGCATGGAGGCAGTGACTGACCTGCTTCGCAGGTCAGTCACTGCTCTCCTTATGCATTGCAGTGGCAGGCCCCAATAAAGGTTTTTAAGTGTTCTATTGGGTGTAGAATAATAAGTGCCTGCCATGCAAATGCATGGAGGCAGTGACTGACCTGCTTCGCAGGTCAGTCACTGCTCTCCTTATGCATTGCAATGGCAGGCCCTAATAATAATAATAAAGAGACATTCTATTGACAGAAGAACAGTAAGTGCCTGCCATGCAATGCATGGAGGCAGTGACTGACCTGCTTCGCAGGTCAGTCACTGCTCTCCTTATGCATTGCAATGGCAGGCCCTAACTAGAAAATTCCGCAGAAATTTTAAAGGGCCTGCCAAAGTGTGCCCGTCGGATTTTTAATAAAACGTTCATTACTTATTCCATTCAGTATATGAAACATTGGTATTAAGCAAGAAAATCGTTCTGATGCTTAACATTAGCATCAATGCTAACCTGAGCTAAATTGTAGTCAAAAACCTGTGGAGAGTCAAAAACATGTTGATGAAGCTGTACTTGCACCATTAATTTTGTTAAAATTAACACATAAGGTGAAATTAGCCAAAATGCTAATGTTAGCATGATTGCTATCAGTTCCATGTTTGGAATCAGTAGCGTGTTGTCTGTCATTACTTACTCCATTCATTATATGAAATGTTGCTAATAAGTAAGAAAAGTGTTCTGATGCTCAACATTAGCATCAACGCTAACCTGAGCTAAATAGTAGTCAAAAACCTGTGGAGAGTCAGAAAAATGTTGATTAAGCTCCTACTTGCACCTCTCAACATTGACAAAAAATTCAAGTATAAAACATAACATTCAAAGGCAAAAACAGGATCAATCAACATTTCAGAGTTACTGAATGAAAACTTCCTGTTAGCATAGCGGCTAGCTGGTTACTGCTAGTTCTGATTGACTGTTTCCGGCAGAACAGGGAGGAGATCGATTATTTTTTAGAGATTATCTGTCTCATGTTAGGACAGCGAAGGTTTTAGTACGCATGTAAAATGTATTTTTTTAGTTAGATGCTGCAGCTTTAAAGAGGTTCGGTCAGAGTCACTAACAGGTGGAGCAGAAGCGGCTCCGTGCCAAATATTAAATGTTACTGCCTGTAGCTAGCAGCGGTTCAAGAGCAGAACCAGCGTCTTACATCACAGATCTAAGATTTAAATAATTTTACAGGTTATTAGTTTAGCTTTCTGACCGTCATGCTAATCCGGGTGAGTGTTTGTAGCTGCGCGCTGCTTTACCGGCTGTCTGATCCTCCATGTCTTTTTTTACTGCAGTGAGCCTCGATGTAGCCAATCTGCGTCAAGTATTAGCTTCATTGTGTTGATATATTTTGACGAGCTCCGCCGCTGTGAGTCCAGCTGCACATGCAGGTTATTGGCAACAAGAGACAACGATCGCAGCGCACCGCTAATTGACACTGTTAATGATTAACGAGCTTCAGACCGAGACTGAAGCTGCGCACATGTTCTCACTCACGGTACAAAATATTAAAAAAATAAAGACAGTCCATAATAGTTTATTTGTCTAAATCTTTCAGCCTTCATACTAAGGATGTCATTTCACACTGAAAAATTCAGAGAAAAAATAATTTTATCTAAACAAAATATCAATAGTCACAGGAAATACTCTCTGCTGTTTCTCAGAGTAATGGCTGCCGCTGGCTGGAACCCGTTACTATGGTAATTAATGCCCCGCAGCTGTGAGGAGACAAAGAGCGGGAAAATCCTCTTCTCCCTCGTTTCTATACTTGGGAGACACCCAGCGCCAGTCTGAAGGACCCTGACAAAAATCCATAAGCCCTAGAAAATTTTTGAAAACATTTTACGGGAGCAGGGATGTGTATCTATGTTCTGACCAAGTTTTAGACCAATAGGGCAATATTTATGCCTGTGAGGGCGAGTTAAACACAGTTTTTCAGAAAGCCATCAGGAGTCCTGTGTGTGTGTTTCAGACAGAAAGGTTACTGATGCTGCGAGTTCCTCAATCTCCAATTTTTTCGTTTTTATTAATTTTTGTCGTCATTTTAAGTCAGAATCCCAACAAAAGTAATAGCTCCCTTCTCGGCACCGAGCCGCACGATTTGATACCACTTTTGTGGGTGGGCACGCAGCGGTACGAGCCGCATTAACGGTGACGGAAGAATAATAAATAACTAGAAAATTCCGCAGAAATTTTGAAGGGCCTGCCAAAGTGTGCCCGTCGGATTGGATGCAGCAATATGATGCTAAAAAAATTTGCATTAATGCTAAAGAAAAATGCAATGTAGTCAATAACCTGCAGGGAGTCAGAAGCATGTTCACTAAGCTGCACTCTACCATTTAGTATGTTGCATAAGCCAAAATTAGCCAAAATGCTAATAATAGCATGATTGCTATTAGTAGCATGTGGAGCATCACTATCATGTTGTCTGTCATTACTTACTACATTCAGTATATGAAACATTGGTAATAAATAAGAAAAGCATTCTGATGCTCAGCATTAGCATCAACGCTAACCTGAGCTAAATTGTAGTCTAAAAATGCTAATGCTCTGGCTTCCACAAGCCAGTTGTAAAATGTGATTTAGACTGTTAATACTATAGCCGTACCTATGGCAGTGCATAGATTAACACTGTAGAAATGGCTTATTGCAAATCAGTATTACATAAACTGATGGGTTTTAAATGGTAAATAGACTGAACTTATAGCAATTTATTTTACTATTTCTGACAAATCAAATTGCTTCAGGCTAGTCCCACATTCACACACTGATATGCAGCTTAGTAGGCTATTTGAGATTGGGTGCCTTGCCCAGGGCACAGTAACATGTGCTGGAGAAAGCAGGAGTCTAACCTGTAACCTTCCAATTGAAAGCCACAGTTGCCCGTGTTGCTAATGACTGAAGCTTTTGCCAGATCCATCACCACATTTCTGTGGCTGATCTGATTCACAGCAACAATCAACAGCTGAACTCATTGTTCAATGAAATTCAGTACCAGACTGACATCTATATAAACTTTGGACATGTCCTCCTGACTCACGGTCTGAAATAAAAAAAATAAATAAAGAGGTCATTGTTTTTTTCTTGAAAATTTTCAAGCGTCATACTAAGTATTTTAATTCACATTCAAAAATTCAGAGAAATAATAATTTTATGCAAGCAAAATATGAATAATCACAGGAAATATGTATTCTTCCCACAATGCATTGTGACCTCTGAGCCCGTTTGTGAGAGTACAGCGCTGCTTTCCCGGCTGTCTGATCCTCCATGTCTTTTTTTACTGCAGTGAGCCTCGATGTAGCCAATCTGCGTCAAGTATTAGCTTCATTGTGTTGATATATTTTGACGAGCTCCGCCGCTGTGAGTCCAGCTGCACATGCAGGTTATTGGCAACAAGAGACAACGATCGCAGCGCACCGCTAATTGACACTGTTAATGATTAACGAGCTTCAGACCGAGACTGAAGCTGCGCACATGTTCTCACTCACGGTACAAAATATTAAAAAAATAAAGACAGTCTATAATAGTTTATTTGTCTAAATCTTTCAGCCTTCATACTAAGGATGTCATTTCACACTGAAAAATTCAGAGAAATAATAATTTTATCTAAAGAAAATATCAATAGTCACAGGAAATACTCTCTGCTGTCTCTCAGAGTAATGGCTGCCGCTGGCTGGAACCCGTTACTATGGTAATTAATGCCCCGCAGCTGTGAGGAGACAAAGAGCGGGAAAATCCTCTTCTCCCTCGTTTCTATACTTGGGAGACACCCAGCGCCAGTCTGAAGGACCCTGACAAAAATCCATAAGCCCTAGGAAATTTTTGAAAACATTTTACGGGAGCAGGGATGTGTATCTATGTTCTGACCAAGTTTTAGACCAATAGGGCAATATTTATGCCTGTGAGGGCGAGTTAAACACAGTTTTTCAGAAAGCCATCAGGAGTCCTGTGTGTGTGTTTCAGACAGAAAGGTTACTGATGCTGCGAGTTCCTCAATCTCCAATTTTTTCGTTTTTATTAATTTTTGTCGTCATTTTAAGTCAGAATCCCAACAAAAGTAATAGCTCCCTTCTCGGCACCGAGCCGCACGATTTGATACCACTTTTGTGGGTGGGCACGCAGCGGTACGAGCCGCATTAACGGTGACGGAAGAATAATATATAATAAAAATAAAGGTTTAAGTGTTCTATTGGGTGTAGAATAAGAAGTGCCTGCCATGCAAATGCATGGAGGCAGTGACTGACCTGCTTCGCAGGTCAGTCACTGCTCTCCTTATGCATTGCAATGGCAGGCCCTAATAACTAGAAAATTCCGCAGAAATTTTAAAGGGCCTGCCAAAGTGTGCCCGTCGGATTTTTAATAAAACGTTCATTACTTATTCCATTCAGTATATGAAACATTGGTATTAAGCAAGAAAATCGTTCTGATGCTTAACATTAGCATCAATGCTAACCTGAGCTAAATTGTAGTCAAAAACCTGTGGAGAGTCAAAAACATGTTGATGAAGCTGTACTTGCACCATTAATTTTGTTAAAATTAACACATAAGGTGAAATTAGCCAAAATGCTAATGTTAGCATGACTGCTATCAGTTCCATGTTTGGAATCAGTAGCGTGTTGTCTGTCATTACTTACTCCATTCATTATATGAAATGTTGCTAATAAGTAAGAAAAGTGTTCTGATGCTCAACATTAGCATCAACGCTAACCTGAGCTAAATAGTAGTCAAAAACCTGTGGAGAGTCAGAAAAATGTTGATTAAGCTCCTACTTGCACCTCTCAACATTGACAAAAAATTCAAGTATAAAACATAACATTCAAAGGCAAAAACAGGATCAATCAACATTCCAGAGTTACTGAATGAAAACTTCCTGTTAGCATAGCGGCTAGCTGGTTACTGCTAGTTCTGATTGACTGTTTCCGGCAGAACAGGGAGGAGATCGATTATTTTTTAGAGATTATCTGTCTCATGTTAGGACAGCGAAAGTTTTAGTACGCATGTAAAATGTATTTTTTTAGTTAGATGCTGCAGCTTTAAACAGATTCGGTCAGAGTCACTAACAGGTGGAGCAGAAGCGGCTCCGTGCCAAATATTAAATGTTACTGCCGGTAGCGAGCAGCGGTTCAAGAGCAGAACCAGCGTCTTACATCACAGATCTAAGATTTAAATAATTTTACAGGTTATTTGATTAGCTTTCTGACCGTCATGCTAATCCGGGTGAGTGTTTGTAGCTGTGCGCTGCTTTACCGGCTGTCTGATCCTCCATGTCTTTTTTTACTGCAGTGAAACTCGATGTAGCCAATCTGCTTCAAGTATTAGCTTCATTGTGTTGATATATTTTGACGAGCTCCGCCGCTGTGAGTCCAGCTGCACATGCAGGTTATTGGCAACAAGAGACAACGATCGCAGCGCACCGCTAATTGACACTGTTAATGATTAACGAGCTTCAGACCGAGACTGAAGCTGCGCACATGTTCTCACTCACGGTACAAAATATTAAAAAAATAAAGACAGTCCATAATAGTTTATTTCTCTAAATCTTTCAGCCTTCATACTAAGGATGTCATTTCACACTGAAAAATTCAGAGAAATAATAATTTTATCTAAACAAAATATCAATAGTCACAGGAAATACTCTCTGCTGTTTCTCAGAGTAATGGCTGCCGCTGGCTGGAACCCGTTACTATGGTAATTAATGCCCCGCAGCTGTGAGGAGACAAAGAGCGGGAAAATCCTCTTCTCCCTAGTTTCTATACTTGGGAGACACCCAGCGCCAGTCTGAAGGACCCTGACAAAAATCCATAAGCCCTAGAAAATTTTTGAAAACATTTTACGGGAGCAGGGATGTGTATCTATGTTATGACCAAGTTTTAGACCAATAGGGAAATATTTATGCCTGTGAGGGCGAGTTAAACAGTTTTTCAGTAAGCCATCAGGAGTCCTGTGTGTGTGTTTCAGACAGAAAGGTTACTGATGCTGCGAGTTCCTCAATCTCCAATTTTTTCGTTTTTATTAATTTTTGTCGTCATTTTAAGTCAGAATCCCAACAAAAGTAATAGCTCCCTTCTCGGCACCGAGCCGCTCGATTTGATACCACTTTTGTGGGTGGGCACGCAGCGGTACGAGCCGCATTAACGGTAATGGAAGAAAAATAAAGATATATATAAATAAAGAGACATTCTATTGGGTGTAGAACAATAAGTGCCTGCCATGCAAATGCATGGAGGCAGTGACTGACTTGCTTCGCAAGTCAGTCACTGCTCTCCTTATGCATTGCAATGGCAGGCCCTAATAAAGAGACATTCTATTAGGTGTAGAACAATAAGTGCCTGCCATGCAATTGCATGGAGGCAGTGACTGACCTGCTTCGCAGGTCAGTCACTGCTCTCCTTATGCATTGCTATGGCAGGCCCTAACTAGAAAAATAGCTGTTCCTGCGAAACAGCCGTGAGAATGCATATTAGCAGAATGTCTGCTGCAGAAATGCAAGAAAAAGTAGAGAGAAGCATAAGAAGTGAAGGAAAGCAGAAGAAATGAAAATAGTATAAAAAGTTGAACAGTAAAAATACAGTAGCATAAGAAGTGAAGGAAAGCAGGAGAAAAAAAGTAGAGAGAAGCATAAGAAGTGAAGGAAAGCAGAAGAAATGAAAATAGTATAAAAAGTTGAACATTAAAAATAGCATAAGAAGTGAAGGAAAGCAGAAGAAATGGAAACAGTTTGAACAGTAAAAATAATCAAAAAGCATAAATTTAGCATAAGCGGAATTCAGTACAAAACTAGAAAATTCCTGCAGAAATTTTACGGGGCTTGCCAATGTTTGCCCGTCGGAATTTTAATAAACATTCTGGTGGTAAAAATGAGCAGTAATGCTAAAGAAAGCTGCAGTGTAATCAATTGTAGTGCATAGATTGACACTGTTGAAATGGCTTATTGCAAGTCAGTATTACATGAACTGATGGGTTTTAAATGGTAAATGGACTAAACTTATATAGCGCTTTATCCAATCATTTCTGACCACTCAAAGCGCTTTACACTGATTCCACATTAACCCATTAGCACTGAAACACTCACATTCATATGCAGCTTTGTAGGCAATTTGGGGTTGGGTGCCTTGCCCAGGGACACAGCAACATATGACTGGTAGAAGCTGGAATTAAACATGCAACCTGCCAATCGCAAGACAATGACTCTACCCACACAGCCACAATTGCCTGTGTTGCTAATGACTGAAGCATCTGCCAGATCCATCGCCACATTTCTGTAGCTGATCTGATTCACAGCAACAGTCAACAGCTGATCTCATTGTTCAATGAAATTCAGTACCACACTGACAACTATATAAACTTGTCACATGTCCTCCTGACTCACGGTCTGAAATAAAAAAAATAAAGACACTCAGTAATTGTTTTTTTTCTTGAAAATTTTCAAGCGTCATACTATGTATTTTAATTCACATTCAAAAATTCAGAGAAATAATTATTTTATGTAAGCAAAATATGAATAATCAGAGGAAATATGTCTTCTCCCACAATGCATTGTGACCTCTCAGAGCCCGTTTGTGAGAGTACAGCTGCCTAGACTGAGCTAAATAGTCAGAAACCTGTGGAGAGTCAGAAAAATGTTGATTAAGCTCCTATGCTTGCAACTCTCAACATTGCCAAAAAGTTCAAGTATAAAACATAACATTCAAAGGCAAAAACAGGATCAATAAACATTCCAGAGTAACTCAATGGAAACTTCTGGTTAGCATAGCGGCTAGCTGATTGCTGCTAGCTCTGATTGACTGTTTCCGGCTGAGCGGAGTAATTATGCAGAACAGGGAGGAGATCGATTATTTTTTAGAGATCATCTGTCTCATGTTAGGACAGCGAAAGTTTTAATACTATGTAGAATGTATATTTTTAGTTAGATGCTGCAGCTTTAAAAAGGTTCGGTCAGAGAGTCACTAACGGGTGGAGCAGAAGCGGCTCCGTGTCAGATATTAAACATTACTGCCTGTAGCTAGCAGCGGTTCAACAGCAGAACCAGCGTCTTACATCGCAGCTCTAAGATTTAAATAATTTTACAGGTTATTAGTTTAGCTTTCTGACCGTCATGCTGATCCGGGTGAGTGTTTGTGGCTCCGCCGCTTTGCCTGCTGTCTGATCCTCCGTGTCTTTTTTGCTCCGCTGAGCCTCGATGTAGCCAAACTCCGTCATTGTTTTTGTGTCGTATTAGCTTCGTTGTGTTGATGTATTTTGTCCTGCTTCAATTTTGCGCCACAAGCACGCGAGCTTCCCCATCGCTCAGTGCTTTACGGTTCAGGATCGCTTCGGATTGGTTCCTGTGCAGAGAGCAGCTGCACAGCAGGTTGAGAAATGAAACGCAGCTGATCGACAACGATCGCAGCTCAGCGCTACTGGACACTGTTAATGATTAATGAGATTCATTCAGTCCATGTTCTTCTCACTCACGGTCTGAAATTAAAAAAGTCAAAAAGTGGAACAGAGCTTAAGAAAAAGCATAATTGGCACAAGAGAAAATTTGTGCAAACCCAGAAATGGTTGAAACAATTTAATAGTGAAAAATTAAAAGTGAAACTAAGCTTAAGAAAGTGCATAATTGAAACAATAAGAAATTAGTGCAAACATAGAAATAGTAGAAAAAAAATTGAATAGTGAAACAGCAATAAGCTTAAACAATTAGTAGAAATATTTGAAGGATTAAAACAGAAAAACCAGAAGAAAAAAATGTCACAAAAGCAGCAGATCTGCTGTGTTCCGTTGCCATGGTAATTAATTCAGTGCACCTGCTGCGGGCAGAAGGGGAGAGAATTCTCTGATCAAAGCAGCCAGTTTCCTACAGAAAAACCCCTTCGAACAACTTCTTCCCGTTCAGGAACCGTAGCATGTTTTTGAACGCCGCTTGCAGCGTCTGAAAGGGCTATTTGTCTTCTCCGATATACCCGAGTTTCATATCTGTAACTCACTCACAGTATTAACAGTGATGAGAGAAAGATGATGTGGGCTCAGGTCTGACATTTTTCAAAATACATGGAGGAAGATACCTCTGAGCCTCGTTCCGCTTCATCGATCACAAGCTCCTGAACAAAAACCGTAAACCCTAGACAAATTTTGAAAACATTTTACCGGAGCAGGACTTGTTATCTATGTTCTGACCGACTTTCATGCAAATCGGGCGATATTTGTGGCCGTGAGAGCGAGTTAGAAATTATTTGGCGGTCAGAAATCCACTCTCTCCCACACTCTAGCGGACAGAGAGCCGCACTCTAACTTTTGGAAAAATCGAAAACTTTAGGTCGCTTGGAGACAAGTTGTGGACAAACCGTAATTGATATCGATGTACCGTCTTCACTTTAGATAAGATGACGGGCGTATCTACAAGCTGAAGTTTGAATGGGATTTCTAAGTGAAATTATGATGACACAGTGAATGCTCAAAAATAGTGAATTTTTAGGATCTGGCTCCATTGAACTCCATGTATTTCAATGGAGCAAAAATTTGCACAAAAGTGCAATTATTTCAAAAAGTGCAATAGTGAAGTTTACCAAAAGTCATAGCATAAATCTCCAGAAGAAGCTGAACGTTTTGATATATGAATTATTACAATTGGTGAAAGATTGTGGAAGTAGTAGGACTTTGAAAAACGTACGGAAGTCGGAATAATAATAAAAAAGATAAAGAAAAACAGAAACACTATAAGTGAGAATGCATTGAATGCATTCTCACTGATAATAATAAACAGACATTCTATTAGGTGTAGAATAAGAAGTGCCTGCCATGCAAATGCATGGAGGCAGTGACTGACCTGCAAAGCAGGTCAGTCACTGCTCTCCTTATGCATTGCAATGGCAGGCCCTAATAAAAATAATAATAATAAAGGTTTTTAAGTGTTCTATTGGGTGTAGAATAAGAAGTGCCTGCCATGCAAATGCATGGAGGCAGTGACTGACCTGCTTCGCAGGTCAGTCACTGCTCTCCTTATGCATTGCAATGGCAGGCCCTAATTAATTCCCTATTTATTTCCATCCATCCATTTTCTTGACACCCTTGTCCCTTGGTGGGGTCGGGAGGTGCTGGTGCCCATCTCCAGCTGGCGTTCCGGGCGAGAGGCGGGGTTCACTCTGGACAGGTCGCCAGTCTGTCGCAGGGCAACACAGAGACACACAGGACAAACAACCATGCACACACACACACACACACTCACACCTAGGGACAATTTGGAGAGACCAATTAACCTAACAGTCATGTTTTTGGACTGTGGGAGGAAACCGGAGTACCTGGAGAAAACCCACACATGCACAGGGAGAACATGCAAGCTCCATGCAGAGAGACCGGGGCTGGGAATTGAACCCAGAGCCTTCTTGCTGCAAGGCAACAGCTCTACCAACTGCACCACTGTGCAGCCTCCTATTTATTTCCTATTTATCTAATTTACTATTATTTTATGAAGATGCTATTTCAACTTGGGTTACAACTGCACATTTCTGGACTGAGATGTCTGATGTTGTTCCTGGGATCTGTTTTAGCCACTGCTCCAGTTTGGGGGTTTCTGCCCCGAGGGCCCCGATGACCACAGGCACCACTGTGGTCTTCACCTTCCAGTTCTTTTCCAGTTCCTCCCTGAGGCCCTGGTATTTCTCCAGTTTCTCATGCTCCTTTTTCCTGAAGTTGTAATCACTTGGTATTGCTACATCCACCACAACGGCTTTCCTCTGTTCTTTATCCACCACCACAATGTCCGGTTGGTTCTCCATTACCATATATATATATATATATATATATATATATATATATATATATATAAATGAAGTAAAATATATATGTACGCAGAGCATTACAAGAACAAAGAATGGCTCTCAGTGAGGCTTCAGTCCTATCAATCTTAGTAAAGATCCGTCCAGAAGAATCGGATCATTCCTGAATGTTGTATTACTATATTGCACTTTGGTCACAGTGTTGTCCCATATTTGTGACACCTCAGTCAACACCTCCACACAATAATTCAGCGCATGAGTGACAACTTTTTTTCATTGCAGATGCAACACGTGTCTCTGTATAGCTTAGCTTAGCTAGCATCACCTCCACAGATCTTACTTTTCTTTAATCTTTCCTTCCAAGTGACGCTAAAAATTGGACGAAGTCCCACCGTCTGTGAAAGCGAAGCGCTGCTGATTTTACATGTCATCATATCAATTTATGCCGCGCTATTATATTACTAACGATTAGACAGACATCTTCTCCCGCTCAGAGGAAACAACTGCGCATTTATTGGTGCTCCGCATGCGAGTAAAGGTGGAGGCGATGGGTGACAAGAGACACGTAAGTCACGTTATTGCTTGGATTTTACGGCACCACCTTAAGTCCCTGAACTTCACATTTTAACGGACAAAAAGAACAACGCGACTTGGATGTAACGAGTAACGTGACAGTTTTGTAGAAATGTAGTGAAGTAGAAAGTACAGATACTTACTGTAAAATGTAGTGGAGTAAAAGTAGAAAGTATCCATTATTAAATGTACTTAAGTAAAGTACAGATACACGAAAATTACTTAAGTACAGTAACAAAGTACTTGTACTTCGTTTCTTCCCACACCGTAAAAAAAGCCAGTAAATTTATGTTAAAAAACGGTAAAAGACCAACAGTTTTTGACCGTCATATTCAAAAACATTTAATTACCGTAGAAATTACATGGAACTACCGTAAGTCGAAACTGCAAAGAAAGTCAGTAAATTTACGGTAACAAACGGTAAAAGACCAACAGTTTTTGACGGTCATATCCAAAAACATTTCAGTACCGTAGAAATTACATGGAACTACCGTAAGTCGAAACTGCTAAAAAAAGTCAGTAAATTTACGGTAGAAAATTGTGAAATACCGACAGTTACTGACCGTAATATCCAAAACATTTTGTTACCGTGGAAAATACATGGAATTACAGTAAGTCAACACTGCAAAAATCTCAGTAAATTTACGGTAAGAAAATTGTGAAATACTAACAGTTACTGACCATAATATCCAAAACATTTTGTTAACATAAAAAATACATGGAATTACAGTAAGTCGACACTGCAGAAAAAATCCGTAAATCTATGGTAAAAAATGGTAAAATACCAAGTTACTGACTGTAATATCCAAAGCATTATACTGCCATAGAAAATACGTGGAATTATCATTACTCCATAAGTAAGTTCCTAAGTAAGTTTGACAGTCATGAATGTAGAAAATACAGAAATATATTGTAAAAATATAAGTAATTGTAAAGTTCATATAAAAAATATTGTAATATAGCCAGCAGTTAATTACCCTAAACTTAACAGTACTAATCAGCCAAAATTACAAATTTTGCTGATATTTATATCTACAATGTAAAACTGTAAACAAGATTGCAAAAGTATTTTTTTTTTTACAAAGAACAGAATGCTGGTGTGATATTTTGGTTTCTTTTTTAATGCCTTTAATACACCAAACTGAAATCTCAACAGTAGACCAGGCATCCATCTAGCGACCCACCGATTGCAAAGCAAACTCCTACAGCCAACGCCACCATTATTTAGAAGAATATTGGATTAAATGATGCATTTGAGATTAATTTTATGCAAACCATATTCTTATTCATTAACAGAACTGTATGTTAGCCCTTCTTGCTTGGATGAAGCTGAAGTTGGTTTCCAATTGCTGCTTCCAATTTGGAAAATGGCTAAAAGGCAATTCCACCTAATTTTTCACTACCATGAGCATCTTTAATTTACCCTAGCTAAAAAATTACAACACCTAGACTCTTCAAATCTGGACTAGATTATTCTCAACCCATATCACAATATTTAAAACCAAGTGTGGGTTACGGTAAATGGAGACTGTTATTTGTCATGTGAACAAATCATTATCTAGTTTGTATTGCTGCTTGATCCTTCAGCATTAGCAGCAAGATTCTTTTAACTCTGTTCCTGTAGTTGAGCGTGACTCAGGTTACTGTGGTGTCCTGAACTCAACACAGTAAAGTCACAGTGCGCTAGCTAAGGCTGCTAACTAGCAGGTGCTAGCTCAGGGTGCTAAGAGCCCAGTAGGCCTGGACTCTCAGCAGGACTCCTGGTCTTTGTCAGGATGCAGCTGCTGTCTTTGAAATCAAGTTTCTGCTATTTTTGCGAGTTCAGGAGGAGAAGGAGAAGGAAACACATCTCTGCATCACAGGTCAGCCTCTTTCATGGTTTTAACTGAAGTTAGCTAACTTTAACCAACTGATAAAGAAATGTGTACTTTCTGAGCCAAGCTGTTTATGTCCATGCACTGCAGCTAGATATCTTTACTATGTGGAACATTTAATTTTCCCAGATGCAACACTTCCATTAATGTTTCTGTAGGAACGACTGCATAGATTATATTTCTGGTCTACTTTAGACTGCATGTGCTTAAAGTTAGTTCATGGTAGAAGCAACTTTTTCAAGTTTGGTTCAGTAATTAATTTGAATTACTTTGAGTGTGAAATCTTCATGCATGCAAGTTAAAACTGTGAAGAACACGTTAGCTTTTGTTTCAATACTTTGGTAATACTTGGAAGTATAAAGCTTGGCATCAGAGCTAATATTTAATATTTTCCTTTGACTTCTTGACTCTCACCCACAAAATACTTGCACTAAAGTCACTGGGTCTATGACAGTTGAAGGGTTTTAAGATAAGGAAATTTAAATATTAATATTTTACAGTTTTTCTCAGTTTGGGTGCATTTCTCAGAAAATAATTGAAATTCTTAAAACTACCTGTTCAATCTTCAAATTACTGTGTCACTTCTGCACATCAAAAAATGAGTTTCTCATTCCTTTTGCAAGTTTTGCTTTTGTACATCATGTAACTGATTATGTACACTTCTCTGCTTTCTCCCCATTGTAATTTGCTTTTATCGTGTTGATCAAAATATCTTAAATGTGTCTCTGTTGAATTGTCTCCACTCCCAAAACAGCATAAGTTCATGTATTAATAGATACATATAGATATTAACTACAGAATAGATACACAAAAATTTCATTTCTAACAGCTGCTAGCAGTAGTGAGTGTTCATCCAGAGCCTCTCTGCTCCTGGTTTGTGTCCTTTTAAATCAAGAGGCCCATGATTCTTTGACTAGGCACCAGATGTCCCACAGCTGATTGACTGAATCTCCCATGGACAGAGGAACAAAACCATCTCAGATGTGGTAGGTTGTTAGGTCGGCTACTGTTGAGAAGGATGGACAACAAAACAAATGGAGAAATTATGAATCACAACAGAATATGTAAATTATTTAGCAGATGGTGCTTAAATCATTATTTAAAATGCTTTTCTAAACAACAGTGTTGGAGAGATGTCAGTGATTTTAGTGAAGCTTTTAACAACACAGCACTGACAGGCAGCGGTGTTTACATTTCCTAACTGGCTAAAGCTACTGCTGCTGGTTTACTCTCAGATCGGAGGCTGTTTATTATATACAGTCAAAGAATGGTGGATTGACAATGAGTAATAACCGTTATCTAACACTTAAATGTTGGTTTATTAATGTTGATAAAGAAAGTGAACCTCTAAACGTTACAGCACTGGCAATCAGCGGTGTTTATGTTTCCTAACTGTGGCTAAAGCTACAGCTAGCTGCTTTACTCTCCGATCGGAGTCTGTTTATTTTATACAGAGTGAGAGAATGATGGATTGACAATGAGTAATGACGGCTATGTAACACTTAAATGCTGTTGTTATCCTTATCTTTTATTCTATCTTTAAGATAATGAGTATTCGTGAATTTTTCGGTCAGGTTTCCCGAGGACTGTTGAGCGGCCGAGTAGGTAGACATTAACAATCGATCTGCACACGGATGGTCCTGTTTCCTGTTTATTGACCAATAGAGAGCTGGACATGTAGAAGACAGCCCACCTCATTAGCATACGGACGAAGTAAAAAAGTACATTTAGGAAGAAATAAATACAGAAATAAATACGGAAATAAATACAGAAATAAATACAGCAAACGGAAAAGGGAGAAGTAATAAAATCAAAGCAAAGTATATATTTATGCTTTTATTTCTACTTTTATTTTTATATTGATTCTTTCATTTATATATTTCTACTTTTATTTTTATATTGATTCTTTTATATATTTATTCTTTTATTTATTATTATGTCAGTTTTGGTCCTCCATACTTGTGGTGGTTGTTGTACGAGTAACACTCTGATCCAAATACCCACATATTTGAAAGATCAGGCTTTCTTCCTGTCATCAAGAAATATGGGGTGTTTTTGGTTCTGTTACTATAACATCTGTTGCGAATGTGGGCAGCACACTGAACAGCATATGGCCACAGTTCTTTAGGTAAGCCCTTTTCTGATAACATACACCTTCCCATTTCAAAGAGCGTTCTCCACTGTCTCTCTGCTTTTCCGTTTTGGTGTGGGGAGTACGGTGACGACGTTTCATGTCTAATGCCTTTATCTCTGAGTAGTGTTTGAAAATCATTACATGTGTACTCGGTACCATTGTCAGACCTAAAACACTTAACATTACCATAGGGTGCACAGTCTGCCAGAAACTGTTTTGTTGCTTTAGTCACATCACTTTTGTTTTTCAGAAAGTAGACTGCAATAGATCCTGAGAAGTCATCAGTAAAGGAAATAGCATACCTGTGTCCTTCTAAGCCTATAGGGTCAATTGGCCCTGATAGGTCAGTATGAACCAACTCTAGTGGCTTGCTCGTTTTAACATCTGACTCTTTGTTTCTGCTGTTGATAAATTTCCCTTCTGTACAGATGTTACACTCCATTTTACTGTTGTCAGTGACTTTCATTCCCTCTACCACATTTTGTAATTTCAGAACATCAGCCATGTTGCAATGTCCTAATATTTCATGCCATGTTTTCAGATCACAAGCTAACTTCACTTCATCTCTGTTCATCATGTCATTTAAGTTTTCCTCAATGCATCCTTCATTATTGCTTTTCATTCTCAGGTAATACAGTTTCTCATGTGTCTCAATAGGGAACACAGTACCATCTTTGGTTAGCAGTTCATTTTGCCCATCTGTAAATGTTACACTGACTCCATTGGCTGTAGCTGATATCACAGAAAATATGCTCTGTGGGTAGGATGGGATGAGTAAAGCATTTTTCAGAGTAACTTTAACATACCTCCCCTTTGAGTTCAATAGTTCAATCTGTGCATCACCACGCTTCAGTGCAACATTGTTCATCTTCTTTCTATCTGCCAGTTCCATGTAGTGTCTACTTGGGTCAAACGTCTTGTCAATTCTTGTGAACAGTTCCTCATCAGTGATGATGTGTGATGTGGCTCCACAGTCCACCATTATTCCATTAAGCTTGATGTTGTCGGGCAAAAGATTCCGGCTGACTTTGAACACCATGGTCTGCTCCTCCACACGGTTGTCCTGCATGTCTGAAGTCTGCTTGGCATCATCTTTCCGTTTCGATCTTCGTCTGCATGTCTGGTCACTATGAGTTGTACTTCTGTGGTAGCTGCACCATTTTGGCGGGTCTCTCGCATGTGCCCGCGCTGTCCACAGGTGTAGCAGTTTACAGTCGTCATGTCCACTTTCATTACATTATCTGACTTCGGTTTGTTTTCAAACTTTTCTGTCTCTTCATAGCTTCAAAGTCTGCTCTTAAACTGAGTGAACGTCAAGTCTTCACTGCTCTGTGTTGTGTGAATGGCAAAAGGCTTGTATGATTCCGGGAGTCCCTTCAGAATCATTGCTATTATTAATCCATCACTAATAACCTCTTTAGCATTTCTCAGAGACGTTATTGCTTTTTCAGCACGTAAAACATAGTCTGTCACTGTTTCGCCGGGTTCTTTTAACAGAGACGTGAGCTCTGTGTAAAGGGCGATGATCCTGTGTTTACCCTGGCTGGCGTAATGGCCGCGAAATGTCTGCAGTTTCTTCCCGTCGTCGGCGGCATCTCTCATCACCAACGACAGGCTCTTATCATCCTGGATTAGTTCCGCGTAACATTTCGCGTTTTTCTCTTCGTCTGGGTCCACGGTAGATAGGATGGTGTCTTTTAAGCCTAGCGTTCTCAAGTAAGCGAGGAACTTTACCTCCCAAAGTTCGTAGCTGTTTTCGTCTCCATTGAAAACTAGTCTGTCCATCGTCCTCCCGTCCGGTGCCGAGAAGGTCCTCACTGCAGCAAACAGAAAGGGGCGGGGACGGACCACTGTCAGCCTCATACCTTATATGGAAATGGGACCATTGCACTCCGGAAGTGAAGGGGGCGCTATTATCCGTGTATTATCCGCGTCCTCCCGTTTTTATTTTCTTTTGAAATATGTGATATATTTTCACCTTTAGGACGGAGTTTCACTCTCAGCATGTATTTGAACTACAATATTTTATTTACTTCAGCAAAGCTCACAGTTTTTGACAAGTTCTGTAGTTTTCGGTGTTCTTCTAAATCTGCTCTTTAGTCCCATCTTTTTGAGCCTACTGCTGCCTCTAGTGGCCTGGCGGTGGTAACACAACTAATATAATCACGTTACTAAGTCAGAATACCACAAAGTCTTTATTAATTTCGGCATTACTGGCACCGTTAAAGATAAATTATCTCATAAAACACCATATTTTTCACTTTTTTAAGGATGTAGAGCTAATTAAATGACAATACTTTTATACATTATGAATAATATCTATATCTCTATCAATTATAGGAGGAAGAAAAGAAATAAAGAGACAACAAAAACAACATGATCAACTATAATAAAAAAATACCATTTGCAATATATACGTAAGAAATTTAATTCAGCAAAAGTCAACAAACAAATTAGGAATAACAACCCAGGTTGTTAAACAGATATAAGCAAAAAAAAAAAAATCACATTTTTGTTTTCATGGTGCCATGTACGTTATTCTGAGATGCCACTTAGGGTAGAGTCTTATATATAGGAAAAAATAAGATAAAACTATTTATAAACGATAAAACGATAAATCATATTCATAGAATCACATTATCAACAATTTGTGAATAGACAAAACACTTACACATTTACCACAGCACTCTATAGGTAAATGTTGTTTAGTTTGGTTAAGAATAATTATTGCACTGTAAATAAATAACTTCTAATAGATGTTCTTAGTTCCTAAAGGAACACTTTAACATCTTCATGAGCTCAGAGGGTCAAACTGATAAATAAAGACGATGGATGATCTGTGCTAGAATATTTCTTACTGTCTTCCATGTTCTTTCAGCAAACAGTTGAGACAGAGTTGTTTTTGGTTTCTCCACTATTTATCTGCTGTTATACCTGCCATTCAAAATATTCTTAAAAGATTGTGTGTTAATCTGCAGATTGTGTGTTAATCCAAACCAGCTAAGGAGATGAAAAGTTAAAACTTGAGTTAAAATGTTGTTTTAACTTGAGTTAAGTTAAAATTCTAGTTAGAATGTTAAGTTTTAACATTTTAACACAACCTCAAGTTGGGTAACCCCAAGGTCTTCTTAAAAGATAGAGTCTCTGAGAACAGTTCTTAAAGATATAGTCAGTGTTTTCAGCAAAGTTGAGCTGATTGTTCAGGAATGACACAAGGAATTTAAAATTTGCCACAGTTTCAACAGTTTGGCCATGGAGAGAAACTGGAATCGCTTTCAGGTCTTTAGATCATTTAATTAGCTCTACATTCTTGATAATATGGAAAGCTATGTTCTGTTGTTAGGGAATTTATCTTTTACTGTTCCAGTAATGCCAGAATTTATAAATAATAAAGACTTTGGTATTCTGATTTAGTAACGTGATTATGTTAGTTGTGTTACCACCGCCAGGCCACTAGAGGCAGCAGTAAATCCCGAAAAAATGCGACTAAGGAGCAGATTTAGAAGTGCACCGAAAACTACAGAATTTGTTAAAAACTGTGAGCTGCGCTTAAGTAAATAAAATATTGAAGTTCAAATACATGCAGAGAGTGAAACTCCTTCCTAAAGGTGAAAATATATCACAGATTTAAAAAGAAAATAAAAACGGGAGACTGCGGATAATACAGGAAATAGCGCCCCCTAAGCTTCCGGAGTGCAATGGTCCCATTTCCAAATAAGGTATGAGGCTGACAGTGGTCCGTCCCCGCCCCTTTCTGTTTGCTGCAGCGAGGTGTACTTGGCATAATCTCGTTCGCTTCTGCGCTATCTGCTCGCTTTAGCTCTGCTTCTCCTCTCTCCTACGTCAGAGAACGCAGCATATCCCGATTGGCTGAAGCCAGTCACATGGGACTTACACAAATGCGACCCTTCAGAACAAGAGAGCTCGCCGACAAAAACTGGTCTATACAATTTCTCCAATCAACCAAAACATGAAAAATCAAATACAGCAATGTCTCTAATTGTTGCTTTTTAAAAATATATTTTTAACAATTTTAAGATTAATTAATTCCCTATTTATTTTCCTATTTATTTATTTCCTTTTTATCTAATTTACTATTATTTTATGAAGAGGCTATTTAAACCTGGGTTACACATGTTTTAAGTATTTCCCTTCTGCCACACACCTGAATTGTATCTCTGGATGATTAACAGGCTTCTGCAGTACTTGATGGTCATGCAATCATTTGAATCAGCTTGTTCTGGAATAGAGGCACATCTAAAACATGCAGGACCAGGGTTGAGAAACACTGGCATAACTGATCATTTTGTAGTCTCTTCCCATGACTAATCAATTTGACTGTCTTATCTGTACATAGAGAATCTATAACTTATTATTTTGAGTCACTGATATGTTAACTGACAAAATTTTGAGCTGAACTAAGAATTTTTCAAGCAAACACATGCTATTTTTGCTGTTTTTACAAATTGTTTTGAGAAATGCGCTTACTGTTTTGTAAATGCCAACAATGCACCAAAAGTGACAGAGAAAAACTAACATAGCATAAATCGTCTCAGGTGTATCTATTTGTTTGCCTGTATGGAAAGTCTTCACATTTACAGCTTTATTTCTGCTAGTTTGCAGGAATTGAAACTTGCATAAATGGTTGAAGACACGCCAGCTGGAGATCGGCACCAGCACCTCCCGACCCCATTAAGGGACAAGGGTGTAGGAAAATGGATGGATGGATGAATGGTTGAAGACAACTTATTGGCCTTCATGAGACTCAGATAAATTGTGAGAAACTATTTCATAAATTGCCTAAAACAGATATATTTGTTTTTATTTATGTTTTTTGTTTGTGTATTTTGTCTGGTTGCAGAGAGGATCATACCTGTCGACAACAAACAAAGGTTTAAGAATTATAGAATTCTCAGTCAGAAATGATCACACCACCTAGTTGAAGTACCAGACTCCATATGCAAGTAAACAAAGGTGAAACAAACATTTAAGTGAATGGTCCATTTATATGATGTTCTTTCTAACTTTTGCTTTGTTTGTTCTCCAGCAGAGAGGAAACACCTGATTGACAACATGCGAGTCTCAACTTCAACCTGTGACTGGAAAGACCACAACCATCCTGAGCAAAGTCTGAACTCAGTGACTTGTTACTCTCAACCCAGAACAAGAATCTTTTTATCACCTGTTTTTCTTCTACAATAGGTAGAAGTGTTCTTATGTGGACACATGCTGTTTTTGTGTGTTTTGTTTTCCAGATCTCAGTAATACCGTGAGGAAACTGGACAGAAAATAGAATCGGTTCATTTTTTAACTGAATTTTTAAATAATTCTTTAAGTGGATTACTCGTAATCTGTATTTTGTTTCATTTGAATTTATTTGCTTTATAAGTTTCTGTATAGAAATGCTGACAAGTTACACTTCCTTGTGTTGTACTATAACTTTTATGGTGAAATTTTGGCCAGTAAGAAAATCCCCAGGTTTTTGGGGATTTTTTTACAATAAAATGCCAATATATCATATATATATATATATATATATATATTTAAAATACTGCATTTTAAAAATACAGTAAAAAACTGGCAGTTTTGGTTGCCAGAATTTTACCGTATTCTTAAAAAACGGTAAATTACTGCATTTCCAAAATACGGTAAAAAACTGGTAGTTCTGGTTGCCAGAATTTTACTGTATTTTAAAAATACGGTGAAATACTGCATTTCCAAAATACGGTAAAAAACTGGCAGTTTTGGTTGCCAGAATTTTACCGTATTTTAAAAATACGGTGAAATACTGCATTTCCAAAATACTGTAAAAAACTGGCAGTTTTGGTTGCCGGAATTTTACTGTATTTCTAGAATACGGTAAAAAACTGGCAGTTTTGGTTGCCAGTATTTTACCGTATTTTGAAAACACGATAAAAACCGGCAGTTTTGGTTGCCAGAATTTTACCGTATAAAGATGGTAAAATTCTGGCAACTACAGCTGCCAGTTTTTTTACCGTAAAATGAGGCCGTTTTTTTTTACAGTGCACCACTGAATAAACCACATTGACAATGGATGCAGGGAATATGGCCGACTCTTTGTGGACCATGTTCCACCCACTTCCTCCAAAATGTGTAGAGCTATGTGGTTGTAAAGGTAACTCACTCAACCTGTGAGCAAGCAAACACATCCAGGTCCATTTGGTCATAGGGAACATTGACACTTTCAAAAGCAACCAAGTCTTCAGATGCCTTTGCTGATGCATCCTAACAACATTTCATCTTCCTTTGTAAGAAATCCAAGGCCTGAACCAATATCAAAGATCATCTTGACTTTGTGTGCAGTTAAAATGGTTTGTAAGATCAGTTTGAAGTCATCTCTCTCAAATCGATCTACCTCCAACAAAAAGCAAACTGAGAACTCTTGTATTTCCAATGCGTAATCTCTTTGAACCTTTATGACATCGACATGATGATGTCAAACAAGCTGTGTCAGGTTCTTGTTTGTTTTAGTTGCTATGGAAACACAAGGAGGTATGGATGGGATAAGATTACTGTCAATTAAAAATGCATGCATAGACATCTAATTTTGTAAATGTATGTTAATAAATAGGCATAAATTTAAATTTTGTATTTCTCCTGTTTACCAATGAGAATACTCGTAAACAGATTAATTAAAAACGTATAGGTTTTATAAAGAGAGTAAGTATTTTCCCAGCAGTTAGACACATATCAGTCACAACTGGCTCTAAGACAGTTCCTTGATCTATTTTGAATCGTAGATGAGGAGGATCTTCTTAACCCTCATTTGGTCGCTCTATCATGCTGGCCTGACTGGTGGTTTGCTGCAGAGATGGTTGTCCTTCTGATCTGCTCTCCACAGAGGAATGCTGGAGTGACCATTGGATTCTTAGTCGCCCCCTGACTTAGGACCTTCTGACCCAATCACTCAGTTTAGATGGCCAGCCAGCTCTAGAGTCTTGGTGGTTCTAAATTTCTTTCATTTATGAATGAGACCATTGAGTTCAAGTCAAAGCCTCAAAACATTTTCTGGATCCTTCCTCACACTTGTGCTTCAAAGCAATCCTGTTTCAGGGGTCTACTGAAAATTCCTTCAATTTCATGCATGGTGTTTGACCTCTGATATTTTTTATGAAATGTGAAACATTGTCTAGAAAGGTGTGTGCCTTCCCAAATCAAGTCCAGTGGGGGCTCTACTTAAATTTTAGAAAATCTTGAAGATGATCAGTAAAAAAGCTCAGATTTGATTTTCACTGGCAAAAGCTGTGAATACTAATGTAAATGTGGTTTCTTGGTTATCTAAAATGCTTTACACATTGCCATGATGAGGTTTGTGTGTAGCTGTATTAATAAAATACTAAAAGGCTATGTAATAGCAAAATGTGGAAAATGGATTTAAGTACAAGGGCATTGGGAGCCTGATCTGGTCTTTATCAGGTTCTAAAATAATTATGTCCAATTTCATGCACAGCAACACACAAACTCTAATTCATACAACAAAAATGAAATCAGCATGAAAATGCTGTATTTCATAAATTAAGTATGGTTTTTCTTTTTCCAAAGAACCTGCTGATATTTTGACAGATTGCTTTTTTAGAGCATACAACAGTGTGTTAACAAACTGCCAAGGATGGAATGCACCAGGAGTGACCTTGTGGCTGCCCATCAGTGTGGTAAAACCTAAAAGGGAATTTTCCAATGATTTGTTGTTGGCAGTTCTAGAAAGGTGGCATCGTATAGATAAAAGAAATTTTAAATTTATTGAAAGAGTTTTACAGCTACGCAGAAAGAGAAAAAATTTTATTAGTACATAATAAGACAACTAGTTTTTCATACAATAAATCTTGATGAAACCATAAATATGAAAAAAAAAACAGATATGAAAACATATTCTACAATATCTTTATTAAACAATGATGAAGTCAAAAGAGTAAAGTTACATGTGTCTATAAACACTGCATGTGTCATTTATAAATAACCTCAGCTAGGATCTGAGGTTATTTGAGTTTGGTTTTGGGTTTTGTAATTTTTTTGTTCCTTTCTACTACTTCTGCATATTTTCTACTTCCACTTCAGTTCTTCTTTACTGAGTCTAGTTTATGTATTTTTTCTGGTTATTTTTTGTCTCTGTAATTTATTTATGGGTCTTTATTTAATTCTTTAGTCCTCTGTGTATTCTCTCTCACCCCCTGTGCCATGTATCTCTCCCTCTCCTCAGACTGCCTTCTGCTCCCTTCACTCACACCTGCAACCAGTTAGCAATCAGCCCAGTTCCTTTATTCCAGTATTCAACCTCTGAGTATTTAAGCTCTTCATTGTCAGTAACTACTTGCAGGTTTGTCTCATTATCAACTCAATGTCCCATGCCTGGTGCTTTTGGGTCCGCTCAACAATATACATCATAACATAAAGAGAAACAAGGACAGACGTTAAAGGTCATCCAATTAATTTTGTTTACATACTCTAAAAAGTGCTATATAAGTTTGAAGTATTATTATAAAAAAATTAATTTATAGGAAATTAACATAAACTTCCCAAAATAAACATCACAATTTGAATTAGATATAATTCTTCAGCTGGAAGATTAGGAGCGAGGGATCAACTTCAGTTGGATGGGTCTTTTGGCAGCTAACAAACCCTGGACATCCATCTCAAATGGGATCTGGTAGGAAATTCAATGTGCAGAGAGAAAAACTGTGTGAACTGAATAAACAATGCAAAGAACAGCATGGCCAATTCATTCAAACATTGTAATAAAAAAAGAAAAGAAAAAAGTTACACTTGTTTAGAGAAAGCTTATGGTCAAAGAACAAGAGACAATGAAATGAGGATCAGCATGAATTACTGTGCAAAGCTCAGTGTTAAGGAGAGACTTCAAACTTTGGATGGACAAATGATGGATAAATGTCATATTGTTATGCAATACTAAAAACCAACCCATAAGCTTCCTCACACAGCTTGAAAGAGGAGCAATATGCAGTTCATCTGTAATCTCACCTCAGTCTCTTTACACACAGAGAAGCTGTACCGCTGCAGGATCTCCACCACTGCCAGTTTCATCACCACCAGAGCAAATCTCATCCCAATGCAGTTCCTTGGCCCTGACCCAAAAGGCATGTATGTGTATGGATCAATGTCCTCCTTGTTTTTCTTGCTGAATCTGTTGCGAAAAAAACATAATCAAATGTATTCATACTAACAGCAGACTTCTGCAGATGATACGCAGCAATGTGCATTTTTCTCCCTTATTTAGTGGTAGTTGTTCATTCCTTCTGTACCTCTCAGGTTTAAATTTCTCTGGTTCTGGCCATATCTCAGGGTCCCGGTGCAGAGGCCATGTGGGGACCAGGACAACCATGTCTTTTGGAATCACAAGGCCATTTATCTCTACAGATGCTTTGGCCACACGCTCCAAACGTGCGGCAATGGGAAACAACCGGAGAGACTCATTGATCACACTGTCCAAGTAGTCCATCTCCATCAGAGGCTGATACTGAACAGGAGCCTACACAAACACAAGCACAGCTGTTTACATGCTGCTGTTCTACAGGTCAGTCTGAATAGGTTAGGATATCAAGTTAAGTCATACCAAACAAATCTATTTAAAAATGGGCAACTTTTAGTTTTAAATCAGCATTTTGTTTGTTAGATGGCTCATCAGGTGCTCTGATAGAATAATAACATTTTCAGCAACAGGTGTATTTCCAAAAAGACAATGACAATAGTAGTAGTTCTTTTTCATTTTTTTTTCATTCAGACTGTTGTTTATCCAAAAAAATTCCTCCTCCCAGGTCTCTTGTATCTTATGGATGAAGTGACAAGATAGTTCACCTGTGGGTAAACTACCTTGTGAATAGTTTACCCTCAAACTACATTAGTATGAATACTACTTTTAGAGGCTTTAAAATATTGGTGCCTCTACTTATACTTCGCCAATTAGATTTGACCTTGACAAGACCTCTGACCTAAAAAGCGCCGCTAAAGATAATTTGTGAAAAGATTGATCTCTTCCAACTCCTCTCAGAGCTGCTACTGCCATCTGAAGAAATGCACTGATCAACAAATATGGCCTAAATATTTGGCCTAAATTATTTACATATTCTATATTTTGGCATACTGTACCTTGTTGGGGAAAGTGGAATCAATCTCCTCCTGGAGCTTTCTCATGATCTCTGGGTTTGTGGCCAGATTGTAAGCCAAGAAAGAGAGAGAACTGCTGCTTGTTTCATAACCAGCAAAAATGAAAATCATGGCTTGGGAAAGGATCTCATGGTCACTTAATGCTGCAGAAAATACAACATGGTTCACAATAGTAAGATGTGTAGCTGTGTGTGGTTGGTATTATGAGTGTTTGAAGTACATCTCACTTTTGTCCTTTTGCAAGTCGTTGTTCTTTTGGGAATCAATCATTAGTTGGAGAAAATCTACTCGACTCTGCAAGTAAATGAGAGCAGATCAGATCCCATTTCTAAGCCTGCTGATACAAAGATACTGAAATGCTGAAAAAAAACTGACTGTACCTTCTGTTGGCTGGTCTCACGGTTGGACTTAATCTTTTCCAGAGAAGAAAAAAAGAAGTCGGTGACAGATTTGGGGAAAAAAGAAAATTCTAACCTTTCAAATATGGGTCCGAGGAAGGGGAAGAAAGCTGAAATTAAAGTAACAACAATTATATTACTACTGGACAAGGAAGGTCAAGAACTGTTACAACATTACCAGACTGAAATTGAACAAACTTGTCTTCTTTATTAAACATAAACCTGAAAGAATAAAACATTCCCTTGTTTACTAAAGACACAGATTACATTTGTCTTTATATTATATTTGATTATATTTGTCTATAACAGGGCTGCTCAAACATTTTGAGACCAAGATCTACTTTTTCTCTCTCCAGCCGCCTGAGATCTACCTCACGACACAAAGACACAAAAATTGCAAATTAAACTCTATTGACTTATTTTAAATGCGAATATACATCAGTTATAGCAGAAATAATAAAGTGACAGAAAACCTAATTCAGTTTCTTCCTCAGTGAGATTCTGACTCTGGGAGCAGCTTTACTGGTTTCTCAGTCAGAAGCTGGTTGCAAACCAGCAGTTGTCAGTCAGTCATGGTGTATCTGAACTTTGGTTTGATGACCTCAGTATGAGAAACTACAGATTGATAGGAGAAACCAAAGAGCCCAGTAAAGGTAACGGGATATAGTTAATTTAATTTCACCTAATTATCGTGGTAGAATTAGCTAAAACTTACTTAGATATATTTGTCCTATTTGATATTGTGACGTTGCTCACAAAGAACGAGGTAATTAGTCCAAGTTTGTCGTTTATTGAAAGTTTTCACTCTTTGTTTAGCACACCCATTGCCGTGGCAACCGCCTGCGCCCTGCAAGCCGAGCAAAGATTACATTAAAAACACAACATTCAGTCGTTACCATATCAGGTTTCCAGGATATTTATTTCTCAATTATTATTAATAATAATTGAGCTGTGTTCAGCTACTGAACACAGCGGTGGTTCAGTAGCTGATTTAAACTCCTGCTCTGATCTCTGTCGGTCTTTGAGTCGCTTTTTTTGTTAATGAAACCGAAACGCACTTGTTGAAACAATAACTACTGAGATGATTAATTTTAACATGTTTCGTTGATTTTTTTATAATGATTATTTTTTAATGAAGCTAAAAACATTTAGGATCTTAGTGAATATTTTGATAAGCCTATCAGAAGAGGAAGTTCTGGTCTCAGCGTCCTGGCGGCTATCAGTTTGTCACCTGCTGCCGAGATCGACTCAAAACCTTTCCGCGATCGACGTAATGAGCAGCCCTGGTCTATACAATTTAAAAAAAATAAAGAAATCAGAATTCTTTATTATTACAAATAACTAAACCATGAGCTTATAAGCTGGTGAAAAACATCCAGTTTCTGTGTCTTCTAAGGATTGAGGAATGAGTTGGACTGTTATTGGAACACCTGTCATTAACCTTGAGTTTGTTCTTTCTTTATATTTACCGACAGCAAGGAAGAGGGGGTTTAAAAAGTCAAACTTCAGCATCTTCTTGATGTTTGCCACAAATGGGTCTGAAGGGTTGTTCAGTGAATCGATGTCTACACTGAAGGCCGTGCTGGTTACGACGTCCATGCTGTACGATCCAAAGAATCTATAAGCAAACACAAATATGTTTCAAATGCATTGGCATTGGTAGAGGTGAATTCAAGCATCTTCTTTAACAATTTTATAAAAAGTCCTACTCCTTCAGTTCTAATGCTTCTCCTTTGTCTGCCTTTTTCTTCATGCTGCGGATCAGGTTAGCAGAATGACTCTTCATGATTTCAAACATCTAATACACACATAGAGATGAAAAAACATTACCACACACACAAATAAAAATTTAAAATGTTTTGGTTTAAAAATAAAGTTCAAAATATAGTTGACTAAACCCTGATAACTTGAGCATATATGCCTTCTCCAAAGTTATATCAAGATACAATTTGCTGCAAAGTCAGAGACTCAACAGTCTGTTGGGCTTCCTTTGAAAACTTTCAGCCATTTGGCATAATCAATAAAACTTAATTACATAGTTTTGTAACCAGAATCAAACTGCATGTATGTGATTGAATTTCATTTTGTTCATGGGATTGGATTACATTGACTGTAAATATATTTGTACTTTAAAAGGATCTGGTTTTGAAGCTGCCTAGAGACAACGTTTGCTGTGGCTCAGCACTACACAGATAAACTGAAATCTGAGCAAATCACCCAGAATCCCAAGTTCTCTCATATGGTTTACTTTCTCCAGTTGTTCTACTACTTTTCCTGTCTAGGAAATGAGATTGCTTTGAAAAAATAAGACTTTATTGCTCTGGTGGATTATCTTGGTGTTCCTTTTATCATAGTTTCTTGCTGGAAAATCCAATAATTACTTTTTTTTTGGCAGAGTTCACCAGATAATCTTTTTTGAATTTCCTGGTACTGCAAAGTGTTCCTGGTGCGATTACTACCAACTATGTTTCCACAATCCATTCAAAATAAATTAGCCCACATGTTTAATAAACTGTTTTTCTCCATACCTGTACATACCTACAAACTTGTTCTTTATTTTCATTTCAAATTCACCTGGAATGTCTGTAACTCAGTCTCCCCGAATCATAGCACAAAGTTGAGGTTCAAGGCCTAGTCATGAGTACCAAAACCCCACATCTCTTCATTTGCTTCATTTGCTTTTTTCCCCTGGTGTCCCCTCCCAAAAAATATCAGTTAGTGGTCTAATAGTTGTGTTGGAATTTTACTGACCTCTGTCACTCTTTGCTAAAATTTTCAAGATATTTTCTTTCTCCCTTGCTATTTGTGGGCAAGCCCAGGTTTTCATTCAACCTTTAAATTTGACTCTGGGTGTAGACAGGAGGTAAGTGTTGAATTGGAATTATTTTCCGGTTGTCATTTCCTGATATATGTAGATAAACAACCGTCTTACAATACAGTGTATTATGTAATACAAAAACACACAAAAAAATCAATTACTAATTCAAAAGGTTTAGACATTCTGCTTACTAAATAAATCTAAGATATCAAAACAATATTCTCTGTTAAATTCAGTCTATATAATTTATCAGAGTAGCTTGTTTCTTTGGGTTTCAATAAACACACTCAACTTTTTTTATTTTGTTTTGTTTTGTTTGAACATGCTATTTGAAACAAAATGTGAATTCATTTCACCTTTTGGAAGCAGTATGTTCAAGTCAAATTGCTGTAAAAGTTGAAAGATATAGAAAAGGTGGAGAAGCTCACCTCCTTCAGTCTCCCAGAGGTGAAAGAAGGAGATAGGACACTGCGAATCCTTTTCCATTGATCATCTTCAGCATTGAACAGGGAATCATACAGGGGCCCATTCAGATGGAAATTCTTTTGACATAATAAAACAGCAACTGATGAGAACTAAATGAAATGTAAATCATTATGACTTCATATGGACTGTAGAGCAGAAACTACATACTCTGCGGTTGGTGAAGAAAGAGTAGCATTCCTTAACCAGAATGGCCTTTATGATTTCAGGATCTGCAACACACAACACGGGCTGGCGGCCATCGTAAATACTGAAAGATTAGAATGAAACAAACAACTTAAGCTGAAACAAATCAATGGCTTGTTGTGTCTGTTCTTCAGTAACAGTTACAACGTGAAAACTCACCCCCATATTTTTCCGTATTTCCTATAGCACTCTTGATCGAAGTTGAAGAACCCCTAATTACATAAACAATGTTACATTAGAAATATAAGATAATTTAGAGAACATGTTTTATACAACTTTCAGCAGATTGAATTAATAAATAATGGGTCATGTTGTTCAAAGAAGCTAAATTACATTATTCTGATTCAATATGTTTTTAAAAATATATTTTATAAATTAGAGTTAAATTGAAATGCATATATGGCTGTGGTTAAATTTAAATCAATTTAAATCCGCTACATTCCACTACGCTGGAACAAAGCAGAGTTAATTGGACCTGTTAACATTTGGCACTAAATCTTCAGATTGTCATTGTAACACAAATAAGCTAATGATAATCCAATAAAAATAATTCAAATGTAGCAATTTTATTAGAAACCAAGTCCCATCTGTTAGGACCATAAAATCTATCCTTGTGACCATTTAAACTATCCAAACCCTTAGTTTATGAGGAAATTATTTCAACTTGCACTTTCATTTAAATTATTTTGCCCTAAGCTTTCATTAGCAAACTAAATAAAAACAACTAAATAGGACATTACACATACTGTATGAAAATATTTGTTTAAAATGTGTTTATTGTATAATCTGAGGTCCCAGCAGGAATCATATTCTCTTGTACATTTTGGTTCTATCAGTCTCTGGCTGAAAGTGCTCCTGCAGTCGGCCAACATGAAGTGGATGAGACTTGCTGTCCAAGATGACCTGTATCTTGGATAGGGTCCTTCTCTCTGACACCTGTCAGAGAGTCCAGCTTCACTCCAGCAATGACACTAGCCTTGCTGATCAGTCTGTTCAGTCTTTTGGCATCCTCCACCCTCAGCCTGCTGGTTCAACACACCACAACATACAAGATGGCACTGGCAACCACAGACTCATAAAATATCCTGAGCAAAGTCTGGCAGATGATGAAGGATCTCAGTCTCCACAAGGATGAAGTCGCCTCTGCTCAGAAAGTTGAAGTGACTTTGCCCTTCCTGTATAAAGCAGGAAGGGCCAAAGGACATTTGTTACAAATGTGGAATCTGAGATATTTATAATTCTCCACAATGTTCACATTAACCCCTGGATGGAAACTGGGGTCACCGGCATCCTGGTGCTCCTCCTCAGACCACCACCAGTTACTTGGTCTTTATCACATTGAACTCCAGGTGGTTCAGCCCTGTTGTGATCTGTGTTTTCTGTGTATTTATTTTGAGGTTTTTTTGTTTATTAGCCTGTTCCCCTGTGAGTCTGTCTTCCCTGTTGATTGTTCCCAGCTGTGTCTCATTTCTTTGATTACCCTCCCAGTGTATTTAGTCCCACATATTGTCTTTGTCTCTTGTTGGATTCTGGTCCTGTGTATCAGTCTGTTTCCCTGTGCATCCTGTGTTCTTTGTGCTCCCTGTTGTTCTGTCCCGTGGACATTTATCATTAAAATCATCTTTACTTCATCCAGGTCTGCCTGCGTCTTCCCTCACCTCACCAAACCCACAAATCATGACAAGTCCACACAATGTGACAAAGTTGCCCATAGTAGCCCTCATTATCCTCACTTATACAGCCTCCAGCTGAGTCATCTGAGAACTTCTGTAAATGACAGCTACAGAAGTACAATAGCTGAAGCCAGTTGCATAGAGGATAAAGGACAGTCCCTTGTGGGGCCCCTATGTTGCTGAATACAGTGTCGCAGGTGTACAAACTGTGTCCAGCCAGTCCAAAGATCATGGACTTTGGACTGGCTGCCCACATGTAGACTGCCAGTACTTAATGATGTAAGTTTGTTTTAATGAGCAGCTAGCTACATTTTCAACAACAAAAACTGCTGGTACCAACACTAAGTGCTTAATAAACATGATTTGATTTAAAGGTAACTGGAAAGAATTTTTCTTTTCTTGTTCATCTAACATTTATCTTTCATTTTTTATTTGTTGTTGACTTTCAGGACCCTGTGATGGACTGGTGACCTGTCCAGGGTGAACCTGCCTCTCATCTGATGGCTGCTGGAGATGGACACCACCAGCCCCCCTCACCACCCTGCAGGGATCAGTGTGTTCAGATCATGGATGGAAAGATTTTAAGGTAGTTTGTCTCCTTAAGTCCAAACTTACAACAGCTTCATAGTTAATGTCAATATCAACTGACTCTATGACATTGCTGACATTTTTTTCGACTTTCAACATAAACAGGCAAAGACACCCAGAAATGTTTTTCCACTCCAGGCATCTGGTCCCAATGATCATCAGTTCTTATGATGTCACATATATGGCGAGTCCACAACGTCTTGAAATTGTAAGTATTATTTTTTAATTGCCATTTTTCTGTTCTCTTTAAATACAAATGCTTTCTCTGTTTAATTGCTCTATAGTTCTTTTTTGTAGGTTTCTGTAAGGTGTAGTGAACAGGAATGTTCTGTCGTTGATCCTCACTGTCATGTTTAATTGTCACACTTAAATTTTCATGTTCATGTGTTCACTTTTGATGTGTAAACTGATAATAGTTAATAAAAGTTCATAAAGTTGTGAGTAAAACTGGACAATTTTAAAATGCCTGTAATAAAAAAATATTTGAATTACCTTGGGCATCTTACACACGTCAACAGAATTGTAGGACTTGCGGAAGCCCCCCAACCCCCCCAACGCCCTGACTGCCAGGCTTAGCACGTTTTCTGGGGGAAACCCTGAGTATATTTAAAATATATTTGAAGTATATTTTAAATATATATATATTTTATATAATTTTGAGACAATTATATAATTGATAATAACATTCATAATATAATAATTATATCAAAATGTAATAAAGCTCTGAAATATGAAATTTAAAAAGTATACTTTAAGTACACTCTAAGTATACTTGAAGTTGTTCCAAAAAAGTACGTGTAGTATACTGAAGTATACTATTAGTTGTATTTTAAACAATTTAAATACTACTAAAGTATACTAAGTCCAAAAAAGTTGTTCCAAAATAGCACAGTTGAAGTACATTGCTAAAAGTATACTAAATTTAGAATACTAAAGTATACTTTTTTTTACCAGGGCAACTGGTATGTTTTAATTTAGCTTTGACACTAAAATAGTTTATACACTGAATTTTGAGTCTAAGAAGAAGTTATGGTGAAATCTGATCACCATAACTTGTAGATTGTTTTTGCATCAGCTCTCAAGCAGCTGTTGCAGGTCAGCTGCTGCTCTACAATACAATCAAGAGACTCTTAGTTGCAAAGGGAAACTAGAAACAGCTTAGCTTTTGCGTTAATAAATTGTGTTAGTGTGGTTTTAAAAAAAATAATTACAGGGTGTCTAAATGCGGCAAAAAGGTTTTATAGCATTGTTAGGAATAAATTTGGATCACATCAAGCAGATTAAGTTCCAGGCATGTCCCATTGGGAGGAGGCCTCGGGGATGGATGGATATACAGATGGATGAATGGTTTTAAACACAAAGGATTACAACGGATGTCTAAAGATGTCTAAATGCAACAAAAAGGTTTTGTCAGGATTGTTAGGAATAAATTTGGATCACATCAAGCAGATTAATGTTTGATTTTTAAGGTGTTTGTTTTTTCTTTGTTAGCACAAGACATGTTGGTTGAACAGCTTTCAACTTGTTTTCTTTGGCTAAATAAGGGAAATGACTGTCCTTTATTATCCATAAAAAGTAATTGGACAATGATTGTAAAACAGGTTCATACTCTCATTACTGCCAATACAAATACAGCATTTTACCCAAGCATGAAACAGTAATGAACAATAAGAACATGTAGCTGAGAATGTTTAAAGGTTCACAAAGTGTGCAAATCTTATACATTTAAATCAGCATTTATCCTTTTTAGATTTTCAAAAAATAAATAAAATAAAAATTATAAAGGCTGCATAGACTTTTGAAGAAGATCCAAGAAATGTAATATCTTTGATTAAAATGTTAATATGATCTACTTTTAATACTACAGGTGCAGTTTAAAAAGTGTTATACATACCCTTCGATAATGCAGTAATGTTCCAAAGAATGGGACAGGTTTAGGACCAGAGATACCTAATTTCTTGAAAGTTCCATAAGGCCAGTAGGCGTACCTGTGGATAAATAAGCCTGAAAAATTATGTGTGAAGTAAAAACAAAAGCAGTAAATTCTGAGCAGAAGAGAGTAGAACAAATGTCAGTTTCAGATTCAAGTAACTGGAAGAAATAAAAAGATCAATACTCATTCATTAACACTCACACAAGGAGGAGCGTGACAAAGGAAACCAGCAGAGTCCATGTCTCAGCGGAGAAGTACAAGAAGTAACCCATCTGTCCTCTCAGTGGAAGTGTCTGGCTCTGTGATGCCAAATGTCACCACCTGTATCTTTTATCTCCTGCTGTATTGACCTGTTACGCAAGGTGAAGTGTGTGAAAGTTAAACCAATGTTAGCGAGGCTGGTAGGTTTGCAAAAGTGGTTTTCCACTTTGATCTGCATCCTTTGAGAATGTTTCAAGCTGGCACTCACTGACTACACTGGCGTCTGTAGTCAGAACTCTGATTATAAAAATCCATCCATCATCCATCCATTTTTTGTACATCCTTGTCCCTAGAGGGAGGGGTGCTGGTGCCTAACTCCAGCTAACGTTTCGGACGAGAGTTGGGGTTGGCTATAATAATAATAATAATAATAATAATAATAATAATAATAATAATAATGGAGGTTGGGTTACTGTCTAAGCTAGAACTTCAAATTATTGATTATTTCTTTGTCAAGCTAATATTACTAGTCTCTCATGATAAAGTCTTATCTATCTATCTATCTATCTATCTATCTATCTATCTATCTATCTATCTATCTATCTATCTATCTATCTATCTATCTATCTATCTATCTATCTATCTATCTATCTATCTATCTATCTATCTATCTATCTATCTATCTAGCTAGCTAGCTAGCTAGCTAATGTCCATCCGTGCCTTTGTTGTGTCTTTTTTGAGATCTCTGAATTCAATCTAAATTATGAGTCACTTTCAACAGTTTTACTGCACATATGCTGGAGAAAAGCCGAAAATCAGGTTTTAATGCCATTTCTACTCAGTTTGTTTTTAAGATATCTATCATGAATACTGTACTCATTCAGACATGCCCAGTCATGTTATTGGATTTATGAGTAGCAGAAACTGCTTTTATTGTTTTCCTAGGAGAGCCAAATGAGGCCAGAGGGAGACCAGTTACATAATTCTTAAGGGAGGGAGGAGACGACTGCAGTCGAATTCAAAGTACAAAAAAACCCCGAGCTCAACAGACTTTGGATATGCTACATCAGTCATTTAAATTTTTCTCAACTGAAACATGGTGTTTTCTGATCTCATTTATCTCAATATTTGTTTTGTAAGTATTTTTTATGATCACATAAGTTGTGCTCACTCTGTATAGGAATACTCTTCAAAATAAATGCATCAAAATGTTGTTATTGCCATCAGTGGCGCAACTACACATCATTCAGGCGGCTGCGAAAACATATATCCCCCCCCCCTCAGCCCCCCGCCCCGGACGATTATACGTGCGAAGTGAAGGAGCGTAAGGCGCTGAAGTGTAAGGAACAACGTCATCGGCGCGTTGCCCCCTCTGGTGCTGCGCCCCTATGCATTGCATATACTGCATACCCACTTTTTGCTCCCCTGATTGCCATGATAATAAGTTACACTTGCTGTACTGTATCCAGGTATGGCCACATTAGAGTGTTTGAGAAGTTGGTAATGTCATAAATCTAACCTGATGTAACTTCACATCTATACAAAAAACACAGATATGAAAACATATTCCAAACAGTCTTTATTAAACAATGACAAAGTCAAGATAATAAAGCTGCATGAGTCACTCACAACACTTGTGGGTAGGCATATATAAACAGAAATTCTGAACTGAGGGATAAATAAAATATTTCTAAACCAAACTGTGTTGCCAAAAGTATTTGCTCTCCCATCCAAATCATAGGAATCAGGTGTTCAAATCACTTCCAGGGCCACAGGTGTATAAAATTAAGCACCTAGGCATGCAGACTGTTTTTACATTTGTGAAAGAATGGGTCGCTCTCAGGAGCTCAGTGAATTCCATGAAATTTCAGTAGCTGGGCTTGGCCCCTTAGTTCCAGTGAAAGGAACTCTGAATGGTTCAGCATACCAAGATATTTTAGACAATTCCATTCTCCCAGCTTTGTGGGAACAGTTTGGAGTTGGCCCCTTCCTCTACCAACATGATTGTGCAGCAATGGTTTGCTGATGTTTACAACATTGACATCAGCAACCCATTGACCAACACAACTCCTCACATGCTGTCTGCCATCTGCCCTGACCAAGGGCAGACGGCATGGATAGGATTCATCCATGAAGAGCACACCTCTCTAATGTGCCTGACGCTATCAAATATGAGCATTTTCCCATTTAAGTTGGCTATGCAAACAAACTACAGTCAAGTTGAAAGCCGACAGTTCCTAACAGTTTGTGCACCTGTTTGGGTGTCTGAAGTCAGACGATCTTGGAGGTGAGCATGTTGGATGTGAAGGTTCTGGGCTGGTGTGGATACATGGGTTTGCAATTGTGTGGCCAGTTGGATGTACTACCAAATTCTCTAGAATACCTTTGGAGAGAACTGTGTGAAGTGGTGGTAGAGGAATGAACATTAATTTCACAAACATTTCTGGGTGACATCCCTGCAGTCAGTTTTCCAATTGGAACATCTGTGGCATTATGCTGTGTGATAAAGCAGCATATTTCATAGTAGTAATTTACCGTGATCAGTCTAAAGTACACCTGTACACTGTTTATTGGCAACACAGTTTAAAAATATTTCATATCTCAGTTCACTATGAAGAAAAAGTGGCTTACAACACTATAGGTTTCACTGAAAAATTCAGTTATAAGAAAGGAATGTAAACTTCACCAAATAAAAGTTACTATTTGATTTAGATATACTTTATAAGCTAGAACAATCACTAAAAATCAACTCGGTGCCTGGAACATTTGACTGCACTCAACAATATGCATGATTACATATAAAAAACAGGGACAGGTACTAAAGCTCATTCATTTAATTTTCTTTGCGTACTCTAAGAAGCGCTATACAAGCTGGATTATAAGCACTATGCATTATACAAAAAATTCATTTGTGAGAAAGGAATATAAGATTCACAAAATAAACATCACAATTTGATTTAAAAGTATTTCTTCAGCTGGAAGATTAGGAGCGAGGGATCAACTTCAGTTGGATGGGTCTTTTGGGTGCTAACAAACCCTGGACATCCATCTCAAATGGGATCTGGTAGGAAATTCAATGTGCAGAAAGAAAATGGTGTGAACTGAATAAACAATGCAAAGAACAGCATGGCCAATTCATTCAAACATTGTAATAAAAAAAGAAAAGAAAAAAGTTACACTTGTTTAGAGAAAGCTTATGGTCAAAGAACAAGAGACAATGAAATGAGGATCAGCATGAATTACTGTGCAAAGCTCAGTGTTAAGGAGAGACTTCAAACTTTGGATGGACAAATGATGGATAAATGTCATATTGTTATGCAATACTAAAAACCAACCCATAAGCTTCCTCACACAGCTTGAAAGAGGAGCAATATGCAGTTCATCTGTAATCTCACCTCAGTCTCTTTACACACAGAGAAGCTGTACCGCTGCAGGATCTCCACCACTGCCAGTTTCATCACCACCAGAGCAAATCTCATCCCAATGCAGTTCCTTGGCCCTGACCCAAAAGGCATGTATGTGTATGGATCAATGTCCTCCTTGTTTTTCTTGCTGAATCTGTTGCGAAAAATACATAATCAAATGTATTCATACTAACAGCAGACTTCTGCAGATGATATGCAGCAATGTGCATTTTTCCTCCCTTATTTAGTGGTAGTTGTTCATTCCTTCTGTACCTCTCAGGTTTAAATTTCTCTGGTTCTGGCCATATCTCAGGGTCCCGGTGCAGAGGCCATGTGGGGACCAGGACAACCATGTCTTTTGGAATCACAAGGCCATTTATCTCTACAGATGCTTTGGCCACACGCTCCAAACGTGCGGCAATGGGAAACAACCGGAGAGACTCATTGATCACACTGTCCAAGTAGTCCATCTCCATCAGAGGCTGATACTGAACAGGAGCCTACACAAACACAAGCACAGCTGTTTACATGCTGCTGTTCTACAGGTCAGTCTGAATAGGTTAGGATATCAAGTTAAGTCATACCAAACAAATCTATTTAAAAATGGGCAACTTTTAGTTTTAAATCAGCATTTTGTTTGTTAGATGGCTCATCAGGTGCTCTGATAGAATAATAACATTTTCAGCAACAGGTGTATTTCCAAAAAGACAATGACAATAGTAGTAGTTCTTTTTCATTTTTTTTTCATTCAGACTGTTGTTTATCCAAAAAAATTCCTCCTCCCAGGTCTCTTGTATCTTATGGATGAAGTGACAAGATAGTTCACCTGTGGGTAAACTACCTTGTGAATAGTTTACCCTCAAACTACATTAGTATGAATACTACTTTTAGAGGCTTTAAAATATTGGTGCCTCTACTTATACTTCGCCAATTAGATTTGACCTTGACAAGACCTCTGACCTAAAAAGCGCCGCTAAAGATAATTTGTGAAAAGATTGATCTCTTCCAACTCCTCTCAGAGCTGCTACTGCCATCTGAAGAAATGCACTGATCCTGACCAAAAACGACCAATCAGATCAAGGAGTGCCATTGCGTTGTCAATCATTCTTGCTGGCTAATGTGCTATGGCAGGGAAACATTTCATCGTTCCAGGAATACCATTTATCCTCTGCCATCGGTAGCCATGCTAACTAGCCCAATCATTCACAACATGCTACCCTAACTGCAGTATAATGGAGAGCAAAGAGGGCAGTTGCAGGGTTGGCGGGGTTTGAGCAGCGCCACACAGAGGTGCTTAACAGCTCTTAGATCCGCCTCCTGGCACTAATTGATTGTTTGTTGTTGGAACTGTGAGAATGGGGAGAAAGCAAAGAAGTATGATGTTTTACATAGATTACCTGTCTCATCCCATACTGTCACGACATAAAGACAGTTTCAACAAATATGGCCTAAATATTTGGCCTAAATGATTTACATATTCTATATTTTGGCATACTGTACCTTGTTGGGGAAAGTGGAATCAATCTCCTCCTGGAGCTTTCTCATGATCTCTGGGTTTGTGGCCAGATTGTAAGCCAAGAAAGAGAGAGAACTGCTGCTTGTTTCATAACCAGCAAAAATGAAAATCATGGCTTGGGAAAGGATCTCATGGTCACTTAATGCTGCAGAAAATACAACATGGTTCACAATAGTAAGATGTGTAGCTGTGTGTGGTTGGTATTATGAGTGTTTGAAGTACATCTCACTTTTGTCCTTTTGCAAGTCGTTGTTCTTTTGGGAATCAATCATTAGTTGGAGAAAATCTACTCGACTCTGCAAGTAAATGAGGGCAGATCAGATCCCATTTCTAAGCCTGCTGATACAAAGATACTGAAATGCTGAAAAAAACTGACTGTACCTTCTGTTGGCTGGTCTCACGGTTGGACTTAATCTTTTCCAGAGAAGAATAAAAGAAGTCGGTGACAGATTTGGGGAAAAAAGAAAATTCTAACCTTTCAAATATGGGTCCGAGGAAGGGGAAGAAAGCTGAAATTAAAGTAACAACAATTATATTACTACTGGACAAGGAAGGTCAAGAACTGTTACAACATTACCAGGCTGAAATTGAACAAACTTGTCTTCTTTATTAAACATAAACCTGAAAGAATAAAACATTCCCTTGTTTACTAAAGACACAGATTACATTTGTCTTTATATTATATTTGACTATATTTGTCTATACAGTTTAAAAAAATCAGAATTCTTTATTATTACAAATAACTAAACCATGAGCTTATAAGCTGGTGAAAAACATCCAGTTTCTGTGTCTTCTAAGGATTGAGGAATGAGTTGGACTGTTATTGGAACACCTGTCATTAACCTTGAGTTTGTTCTTTCTTTATATTTACCGACAGCAAGGAAGAGGGGGTTTAAAAAGTCAAACTTCAGCATCTTCTTGATGTTTGCCACAAATGGGTCTGAAGGGTTGTTCAGTGAATCGATGTCTACGCTGAAGGCCGTGCTGGTTACGACGTCCATGCTGTACGATCCAAAGAATCTATAAGCAAACACAAATATGTTTCAAATGCATTGGCATTGGTAGAGGTGAATTCAAGCATCTTCTTTAACAATTTTATAAAAAGTCCTACTCCTTCAGTTCTAATGCTTCTCCTTTGTCTGCCTTTTTCTTCATGCTGCGGATCAGGTTAGCAGAATGACTCTTCATGATTTCAAACATCTAATACACACATAGAGATGAAAAAACATTACCACACACACAAATAAAAATTTAAAATGTTTTGGTTTAAAAATAAAGTTCAAAATATAGTTGACTAAACCCTGATAACTTGAGCATATATGCCTTCTCCAAAGTTATATCAAGATACAATTTGCTGCAAAGTCAGAGACTCAACAGTCTGTTGGGCTTCCTTTGAAAACTTTCAGCCATTTGGCATAATCAATAAAACTTGATTACATAGTTTTGTAACCAGAATCAAACTGCATGTATGTGATTGAATTTCATTTTGTTCATGGGATTGGATTACATTGACTGTAAATATATTTGTACTTTAAAAGGATCTGGTTTTGAAGCTGCCTAGAGACAACGTTTGCTGTGGCTCAGCACTACACAGATAAACTGAAATCTGAGCAAATCACCCAGAATCCCAAGTTCTCTCTTATGGTTTACTTTCTCCAGTTGTTCTACTACTTTTCCATGAGATTGCTTTGAAAAAAGAAGAGAATTCTTGTGCTTTTTTTTGGTTGTCATTTCCTGACATAGTATTAAGATAAAAAACTGACTTTGTTTTAGTGTGTCATGCAATTCTAAAACCAAAAGAAAAGAAGAATTACTAATTCAAAAGGTTTAGACATTTTGCTTACTAAATAAATCTATGACATCAAAACAATATTCTCCGTTAAATTCAGTCTATATAATTTATCAGAGTTGTAGTACTAATGGGATGTTTCTTTCTCCACAGAATAAACACCTTCAACTTTTTAGTGTCTTTAGGATGTGAACAAAAGGTGAATTTATTTCAAAGTTCTTTATTCATTTTTACCAGAAGTGCCAATATATTTGGAGGAAGTAAGTCAAAATGGCTATCAAATTGCTGTAAAAGTTGAAAGATATAGAAAAGGTGGAGAAGCTCACCTCCTTCAGTCTCCCAGAGGTGAAAGAAGGAGATAGGACACTGCGAATCCTTTTCCATTGATCATCTTCAGCAATGGATACGGCATCATACAGGGGCCCATTCAGACGGAAATTCTAACATTATAAAACAGCAACTGATGAGAACTAAATGAAATGTAAATTACTATGACTTCATATGGACTGTAGAGCAGAAACTACATACTCTGCGGTTGGTGAAGAAAGAGTAGCATTCCTTAACCAGAATGGCCTTTATGATTTCAGGATCTGCAACACACAACACGGGCTGGCGGCCATCGTAAATACTGAAAGATTAGAATGAAACAAACAACTTAAGCTGAAACAAATCAATGGCTTGTTGTGTCTGTTCTTCAGTAACAGTTACAACGTGAAAACTCACCCCCATATTTTTCCGTATTTCCTATAGCACTCTTGATCAAAGTTGAAGAACCCCTAATTACATAAACAATGTTACATTAGAAATATAAGATAATTTAGAGAACATGTTTTATAAACTTTCAGCAGATTGAATTAATAAATAATGGGTCATCTTAAGGCAGTGGTTCCCAAACGTGTTTACCTGCGCCCCCCCAGTGGTTTCCAAACATATTCTGGGTCCTCCCAGAATATGTTTGAGGCAATGAAGCTTCAAACTGCTTCGCCACATAAAGACCAAGCAGGCTGTGCTTGGTCTTTATGTGACAATGACACCTGAAGCAACATTTCAGGTGTCATTGTCTCTCATCACTCCCAGATGGAACCGTCTGGTTGCAGAGAAACAAGCTCAGGGCTCCGTTAGTCATTATCGTGAGTTAAAGTTTTCACGAAAGTAAAATGTTCACTTTTTGTGGCACATCTGTATCTTATTTTGAAGGGATATGTAAACGTCACCATAGCAACCAGAGCAGACGCTCTATATGCTGCACTATGATTTGGAGGTGAATGTTTTTTCGTAGTTAACATTTTTAACTGAATAAACATAATAAACATAATTATTTACATATTATTATATGTAAAGGGCCATATTATTATATGGCCCTTTACATATAATAATAAACATTTCTACATATCATCTCTCATATCCACCAGACTCTCAGTTGCGCGATATCTCAGCTGTTTGGGATTCTACTCTGTTCTACGTCACCGCGCTTTCTGATTGGCTACCTGTCACATTCAACAGGTCATATTTTCGTTCCCAGTCAGGGAAAAACCCCACAGGCTGCGATAAAAGGGCCAAGACAACCCAAATAGTGCATATTCAGTATTTAGTGGGAACACCAACATGCAGAAGCCTGATCTGACTGTTCACGCGCGAACCCCCGTCTCCCCCCGGGCCGCAGCAAAACTTTCGCGGTAATAAAAAGGTTGGAGACGCTGTTCTAACACACACCTGCGCAGCTGTGCGCAGCAGCAGCATCAGGTCTCCTTCGCTGACGCACAGGCGTAAACCCAGCGCGAGTGTCGTAGCGCTCATGTTGCGTTTAAAGGCGGTTCGGAAAAACAGGTTACCACATGTTAACGATGGATAAAACAGTTTTAACTGCTGATAAAAGTGACAGAGGACACAAATATGGGAAGTGTGGAAGCCCCTACTGTATCAAATTGACAGAGGAATAACGGAGAGTTGGCCATTCTAAGGTAAAAACCCAGCGCATACAGCGTCCATGTTTTTGTTTTTTTTTTTCATCCAGAGGCTTCCCGCGCCCCCCCTGCAATGGCATGGCGCCCCCTTTAGGGGGCGCGCCCCACATTTTGGGAACCTCTGTCTTAAGGAATGCTCGTCAAAGAAGCTAAATTACATTATTCTGATTCAATATGTTTTAAAAAATATATTTTATAAATTAAGAGTTAAAATGAAATGCATATATGGCTGTTTTGGACTGATCTAGGAAGACCATGTGAAAATGTGCTGTGATGATGGAGGACCCAATTGCAGCGAACAGGGAGCAGTTTAAAAATAAATAATGAACAGCAAAATATATAACATTCACAAGGACCACAGGGAGCCAGATCGCTTGGATAATTCAAAATAAAATTGTATTTAAGAAATGTATTACTGTATTTATATTTATATAAAAAATATTTACTCATACCATTAGTTAGATAGTAGATCAGAAAATTTCAGATAGATGATATTACTGAAAATCTGAACCAAAACCAAATCTCTGTTGCACAAACCAACTAGCAGGATCTTCTGTAGTTTAGCTTACCTAAGACCCTAAAATACCTTATTAGACTTTTACACTGAATTGTGAGTTGAAACGAAAATAGAATCAGCTTAACTTTCATCTTAGTAAATTGCATTAGTGTGGTTTTAAACGCTCACGTGGGCAATGACTGTGAGACCTGGAGGGGTTAGGAGCAGTGGCGCAACTACACATTATCCAGGTGGATCCATCCATTTTCTTGCACCCTTGTCCCTTAATGGGGTCGGGAGGTGCTGGTGCCTATCTCCAGCTGGCGTTTCGGGCGAGGGGCGGGGTTTACCCTGGACAGGTCGCCAGTCTGTCGCAGGGCAACACAGAGACACACAGGACAAACAACCATGCACACACACACTCACACCTAGGGGCAATTTTTGTTTTTGGACTGTGGGAGGAAACCGGAGTACCCGGAGAAAACCCACGCATGCACAGGGAGAACATGCAAACTCCATGCACAGGGGCCGGGAATTGAACCTAGAGCCTTCTTGCTGCAAGGCAGCAGCTCTGCCAACTGCGCCACTGTGCAGCCTATCCAGGTGGATGCGAAAGCATAAATCACCCCCCCCCCCACCCCCTCCTCTTGGAAAGGAACGTCAGGATGAAGGAGCGATGCTCACTTGCTCACACCCCCCCTCCCCCCACATCTCCGAGGCGACGATACGTGAAGGGTAAAACTTGCTACATTTACCTCGTTATGTGCGCGAGGTGAAGGAGCGAAAGGCGCTGAAGTGTATGGAAATATCATCGGTGCGTCGCTCCTCCAGACGGTGTTTTGGCGCCCCCTCTGGTGCTGTGCCCCTATGCGTTGCATACACCGCTTACCCACTTTTTGTGCCACTGGTTAGGAGGAACTTCCATCCCATTTAACTCCCATCTCCGGCAGAACTTTGAACACGTTCCAGGGGAGGTGGGGGACATTGAGTCTGAGTGAATCATGTTCTGTGCCTCCATTGTCGAGGCAGCTTATCGGAGCTGCGGTCACAAGGTTGTAGGTGCTTGTCGCGGCAGCAAGCTGAAGAAGGAGTCCTATCGGGCCTTTTTGGCCTGTGGGACTCCAGAAGCAGCTGATGGGAACTACCGGGCGAAATGGCATACTGGTCACTGAGGCAAAAACGTTTGGAGAGGCCATGGAGAAAGACTTCCGTACATCTTTGAGGTGATTCTGGTCCACCATCCGGCGTCTCAGGAGGGGGAAGCAGTGCAGCACCAACACTGTTTATAGTGGGGATGGTGTGCTGCTGACCTCGACTCGGGACGTTGTGGGTCGGTGGGCGGAATACTTCAAAGACCTCCTCAATCCCACCAACATGCCTTCTGTTGAGGAAGCTGAGCCTGTGGACTCTGGGTTGGGCTCTTCAATCTCTGGGGACGAGGTCGCCGAGGTGGTCAAAAAGCTCCTGGGTGGCCTCAGGGCCCCGGGGGTGGATGAGATCCGCCCGGAGTTCCTTAAGGCTCTGGATGTTGTAGGGTTGTGTTGGCTTACGTGACTCTGCAATATCGCATGGACATCGGGGGCAGTTCCTCTGGATTGGGGTGGTGGTCCCCCTGTTTAAAAGGGGGACCGGAGGGTGAGCTCCAATTACAGAGGGGTCACACTCTTAAGCCTCCCTGGTAAGGTCTATTCAGGGGTCCTGGAGAGGAGGGTCCGTCAGATAGTCGAACCTCGGATTCAGGAAGAGCAGTGTGGTTTTCGTCCTTGTCGTGGAACACTGGACCAGCTCTACACCCTCAGCAGGGTCCTGGAGGGGGCATGGGAGTTCGCCCAATCAGTCTACATGTGTTTTGTGGACTTGGAGAAGGTGTTTGACAGTGTCCCTAGAGGGTCTTGTTGTTGTTAGAGGGTTGTCCGGGAGGATGGGGTATCAGGTCCTTTAATACGGACTATCAGGTCTCTGCATAAGTCTGGTCCGCATTGCCGGCAGTAAGTCGGGCTCGTTTCTGGTGAGAGTTGGACTCTTTGTCACCGATTCTGTTTATTACCTTCATGGACAGAATTTCTAGGTGCAGCCGAGGTGTTGAGGGGATCCGTTTTGGTGGCCTTAGGATCGCATCTCTACTTTTTGCAGATGATGTGGTCCTGTTGGCTTCATCAGATTGTGATCAGCAGCTCTCACTGGAGCGGTTCGAGTGTGAAGCGGCTGGGATCCAAATCCGAAGCCATGGTCTTGAGCTGGAAAAGTCAGGGGGGTCGTCCTGCCTCAAGTGGAGGAGTTTAAGTATCTGGGGATCTTGATCACAAATGAGGAAAGAAGGGCGCGAGAGATCGACAGGAACAGGCGGATTGGGGCAGCGTCTGTCGTGAAGCTGCGCTGTACCGGTCTGTCGTGGTGAAGAGCTGAGTCAAAAAGTGAAGCTCTCGATTTACCGGTCAATCTACATTCCCACCCTCATCTATGGTCATGAGCTTTGGGTCATGACAGAAAGAACAAGATCACGGATACAAGCGGCCAAAATGGGTTTCCTCCGCAGGGTGGCTGGGCTCTCCCTTAGAGATAGGGTGAGAAGCTCGGCCATCTGGGAGGGACTCAGAGTAGAGCTGCTGCTCCTCCACGTCGAGAGGAGCCAGTTGAGGGTCAGGCATTTGGTCAGGATGCCTCCTGGACGCCTCCCTGGTGAGGAGTTCCAGGCATGTCCCATTGGGAGGAGGCCTCGGGGATGGATGGATATACAGATGGATGAATGGTTTTAAACACAAAGGATTACAACGGATGTCTAAAGATGTCTAAATGCAACAAAAAGGTTTTGTCAGGATTGTTAGGAATAAATTTGGATCACATCAAGCAGATTAATGTTTGATTTTTAAGGTGTTTGTTTTTTCTTTGTTAGCACAAGACATGTTGGTTGAACAGCTTTCAACTTGTTTTCTTTGGCTAAATAAGGGAAATGACTGTCCTTTATTATCCATAAAAAGTAATTGGACAATGATTGTAAAACAGGTTCATACTCTCATTACTGCCAATACAAATACAGCATTTTACCCAAGCATGAAACAGTAATGAACAATAAGAACATGTAGCTGAGAATGTTTAAAGGTTTACAAAGTGTGCAAATCTTATACATTTAAATCAGCATTTATCCTTTTTAGATTTTCAAAAAATAAATAAAATAAAAATTACAAAGGCTGCATAGACTTTTGAAGAAGATCCAAGAAATGTAATATCTTTGATTAAAATGTTAATATGATCTACTTTTAATACTACAGGTGCAGTTTAAAAAGTGTTATACATACCCTTCGATAATGCAGTAATGTTCCAAAGAATGGGACAGGTTTAGGACCAGAGATACCTAATTTCTTGAAAGTTCCATAAGGCCAGTAGGCGTACCTGTGGATAAATAAGCCTGAAAAATTATGTGTGAAGTAAAAACAAAAGCAGTAAATTCTGAGCAGAAGAGAGTAGAACAAATGTCAGTTTCAGATTCAAGTAACTGGAAGAAATAAAAAATCAATACTCATTCATTAACACTCACACAAGGAGGAGCGTGACAAAGGAAACCAGCAGAGTCCATGTCTCAGCGGAGAAGTACAAGAAGTAACCCATCTGTCCTCTCAGTGGAAGTGTCTGGCTCTGTGATGCCAAATGTCACCACCTGTATCTTTTATCTCCTGCTGTATTGACCTGTTACGCAAGGTGAAGTGTGTGAAAGTTAAACCCATGTTAGCGAGGTGTGTCAAAGGAATATTGTCAAGATAATATTACTAATCTTCTCTACTGAAGACATCCTATCCATTATAGATCTCAGGCTTGAATGATTACTGTTCCATTGGAGAATGTCTACTACTTTAAGATTTCATTACAATAAATAATATTATTTATTTTGTTTTGTCTTTTTTGAGATCTCTGAATACAATCTAAATTATGAGTCACTTTCAACAGTTTTACTGCATATATGCTGGAGAAAAGCAGAAAATCAGTTTTTAATGTAATTTTTCCTCAGTTCGTTTTTAAGATATCTATCATGAATACTGTACTCATTCAGACATGCCCAGTCATGTTGGATTTATGAGTAGCAGAAACTGCTTTTATTGTTTTCCTAGGAGAGCCAAATGAGGCCAGAGAGTCACCAGTTACATAATTCTTAAGGGAGGGAGGAGACGACTGCAGTCGAATTCAAAGTACAAAAAAACCCCTGAGCTCAACAGACTTTGGATATGCTACATCAGTCATGGACTTTTTTCCTTTCGTCTCCTCTGAAACATGGTTTCTTCTGATCTCATTTATCTCCATGTTTGTTTTGTAAGTATTTTTCGTGATCAAGTAAGTTGTGCTCACTCTGAATAGGAATATTCTTCAGAATAAATGCATCAAAATGTTGTTATTGCCATGTCCAGGTATGGCCACTGGACATTTGGAGTGTTTGAGAAGTTGGGGGTCAGGGGACCGAAGCCACTCATGTATTGGGGGACAGTTGGGAGGCATAACCAGGTAATTAGATAGTATGACAGAAATAAATATGGGGTGTTTTATGTTTTCACCATGCACATTCATGTCTGACAATAAGTAGAAAATACTAAAAAGATGTTTTATTTTTCAGGTGTACTACTTAGATGACTATGAATGTGCTAAAAAGTATGGAAGAGTATGGGGGTGGGTTCAAACTTTTTTTTTTTTGTAATTTACAACCAGTAGTTGCATCTACTTTAATTTTGTCTCTGTATTTTCTAAACTTTAATATTTGGGAAGTCAGAAATCTCAATGGTTTTATGCCACACTGCCCAGCAGCTAAAGATATGTGTAATGTGTGTTTTTGTTCAGCCTGTATGAGCTCAGGAGGCCCATGCTGGCTGTGATGGATCCTGAAATGCTGAAAATCATCCTTGTTAAAGAGTGCTTCACATACTTTACCAACCGAAGAGTAAGGACTCAGAAGATAAACAGTGAAAGGAACAAGTGTTTGAAATCCCATCTCTCTTCTCTAATAATAAAAGCAGTTTCAGTTTCTTTTGGTCTTATAGCTTTTCATTAAGCCTAAAATCATAAATAAACCTGCTATATTTTTGTTAGAACTTCCGCCTGAATGGGGAGCTCTATGACGCAGTGAACGTTGCTGAAGATGATCAGTGGAGGCGAATTCGTAACCAAGTTACTCCTTCATTCACCTCTGGGCGTATAAAAGAGGTAGGACAGTTCAGGTCAGAGATTTACATAAGCTCATTAAATTGATGTCATATTAAATTTGGACTCTCAGTTATGGAATAAACACTTCTGTTTTAAAGTGAATAATTGTTCAAAGTACACTATGCAACTTCACTGTTTTCCAAAAACAATGTTTGGCATCCAAATAGGGTAATGCATTGTGGAGTAAGTGTCACCCAAACATTGGCAAAAACATTTAAATACACCTAAACTAATGTTTGATCAAACATCCCATTGCAATGTAAAGTTTGCTTTTTGAAGCCAACAAACATGGACTTTGGGCTTTCTGGCCTCTCTTCTTGTTGGAAATAACACATGCAAGTTCCTCAAACTATCCCCCATAGAAGACAAAGAAAAAAAACAACTTCAGGATGATGAGGAACAATCCAAAACCCAGACTCAAGCCTGTCATGAATTGAAAACAATTGGGACACTAGTCCACAAAGTGAGTTTTCCTGTGTACAAAAGGCAACAAACCTTTTGCTAGTATTAGGGAAAGAAGCAGCACATGTCAGTTTACTGTTCGAGAACTTCCCTGTACAGCCACTGCTGATTGGTGGAGAATAGCAAACTGCTTGATTGGAAGCAAACGTGCAGATTAATGCAGGCACAGAAAGGATTTGCTTTCTAAAAAATTACAAAATACATGATTCAAAAACAATTTTTTGTACATTTATCACATCAGCTGAAAGGCATCCATCTTCTTTGCACCCCTTGTTCCTTGGTGGGGTTGCTGGTGCTGTTCTGGGTGGGGGGTGGGGTCACCATGGACAAGTCACCAGTGTGTTGCAGGACAAGCAACCATGCACACACACAGTCACACCTAGGGACAATCTGGAGAGGCCAATTAACCTGACAGTCATGTTTTTGGACTGTGGGAGGAAACCAGGGTACCCAGAGAAAACCCACACATGCACAGGGAGAACATGCAAACTCCATGCAGAGAGACCAGGGCTGGGAATTGAACCCAGAGCCTTCCTGCTGCAAGGCAACAGCTCTGCCAACTGCACCACTGTGCAGCCCACTTGTGGCTTCCCCATGACTTTTAGATATTGATATCTAACATATTTATTTATAATCCTGTCCATGTATGAATTATAAAAAAATAGCTTAAATTTCTTTGGTGTTTTATCAGTGCACCCAAAAAAGAACACCAAATGTTCAAATTATAAATACAAATATTATATATTTGTGTTATGTCCATGTCCATAATGAGTGGAAACATAAACATCTGGTTGGAAGTGTACACACACAAATATCTTCACTCACTGTTTGAATATTCTCTTTTCTTCTTCCTTTAGATGTTCAACATAATGCAGCATCATTCCCACAAGATGGTTGTTGGCTTGCAATCTAAGGTGGACAACAATGAAGTTATTACCATAAAAGAGTAAGTAACCCAGGGCAAATTATATGACAGAAAAGTTTCTTCTCTGGTTTAGTGAACAATAAATAGTTGTTTTTATTAAGAACTAGCAATTTAGCCTATACAGCACAGGAGAACAACTGTATTAGTGGCTGCTTCCCCTTCTGGACATGATTTGGGGCCATCACTGCAAATTGGAGGGATTGCTGTGAAGATAACTGAGACAAAACAGATAACTGGAATTTACCAATTTTCAACAACCAAAAAATTTGAAAGACATTATTGATGCATTTAATCATTAGATTATGTCAGACACTCTGTTTGGACATGGCTATAAGCTTTTACTTAAGATATTTGGCTTTTGCATTGCTGATCTATTTATTGATGATTTTATCATTTCTGTCCCATTTACATTACTTTTCCATTTTTTTGCATTATGTTTTGTATTCGAGGTACCAAACTGCATGCTGAACACATTTACACACAGGCTGGAAACCTGAACCATGTGGCTGTATCTGGTGTGTATTCTAGCATTTTTGGACCCTACAGCATGGATGTGATGGCGAGCTGTGTATTTAGTGTGGACCTGGACTCAATCAACGAGCCTTCAAATCCCTTCATTACGCATGCTTCGAAGCTTTTTACATTTCCTGTGCTTCTTTTCTTGTTTCAAGGTATTGCTGTTTGATTTGACCTTTTTGTCCATTAAAACTGATTTATCCAGCATTAAAACCGTGAACTTCCTATCCTCCCTCAGGGTTTTTTCCTTTCTTTCTTCCTCTGCTGAAGTTTCTTGGAGTTTCATTATTCCCCAAGTCCTCTACATCTTTCTTTAGAACAGTTGTGGAGAAAATAAGAGCAGAACGGAATGAGAGCTCAAGGAAGGTTTGCCAAAAACACATTAGTGCTACACAATCCTGAATGTTCACAAATGTACTTGTAGATCCTATAAAGTGAATATATTATGCTTTGAAATCCTTCCTTTTCACATGTAAATCACTCATTTATGGTGTACATGAAGTAGAACTGCAATGCTTTGATCCTTATTATTGTAGCTCCACAGACTTTAACCAGACACTGTGAAGAGTCTCTGATGCAGGGGGGCGATATAAGGAATACACACTGGAACCGAACGTTTTGACTTATTTTACTTTGCAACTTCTGCATAATTCAACTTGGAATACAAAATCACTGATAAAAAAAATGGCAGATTCACAAAACTGATAAGCCAGAAGTCATGACCAAGTTTAGCAGTTCTACAGCAAATGTAGTGACGTCATAGTCACAAAAATGTTATAGACAATAGAGGAAAATAAAAAGACTGAAAGATATAACCTAAAAAGAATGTAAAGATATCTATGCAGCACCGGAGAGAATAAATGTATATATTTTTTGCACTCCTAGGTACTTACAGTACTGAAAATATTTAATTAAGGACTGAAAAACTGCATTTTATCTGATATGTCCATTTAAAGAATTATGTTCAGTCAAAGCTACAGTAACATAAAAGGTAACACTTTATTTGAAGGGGGTGAATAAGACTGTCATGACACTGTCATAAACATGACATAACATCTGTCATGAACATGAATAAGCCTTCATGAATATTTATGCCTGTTGTCATAAAGCGTCATTCGGTAAATTATGATACTTTTAATACAAAGTTGACATTATTCAAAATGTCTTTATGACAACTTGACATTAACCAAGAAATCATTACTGATATAAATTTGTTATGAAAGTATTAGTGATTGCACTTTAAAAATTAGGTATCTTTATGTTATTAAAGGTAAAGTTTAAACAGTAACAGTCATTTCTTGGTATGTTTTTGAAAGTGTCATGTCAGTCTTATTCACCCCCCTTCAAATAAAGTGTTACCACATAAAATTATGTTTTTCTACTTTCTAATCCATTTTTAGAATGTGGCCGATATTCTTCAGTATTTTATCAACTATCAAACAAAAACCCTCACCATGCAGAATCAAGGTAGTTATAAAGGGATTTAACTATACTCTTAGATACAAACTTGATTCTTTCACGATATCATCTCCAGTGTTAATGTGCCTTTAACTGATTCCCCTCTCATCCGTTCCAATAGGTCTTAATGATCATGAGATCCTTTCCCAAGTCACAATGCTCCTCTTTGCTGGGTATGAAACTAGTGCCACCACTCTTACTTTCTTAGCATACACATTGGCAAGGAATCCTGAAGCCATGAAACATCTGCAGCAGGAAATAGACTCAACATTTCCAGAGAAGGTACAACCAACATTTCTGGCAAACCATCAAAGATTACAATGCATAAAAATTACAACAAAAAAATACTATGTTTTAATTCCTCAGGGTCCCATCCAGTATGAAAGTCTGATACAGATGGGGTATCTCAACAGTGTGGTGGATGAGTGTTTGAGGTAACGTGTTTGAGTTTTGTGTTTTGTAAAGAATTTAAGGTAAAAAGCTCTGTGTGTTTGCAGGCTCTACCCCCCAGCTGCACGTCTGGAGAGAATGGCTAAAGAAACTGTGAAGATCAAAGGAATCACAATCCCCAAGGACATGATTGTTATGGTTCCAGTTTATGCTCTGCACCGTGACCCAGAGTTGTGGCCAAATCCAGAGGAGTTCAAACCTGAGCGGTGAGCTGACCAGTGTTGAGATTTACACTTTAAACTCTTACTGAGTATTTTTAGTAACATGTCAGACCTTGTTGCAGTGGTGTACAAGGTTTTAAACCCCTTATTTGTTTCCATACCTTGTAGTAATTTTAAGAAGTCTGATTTAACAAAACAAAGGATTTTCAGTCATTTGTACTTTTTCAGCATTTTAATAGTTTTCTGTCACATGATTTTACCTGAGAATGACAGCAAATTGTAAAGTAGATTCTTAAAATTACGAAAGTGGAGGAAACTACCTACCACACAATATCATGGCTGCGAGCATCCTTCAGTTAGTCTTCTGTTTGCCAAGATTTCATATAATAGCCCATAGGAATTGACTTGATGGTGATTAAAATCTTTTTTTGTTTTTATTTTTTTTGCCTGTCAAACCTTATCTTAGATTTTTCTTTTTCAAAATTCAACAATCACTAAATTACATTTATTTAATTAGTCCAGTTTGTATCATCGATTGTGTGTTGCTTGTTTAACAAACTGAATTAGACCAAAATTTTCAGGTATATCGACAGCTTGTAATCTTTGAAATCTCCCACAATTATTTAACAGTCAGAATCAATGCATATAAGAGATAAAAGTCAATACAGAAGTTTTTCATGTGATCTCATTGTTTACCTTGTCCTGTGTTAGAGACCTGGCATTAACAACGTCGAATTTCCCGGCTTAATTAAAAGTGACTCCATGCTGGTGGATAAGATAATAAAGCTCCCAGTAAATATTGTAGTGAAAATAAAAATGTCCTTGTGACAATTTGCTAGAAGGCAAGCATCTGGACCTGCAATTTAAATCCTGCACTTTTCTAAGTTCTCTCTAATCTACTGACAAGACACTGGGGCTTTTAGTAAATATCACTATAGGCCCAGTGCTTATTAATTTAGAGTTTAATTGCTTAAAAAATAAAAACAAACAAAGCAAATTTCACAAATTCTCAAGGATCACTTTGACAATTTGTGAAATTTGTTTAGGAAAATAACTATAAACACACAACCATACTTGGAGTTTTGTTTGATTTCAGATTTATTCAAGTCCCTAATGAAGACATGAATAAATTCCATACTTGATATTCACACCAAGTATGTGAATATAAAAATATGGAAAAAATAAGTTAGAACAATAAAACATACCAAAAAACACATCAACTATAAATCAACACATAACAAGAACAGCAGTATTTATCATTGTCTTTGATTTATTCAATTGCACTCATTGTACATGGTCTAATGAGTGCTATGGGTTTGCACATTCCTACTGCTAAAACGATCAAACACACAGCCAAGCAGTTAAAAGTGTCATACTACTTTTTGAATCATTCTCTTTTTGTGCTGTTTTTTAAGATTTAGTAAGGAGAACAAACAGAGCATCAACCCGTACTCTTACCTGCCGTTTGGGATCGGACCACGGAGCTGTCTGGGGATGCGATTTGCTGTGGTAATGATCAAATTGGCCTTGGTGAAAGTTTTGCAGAACTACAGCTTCCTGGTCTGTGACGAGACTGAGGTATTATTACAAAAATAGTTTTCTTTCAAAAATATACAGTAAGAAATGTCAAAGCACATACTGCAGAAAAATAGAAAAGAACCTACTTGACTTCTTTTCTTTATTTCCCAAGATCCCTCTAAGGATGAACCCTGAGGGCCTGTTGGGACCTCTGCAGCCAATCAAACTAAAGCTACAGAAACGCTCCCTCCACTCAGCAGACGTGGACAACTGATGTCTGACTCTACATCCTCAAGGCTAAGCCTATGTATGCAGTTGTTATTAACAGTTTGATTTGATAAAGAGCATTTAATACTAATTGTTGTTTATGTTAATGAACAGCAATATTTCAGTTCAATATTTTGGAACATTGTCTTTAGGTTTTCTACATAGTTTAAAGGTGTCTTTCTGTTTCTCATCCCCTCCTGAGTTTACCCAGACGTTCTTGTCGAAATCATATTGATCAAATAGAAAAACATTTGTCAAAGTATAAACTTATTAAAGAGAAAGTTATGATATTAAGATAATTTCTCCCAAAATATTCTTAAGAATTATATTGAAATACGATTGATGAAAGAGCACAATTTTTTACTATTATATTATTTCCAAACTGTTACTTTTTACAAAATATTGGGTCCACATAAAGTAAATCCTTGTCCATTTTTAACTCCTCATCTGTCCAGATGACTGACAAGACATTATGAAAAAAAATCCCAAATGTCATGTACTACAACTGCAGACATACCTTCCAGAAAGTACATATTCCATCTGTTTGATAAATGTAAGATTGTTGATCTGCAGAAATCTTCAACCACGCTGTTTTACAAACCAAATTTAAAACACTTTTAGTGCCTAACAGAACAATTTTCTCCACCATTACTTTAAATAATTCTAATAATGGGATGAATTGCAGTCTTCCTAGTAGGAAGTGATTTTCCTGGTGATCCAAAAGTGGGAAATGGTTACATGAATGTGGAAGCGACTCCTTTAACATCGTTCTTAACCAGACTATAAACTGTTGTTAATCCTAGACAGATGGATGGTTAGAGAACTTCTTACCTGATCAACCTAAACCAGAGGGGATTTGTTAATCAAAGAAAAACTTTAGCTCATGTATGAAGATTACTACATATCCTACAACAAATACACAAAGCTGAGACTAAAGTGACAAAAGTAAAAGTAGTTCTTAATTTGTTCAACTGAGCTTTATTCCATAAAGCAATGGGTCAAACTAACTTTGAGATGGTCAGACCACATCCACAATGACAATGTAAGTTTTTCTTTTCAATTGAAAAATAAATATGTTAGGAGTGCAATATTTATGCCTTCTTTTGTTCTCATTTATAAAACAAAAAAGTATTATAGAAGAATAAAAAAGATTGACCTGTCAATCTTTTATTATTTTTTACATAAGTTTTAGAAATCAAAATGTATGAGTATAATTAGCACAAATCTTAATGCTGAGAATGTATCTGGTTTGGTAATAGGGCCACAATAATATGTATGTATGTGATATGCAAGTTACTTTAAAATCTAATCTGACATACTTGTATGTAGATATTTAGCAATATTAGATACCCTGGTAAAGGGGTTCTACTTTAAAATATATTCTATTTTAAAATCTATGCAGGAGCCATTTACTTACGTGTGAATTATTTTTTACAATAATCTGTAAAAATAATTCACATAAGGCAGGTTTGTCTTTAAAAATACTCAATTATCTCTCTGTTTACCCTGTTAATATGGTTAAAAAAATCTATTTGTAAAAAATGATTTATGCTAGCCCTTCCATATGAAATTGCACATTTTCAATTGCAAAAGCAAGATCAAGATCAATATAACCTTCAGGTTTTGAGAGGTAAACAGTTAAGGTTTATGAGTGCTTTACAATCCTGGGTCATAGTATCAAGCTGACAAAGCAGTGGAGAACAAACATGTGAGTCACATGTCTGGGTGTGTTAAATTAGGTGAAAAGGTAGCTGGAGTTGCAGTAGAGAGCTCAGTAACTGCTCAGGTTAGGGTTGGGCCATTTGGCCTTTAGATAAAACAAATAATCCTGGTTTCATTAGTCCCACACTGTGGGGCGTTCCCCCCTCGGGGGGTCAAGGTTAGCAACTTCTCTAAGGCCAGTCAATATGTTCTTTATTATCCATATTTCCAGAATAACATGGTTTCTTTTTTTATTTACATTCTTATGTTGGCTTCACATAATGGTTCCAATACATGTACATGATCATGTACATGTACTTGATCCCCCCCATGAATTACAAATGGCTGTCTGGTTGAAAGCCGTGTGTGAGGGGTGGGAGGGAGAGAGAAGAGGATTCTTAGACTCCCGGTCTGTGAGAACGGGGGCAGGGGGCAAAATGAATGTAGGTAGCTGAACATAGACATCAGTATCCCACAGGCTACTTGTTAAGCTGAAGGTGATGTTTAGATATTAGCTAGCTACTCATCTTTTAACTAACTTCACCTGCATCCAACAGCTTTACTCAACAGTCCATTAGTTTGGGGGGAAAACTGTGAAAAATTCTTTGGGTTTTTCTGGTTTGCTGCCATGATTCTAAGGCGCCTGCGTAGCTCTGCACAGCAGCAGCAGCTGGTCTCCTTCACTGCCACACAAGTGTAAACCCAGCATGAGAGTTGTAGGTGGCTTGGAAAAACAGGTTAACATATGTTAACGGATTAAACAGTTTTATACTGTCACTGTCACTTTTATATTGCTGATAAAAGTGACAGAGGACACAGATATGGGAAGTGTGGAAGCCCTACTGCAGAGGTTCCCAAACTGTGGGGCGTGGGAAGCAGTCTGGATGAGAAAAAAAAAGAACGCTGTATGCGCTGGGTTTTTCCTTAGAATGGCCAACTCTCTGTTATTCCTGTCAATTTGGTACAGGCACGCCCCACAGTTTGGGAACCTTTGGTTTAAGGCATTTGGAATAATTTTGGCAAAGAAACCCAAAATTCTCTGCACCATTCTCTGCCCCAGAACAATTTTTGATAGGTATTTGCAACATTTATAACCAGACCCTACATAAAGGCCTAGAGAGCCACTGGCCTGTTAAACCTCTGTTGTCACTCATGGGATTTTCAAGACACAACAATAAAAATAAAGCAACACTTTTATCAAAAATATATACCCACTGCTTTTTAGATTAAAAATGCATTTTATTTTATTTTATTTTGATTTTGTTAGAACATAAATGCTGTTTTTTTGAGATTTCTGAGACTTCTGAAAGTCTCAGAAATTCAGCAGCAAATCCCAAAAGTAAGAATGAATCAGATAAAAATAAAAGATCATCATCACTGCAGAAACTGTAGAGAACATGTTGGCCAAAACTGAGGTAAGGTCCAGTATGCTGCAGTGTGAAATGTTTTAGACAAGTCCACACAGGGAGCACCAACAGTTACTGATAAAACGAAGCACGAAAATCTCTCTCCCAGTTTTTATCTTTTTGCTCTTTTCTCTTGATCTCATCCTTCTTCTGTACTCTCGGTTCCTTTTCTTCTTTCTCTTGCTGTTGGTGTTTTACAGCATCAGCATCACCAGCTTTGAAGTGAGTCACTTTAGGTCTTTTTATTGGTCCAAATCCCAGACCTTTCTGGTCTCTTTTTAGTACAGTGGATACGGGCTGCTTAGCGCCGCCTGCCTCTGGGCCCAGACCCGAACCCGGTTTCCAGCCGCAGCAAACCATCATTCTGTAGCTGTTGCTGGACGGGGGGAGGCAGTAATAAGGTGTGGGCTGAGGACGGTGCAGACTGAACTGATGCAGAGTAGAGGAAAGATGTGACGAGTGGCTGCTTCTGTACTCACAACGGCAAACATCGCACCACTGAGGCTGGAGCAAACTAGAACATTAAGAAAATATGTTAGAGCAGACATGCCAGAAATATCTGACTGTCTGAACTCAGTGAATATAGCACCATGGACTGGGTTGTAAATTCTAGTGAAATAAGAGTGAATTCATCTTTCAGTACAATGTGCATACAATATAGAAATTTGGATGGTTTTTAGTTTTTATTCTTGTAGTTTGACAAATGTGCAACAGCGCAGGCAGTTTACAAATAGCTGAATCTGAAAAATAGAGATGTAGCATCATCACTATGGACCATTTGTTTTAGGATTTTGTTTAAATATAGTTTAGCACAGTTGATATCTGACACTAGAGATGCATGAGTTGAGTTACATTTTTAGGCTTTAAATATTGCTTCAAACCACAGTTGATCTCCTAAACTAAACGCTGCCCAGGAACTTTATCATGTTACATCCAGAAAGTATCAGCACAAAGCTGCACCCAGCTGCTTAATGAAGGACATGGACACATGTTTCTTCTCCAAACAGCTGTCCAAAGTGTGCATACATTTGTGGTCTGCAGTTGTTTTAACTGTTTCATTAAGTTCATACAGCTTGACTCCATTCACTAGTTAAACTGCATTTAAACTGTATAACTAATTCAAAAGAAGATTAGAAATATCTTAAATTAAAAATGAACTGTTTGCCCTCACCTCTTACATAGGTGAGGGTAAATCCAAATATAACCTCATAATTTAAGTTTTTGCAAAAAAATGAAATTCAAATAAAATGAATTAACATTTGTGGTTGTAATATTATAAAGTGAAAGTGGTCTGAGCACTATTACAAGCCACTATGTCTTAGGTTAAACAGTCCAAACAAATGAGTGTTTTAGCTCAACATGTGCTTGTTTTGTATCCACGTTATGTTCATATTAATTTAGTTACTTTGATCTGTTACTTCTGCATCCAGTAAGTTTCTTTTATAAAGCTTTACTTGAAAAAAAAGACAAGATTTCTTTTGATATGCAACATCACCTTTTCACAAAACACATTCAGATGAATGCATGTTACATTTATACAAGGGTGTCTTAGTTTTTGTACACCAACTATAACTTATTTGTGCCAATAGTGCGATTTCTTCAGTCATAATTACATGTTCTAACCTGCAATGAGACGATGTCTCTCTCTTTGGACTTTTTCCAAAACTTAATAACTCTTCCAGGACATCATGGTGGCCGGCTGTGAAGAAAGTAAAGATATTCAGAAAAAATATACAAATCGAAATATCATGAACACTGACTGGTTGGCACAGACAAATGAAGACACCTTCTGATGCCAGATCTTGGGCATCCTTGCCTCTTGTATCAACCAGTCCGACCCAGGCTGCCCCCAGCGTCAGCAGCAGCCTCACTGCAGCTCTCTGTCCCGACCAGCTGGCACACATCACAGCCGTCCACAGGTAGGAGTCCTGCAGGACGAAACGCAAACTGATAAATAACATTAAATGGAGCTGAAAAGAAACAAGGCCTCTGGGTGTTGCTACCTGGAAATTAATGTCCACTCCGTTAGAGATCAGCTCCTTGAGTCCTGCAACGTCTCCCTGATGCGCGCAGCGCAGCAGCCTGAGGCCCTGCAGCTCCTGGACCCGCTCTGACCGCTCTGACCTCTCTGACCTCTCTGACCGCTCTGACCTCTCTGACCGCTCTGACCTCTCTGACCTCTCTGACCTCTCTGACCTCTCTGACCGCTCTGACCTCTCTGACCGCTCTGACCTCTCTGACCGCTCTGACCTCTCTGACCGCTCTGACCTCTCTGACCGCTCTGACCTCTCTGACCTCTCTGACCTCTCTGACCTCTCTGACCGCTCTGACCGCTCTGACCTCTCTGACCTCTCTGACCGTTCTGACCTCTCTGACCTCTCTGACCGCTCTGACCTCTCTGACCGCTCTGACCGCTCTGACCTCTCTGACCTCTCTGACCTCTCTGACCGCTCTGACCGCTCTGACCGCTCTGACCTCTCTGACCGCTCTGACCTCTCTGACCGCTCTGACCTCTCTGACCTCTCTGACCGCTCTGACCTCTCTGACCTCTCTGACCTCTGTCTTTGGTTGTCTTCTCTTTCACGTCTTGCCTCCATTTGGACCCCAGACTCGGGACGGACCTGCTGTCCTGGTCCAGCTCTGACTCTCCTCCTCATCCTCCCATCGCCTCTGTCCCGGTTCTTCCTGTGTGTTGCTCTGACTGATTGGTCCTTCTGGGTTTTGCCATCTTTAATCAAGTCTTCATAGAACCTCCTGACTTCTTCTCCGCTTATTTTGGAACTTTTGTTGGTTGACGTTTGTTCCGTTCCGAAACTAAAAGCGTCTTGGTCGCTGGCAGGAATAAATCCTAAAGCCGCCATTTGACGGGTCAAACTTCAGATTTTCCCCGGTTAAAAGTTCAACTGCTGCTTCAACAGATACTTACCTTAACCAAGCAAAGCCAGTTGCCTGTTAGCAGCTCAGCAGCTCGTATTCAACAAAGGCTAAAGCTGAATCCTAAACTATCTTTAGCCTAAAACACAACATAAAAAGTCGTTTCCTTTAAATTCAGACATAAGGTAAGTGATTAGATAATAATCCTACACATTACCAGGTCAGCTTAAAAACATACATTAGACAGAAACTCTGCATCATAAGCAAAAGAAGCAGGACATGTTCGTGATATTTGTCGTTGTTTGTTCCGGGAGCATTAAACTTTCTGAGAACTGATCTGAGTGCTGCCACCTACCGGTGAGGCTGTTAACATTTCTACTGACAAGTGATCATTTTTCCTAGTTGAAATTCAACTTGAAATAAATGAGAAATCTTATATTTCCGATCTGAGGCAGTTTGTATTCAATAAATTAAAAACATAAAAACCTATTTGTTAACTTTAAAAAAGCACTTTGAATTGCCTTGTTGCTGAAAATGTGCTATATAAATAAAATGACCTTAATGTATCTTAATCATTTGATTACTCTGAGATTTATAAAGGAATGTTTGAACTAAGCACACAGAATGAAGAGCCCCTGTCACATCCTTCAGCTTGTGTAGCTAACCATCCTGCTCACTGAGTACAATAGTTTATAAAGCCTACAGTTTTTTTCTATGTTTACCAGAACATGGTAGAATTTGATTTGATGTTTTTCCAAGATCTGTCTTTTAATTTTCCAAGATAAATGGAATCCTGAACTTGGAGCTGGTTCTCAGGTCACTTTCTGGGATGATCTTAATTCTCCACTGCACTTAACACAGGATCGGTTTTGAACGACAGATCAGTCTGTGGAAAGGAATCCTGTTGGCTTTTTGGACCTATTGTATCTGCATTACAGCTGATATGCTTCATATTTACACTATAAATAGTTGGTAATGTTTTCTTTGAGCATTACTAAAGGCCACCCAAATATCACCAGATCTACTTGCAGCAAAGCTTGAGAACCCGTGGTCAATTTTTAAAAAATCCATTTTGCCATGGCTTTACTAAGCTATTTCTCATTAAATCTGGATGTAAACAGTGAGATTTCACAGGCGATGGCTTCCTCACATTATGATGACATCAACAATTACATTTCTCCTCACTGAATTCACTCCAGGTGGCTCTGAGCCAAACGAAACACACTTTTACTCTCACTTTTCATCTGAATTGGATTTGATTTATAATTTTCCTTATTTTTTATTACTCAAGCAAGAGTAAAACAGTATTTTGTAGAAGTGTGACTTAAGTGGTGATCAAAACACTTACCACAATGGGATAATTTTAGCTTATAACAATGATGTCATAAGACATAAAAATATTAAGTTATGGGCAAATTCTGCTATTTTATGTGATCCGGCAATAAATTCACCAAACTTAGACATAGACATGCAAAATACTTGCAGGTACAATGCAGCAGCTACTTAGTCAAAAGGGCAACTGAAAAACATGCAATCAGCAAAATAATATTTAACTCTAAGGTTCTCACTATCCTAATTAAACACGAGTCAAATAAATCTCACAACACTGTATATATCAAATAATGTCAAGTAAATAAGGAAACAATCATTTAAAGTCAAATGCAGGTTGCATCAAAATAAACAATCAAAACTTCCTGATACTCCTGAACATTAATTCAGGATCTGATTGGCCATCTCTGACTGAACGGAGTAATTCTGCAGAACACAGGAAGGAGGCAGAAGAGATAGATTTATCTTTTTTCAGAAATTATCTGACTCCTTTTAGGACGAAAGTTTTAATACATAGCTAATACATCCAGTAAAAGTTTGTTTTGGGGCCCTCTAGTTCTATTAGCAATGTGGACTGGCTGGAATCAACAGTTAGAATGTTAGATCATTCACACACCTGCTATAAATTTATTGCATCTCTGGCATTGCTGTTTGCAGTATAATGTATAATATAGGATCCAACTGATTTATCAACCAGTTCCTTTCTGGGCACTGATTTCCTTAATTTTGGGGGATTGTGATCTGCTGATACTTACTTGTGAAGCCCGTCTTATCCCCTAATCTTATCTTCGTCAGCAAAGGTTTAAAAATCAATCTCTGTCCTCTTCTGCTCTGTAGTGAGAGGTTTGACTGACAGACCGGCCCACCAGGTCATGTCTGCAAGTTTGCAGTTAACAATATTCACCCCACTGTTGCCAACTCAGTGACTTTCTTGCTATATTTAGCAACATTTCAGACAAAAAAAAATTCATATCAGCCTGAATCAAAATTGGCAGGTCCGGCTTTTTAAAGATCGGTAACCAGAAATCAGCCAGAAAACTGCAATCGGTGCAGCCCAACTTGAGATGGAATACAGACACACATTATTTGATTATACAGACACTCATTAATACAGACACACACATGACATTATTTGATTAAATAAAAGAGTAATTGTAATAGCTAAAAATTTTATTTACACCAGGTGAGTTTTTCTCCCCTGAGAATGTGAACCAGTACCGGTACTGAACTGATTCTGAGCCTTGAAATGATTTTAACAGAAGTTTCACATAACTTAGCTATAGCATAACTTGATATAAAAATATTGTTTGTTTTAGCCACAAAAATGATCAGCAGCAAACAACACATCACCAACTACAGCTTTGTTGCTCATCGGTATATTAATGTAGCAGCCATGCAGCCTGTCAAACATTTTCCTAGACAATATCAACTGAGAAGTTTTAATTATTCTTGTCAAACATTATCAAACACTCTTCAGAAGTAACCAAGCAACCAATAACATCAGGCTTTGGCGTGCGCACCTCCACGGACTCATACAGACTCACTACGCAAAAGAGGTTTTGACACAATAGATCTTTTTTCTCCTAAATGTTGTTAATAGTAAAGAGGGTTAGATAATAATTTTAAAAAAAATCTAAAATGATTCTTCTCTGTTTTACTTAAAGGAAAACCTCAAGGTACACACAGTGCATACAGTCGTACAGCTGGGGGAACCGCTGTGTTCACTTACTTATTACAAGTCCAAAATACACACTATACAATTATGCCGAATGATAGATATGACAAAAATCATGACTGGTCAAATATTTGGAACATTAAAAAAAAAAAGTTATCAAATATCCTCCAGCAATGCCAATTTAGAGCAGCAGGACAACCTAATGGTTCCAGCGCATCATCACGTTACGGCGCAGCAGCTCTATCTGGATGCTGTGGGTCTAAAACCACAGGGCAGCACAGATTATTTGCTGCATGTTCCACAAATTGTGGGGGAAAGAGATGTCTGAGTGGGACATATAACCAGCCAGACCACTGACAATATTTTTGCATTAAAAACTAATTTGGCGATCACCGATCACAGTTTTTCATGGAAATTGGCCGATTATGATCGGTGGCCGATCGATTGGCACACCTCTAAAAAGGGCATTGGCCATCCAGTGACATAGTATATGGTTTTGTAAATTATAAGTTCTGTCGATTTAGTTTGTCTTTGGGTAGTTAAAATATACTTTAGTTAGTTTAGAATCAACATTTTTAAACAATTTTTATATTTGAAATTGTTTAATTCAATTCAAATTAAAATCATTTATTAATCCCAAAGGGAAATTAAATAATTTAATTTAGATTACTTTGGCACCATTAAGACCCTTCCATTATCTTAAGAGATTAAGAATACACCGGAGCGGGAAACGGGAGTCTGGACAGGAGATTGATTATAATTATTATAATGTTTTTTATACCTCATTTGAACTTGAAACATCAGACTAAGATTAAGTCAACTTTTGTTTTCATTTAAATTTCATTAGATTTTTAGTGATCTCTTAAAAGTATATAAAAATATATAGTATTTTTTTTGAAGAACAAGTCGGACGTGATCGAGAACCAAACCAAACCATTGGTGGCCAACCCACCAATGGCCTACCTAGAAAAATATTTTGGTTTTGGAACTTAGAAGGCCACGACAATATTTTACTGCATCTTCTAGATCTATAAATGGCACAAGGCGCAGTAGAAAGTTGGTGTACAAAAAGCGGTCTCTATGATAAACTGTAGGTCTGTGTACAGTGGATTTTGGTTAAAACATGTTTTTCATTACTCAGATCATTCAGAAATTTCACTCAAGTAGTGATAGTTCAAAATAATATTTCTAAAAAATGATCCAGCATCATCAAACCAAAAATACTAATCTTTTACAAAACATGACCTCAACACAGGATGCTTGTGTGAATTAAGTTTTATTTTTATGACGTCTTAAAACGGTAATAAAATACTTGCTGACATAGCAACTCCACAAGCAAATTTAAAATGTTAAAGAAAGCAAAATTAACATAACACGTTGGAGAGAAACAAAATCAACAATGAGAAAAATAAATGCAATTTCCCTCCATTTCATCATCTGCTCAGTTTCTCCAGTTCCTTAAGTTCTTTCCAGATTCTTCAATGTAGTGTTTTATTACAGTCACATGACGACATATGCATATTGGACAAATAACTTTTGCATGGTATTTATACATGTTCTGGGTGTAGTTCTAGCTCCATCAGATATGTTTATAAGTCATGTTTTTCAAGTCAAGTATAAAGATTCTAATGCCTGAAATAAAACATTTTTTCTTTACATCTATGGAATCTAATTGACCTATAACCCTCCATCATAATAGGTTTGAAATCCTGTACTGAACAATTTGTCCTTAGCCTTTAATTAACGCAAAAGGATCATTATCCTTCAATATTTTAATATTTGCCAACAGTTATCTGTTAGGATTTTTGCATATTAAATATTTGAAAAAACATTTTCTCGAACAACTGTTTCATTACAAAATGTTTTTAAAATAAGTTGAGATGAACTAGTTACCTCAGTGACAAGTTTCTTCCTTCAGAAAAGCAGAGCACCTTTCAATTATCAAGCTCTACATCTGTCAGTTCTTGTGTTTAGGATTACCTGTGGACACATACTACGTTTATTGAAGACATGCTTCCAATACAATTTGGATTCTTGCATGTTCTCAAATAATATGACAGTGAATCCAACTACAGTCCTAAAAATATACCTACAAGCATGCAAAACTACTAATGTGATTTTCACAGGAAACATCCTGCAGAATTATTAGATCATAGGGTGATATTTACTGATGTGTCTGTTTCTGTCCCCAGTTTGTGTAAAGGTTTGTCCACAATGAGGGCAAGAAAAGGGTCTCTCTCCTGTGTGCGTTCTCATGTGAACGTTCAGCTTGTCTTTACTAATAAAGCGTTTGCTACAGCAGGTGCAAGCGTACGGTTTGTCCCCGGTGTGGTAGCGCTGGTGCATCTTCAGCTCCGTCAGGCGGCCGTACGTCCTGCCACACTCCGGACACTCGTAGCTCGGCCGCTCATCCAAGTGCTGCCTGCTGTGGAGACGCAAGCCGCTGGAGGAGCTGAAGCTCTTGCTGCACTGCAGGCACTTGAAGGGTTTCTCCCCGGTGTGAATGAAGACATGCAGCTTGAGACTGGCGGCTGAAGGGAAGCCATTGCCGCAGATGGAGCACAGGTGGGGCCTCTCGCCAGTATGGATACTAATGTGCCGCTCCAGCTTGTTCTTGTTCAGGAAGGTTTTGCCACAAAAGGGACAGGTCTGTGGCTGCTCTCCCTCGTGAGAGATCATGTGCTCAGTCAGTTCCACCAAAGTTGAGTAAGCAAGGTCACAGCGTGTGCATGAATAAGGCCTCTCTTTCTTAAATTTCCTGTGTTTGAGGCGGTGCTGCTCCAACTCCTCCTCCTGCTCGAAGGTCTCAATGCAGCAACTGCACTGGTACGGCCTTTCCAGAGTGTGTGTCCGAAGGTGATATTTGAAAGCTGTAAGCTTTAGAAAGACGTCGTTGCAGTGTGGACATCTGGATTCTCGTCTGTCATGGACCTGTACGTGTCTCTTATAATGAGATAGCTTCATGAAGTGTTTCTGACACAATGAACAGTAATACTGATCATGCTGGTGACCCTCCTCGTGTTTCTTCAGGGCATACTCCACTTTGAACTTCTTCCCACAGGTACCACAAGGGAAAGACTTCCGATGAACCTGCATGTGGGTCTCGAGTTCCTCCACACTGCCGAACCTCTCGTTGCATTTGGGACACGTACCACTGTTTTCCTTCACATGATCTTCCAGGTGTTTGTTGAGGTCTTCGGGGAAGTAAAAGATTTGCTTGCAGTCAGGACATGTGTAAAAGTCAGACTTCGTAGCTTTACGATGAGACATGATGTGTCTCTTCAAATGATACGGGCGGCCAAATTCTTTGCCGCAATCACCACAGATGAGGCTTCTAGGACTGGGCTCAACCGCTTTGTGTAGTTTAAGATGCTTTTCCAGTGCACCCTTCTCTTTGAACTGCTTATTACATGCCAGGCAAAAAAGATCAATGTGAGCATGAGTCCTTTTGTGTATTTTTAGTTCTAACCAGGTGGTGAAGCTCTTCCCACAGTGAGGGCAGATGTACTGCCCTAGACCATGCTGAATTCTCACATGACGCGTCATGTGATAGGACTGGCTGAATGTCTTGTTGCAGACGGGGCAACTGAAGGGTTTTTCCTTTGTGTGGGTCCTCATGTGTCTAGCAAGTTTGTTTGGTCCTTTGAAGCGCCTCCCAACACAGATGGGGCAAGAATTGTCTCTAGTTTTCTTTAGTACAACTTTTTCAGAGTTAGCTTCTGAGTTGACACCCTTAGTCAGGCAACGGCTCTCAGCAGCTTCACAAGCTTCTGCAGAAACATCGGATAATTCTTCAGTTTTCACTTCAATGCATTGAGGTGGTTGTTTTTGACTGCTTTCTCCCTCTTTTTTGGAAGACAGGTCATTCTTGTGTGACTTCACATGATTACGAAGATCTTCATTGTTCAAGAAGATTTCATTACAGTCAGGGCAGTAAAGGATTTGTGGCTTGTGCGTCTTCTTGTGTTTAAATAACTCTGTGAGGCTTTCCAGGCTTACCCCGCAGGTGGGGCAAATATATGGGCCCGCAGCATGCTGGTTCCTCATGTGTCTGGTCATGTGGTAAGACTGACTGAATGTGAGATCGCAGAGAAGACATTTGAATGGTTTCTCACCAGTGTGTGTCCTCATGTGTCTGTTGAGCTTGTCTGCTGTTTTGAAATACTTGTTGATGCAGATGGAACAGCAAAGGTCTTTTCCCTTAGTTGAAGGAGGGAAGAAGTCTTCATCTTTACTGTCATCATTGTCTTCAGCACAGCAACTTGACTGGTTGCTTTTTTCATCTTCCATCATCTGAGGTGATGAGGTCATAACATTATCTAGTTCATCACAAGCCTGCGATCCACCTTCACTACCACTGTAGCACATCATATTGTTGCTATGAGAGTTCTGATCTTTGATTTCATCAGATTTTCTTCGGGCTTCAGTCACAAGTACTTCTGATGTAACCTTTTTGTCCCCAAGCCGGGGTCTTCCTCGTTTTCGCTTTTGCTGATGCTCATTCACAAGAAGTTTTAATGTAACCTTTTTCTCCCCAAGCCGAGGCCTTCCTCTTTTGAGCTTTTGTTGAGGTGCCTTAAATTGAACCTTTTCTTCCCCAATCCGAGGTCTTCCTCTTTTGCGCTTAATTTGAACGGGAGTCTCTAAATCCTCTCCAATATCCACACTCACTTCATCAAAATCCAACTGCTGAGAACCACTTGAAGAAGGTTCAACTTCTTTAGCAATAGTCAGAGCCTTGGCCAAGGTTAGACGGTCTTTCCTCATCAGTAGCTTCTCTCTGAACTGCAGATTGCTTGTTTTCTCAATCAGCTGATCTAGTAGAAGTTTGTTCTTGCACCTTCCATACTGACAAAGCCTCAGCAGATTTTTTAGGGCTGTAACAAACTCATCTACAGACTCTCCAGGCATCTGAACCCTTTGGTGGAACTTAAGGCGGTGCGCCTGAGTGGCATTATCAGAGCCAAAATGAGCAGTAAGCTCTGAAATAGCAACTGCATACGTAGCCTGATTCCCAATCAGAGTTGAATAGACACGCTGTCCCTCTTGGCCCAGGAAACTTCGTAAAAGCACCAGCTTACTGGAGTCCTCCATATCTTTTTCACCAAATGCTTTTTCACTGAATGCTTGAGCGTAGTGTTCAAAAGCTTTAAGCCATTTTGGCCAGGGCATGGTGAGCTCTCCTGGGGCCAGAGAGAAAGGTGGCGGTGGGGGCAGGATTAAGAACAAAGGTTCTGGGTGTGGCTCTGAAGAAACTTCTTCCTTCACATCCGCCAAAGCTAACTCTGTAGTAATGTCACACATTGTGGGTTTAGCATGAAAGAGCTGATTAAAGCTCCTATATAAACTTTGATGATTGAAGATGTCACCTTCCTTAGTCCGTCTTCAAACTTCTGCTGTTTCACAGTACTTAGACCAGTCTTCTGAACTGTAAAACAAACATAGTGTAGTTAGGCTGTGTGTTTTCTAACATTAGAAAGATCAGATTCAATTTTGAACTAACTTTAATATGCTAAAGCTCAACAAAATTACATATACTTGAACTCAAGGGGAAGGGTAAACCACATCAGTTCATCAAAGAAACATAGAGGACAAATAAGAATGTACAGACATGGACATACACTAACAAACAAGAGTGAATTCTGAAATTCTAATAAGTCTAATAACACACGACTTATGTCTATGTTTGGGAGACAACCGATATATGGACCAGTAGAGAGAGAGTTTTGAGATTTAAAGCCAGGACCTTTTTTGTTGCACGGCAGTGCTTAGCATTACTCTACCATGCAGCACCATGTGCATGAAATAAATAATGCAATAAAAGTAAATAACTGGTGCCAGCTTTTAAATAGGGAGATATTGAAGCAGATAGTTAAATTGTTGACAACATTACAAAAGATAAACTGTTTTGTAACAAATGTAAGGAATAGACACAGAAACAGAAGTAGCGTGCCATGAATACATACATATATTTTGACTTGAATGAAATCAATAGATGCAGCCCTTAAAATGACCCTGAAATCAAAATTAATTCATGACAAAAATATTTGTTACTTTAAGAAACATAGCAGTGAAAGCACTTCAAAAGGCAAAAGCTAACTTTTTTTTAATTAATATTATTAGAAATGCCAGGCATATTTCTAAAATTTTGTGGGAGCAACACAAGAAACCAACAGACACACATTTTAAATTCTCAAACATTTAAAACCTAAAGTGGTAGGAAAACTGCTATAGAACCTGGTGAAATATTAGAGGCCTTGTACAGTTATTTTCTGCATTCAGCATTGTTAATTACTCATAGTTTCACTTGATCCTATTAAACATTATCTACCTATTTTTTTCCCTAAAGGAAAGTACTAAAAATAATAGATTTGCTTAAGTTAAAGATGTCTATGATATGACCTCTCAAAGCTTTGAGCAATAATAAGTACCCATTATTTGTAAGTTGATAAATTCTTAAATTTCGAGTGGTACCTTTCCCATTGCATGAAAATTAGCAATTATTACACTCATCTTTAAATCTGGTAAGACCACAGATATTCAAAATTACAGATCCATAGCAGTCCTACCCACAATTTCAAAGGTAGCTGAAAAATGGATATCTTAATAATAGCCCATTTTCATATTTTGTAATTTTCATATGAAGTAATTTGGCTTTCATCCTAAACATTCATAATGGCTACAGAGAAAATTAGAACATCTTCAGATAAAGGTAGCATTGTTGGGGCAGTGTTTTTAGATTTAAGGAAAGCATTTGATACAGTAAATCATAAAATCCTTATTTCTGCATTATCAAACTTTAGCTTTTCACAGACCACAACTAAATTGATTAGTTCTTATCTGACAGACTGAACATAATACGTTTAAGTAAATAAATAGCTAGATACTTAGAACTGCATACTCACTTAATAGGGTCCCACATAGATCAATACTTGGACCACTGTTATATGCAGCTTAATCTTTTATGAACTCCCATCAGCTTGTGACAGTGTAGATATCATTTGTATGCCAATGTTACTGCCATCTATGTACATGGTAAGAATAACAACAAATTACTTGGAGACTTTCTGATGCTATGGTATAAATATCCACTTGGCTTCAGCATGTCCGTCTTCAATTGAATGTTTTTACAACAGTTGGCATGTATTTTACTGAAATACCACAAATTACACCTGACCCAGACATGCAGAGAGAAGATCACATTGGTCAAACAATTTAAATATTTTGGGATTGTGTTTGATACCAATTTAAAATGTAAATCTTAAGGTAAGTGGATAACAAAAACAGTTAAGTTTAATTTTGCATATGTCAGGTATGTGCAAGATACCGTTTGTCTAACTTGGCTACAAAAATATTCATAAATGGTATGACTTTGCCTCACTCAACTTACTGTTTAACAAGCTGGGAACAGACTAACCCATTTACTCTACAGCCTATTGAGGTACTTTATAAACAGACATTTAAAATCTTAGTTTAAATGATTTTAAACTAAGAAACTCAACATCATTTGTTGAGTTGGGAAAATATGACCATATATGCACATCTCTGGTCTTTTTTTTGTATGGTCTTGCATCTCCTTCATTTGAAGACCTTGTCACATCGTCATCTGTAAAGTGACTTTGTTGGACCTCTTAGACTGAGTACATCTGGTCAGAACTCATTTTGAGTGAGAGCTGGAATTAAATACCAAACAGCTGCTAATTTAAAAGAATGGGTTAACAAATATGCAGGCACTGATCATGTGACTCTTATTTTTATTTTATGTGTTTTAATGTATCGTTGAACTGGTTTTTTAATTATGTAACTTGATATAGTCTTTTAGATGAAAAATGCTTTTAATGTGTCATTATTATTCCTGTGTTTTGGAAGAAGCTTGTTAAGTTGTCTGTATTGCATTGTAACATGTACTTATACCGAGTGTAGCTTGAGGGAACACAGGTGAAAACTAGTATTTTTGGTTAACTGTGGCATATTAGGTCATGTTCATTGTCCCTTTGAAATAAAAAAGATTGAGGTCATTTGAATCAGGTAAACAACTAAAACATGGACAGTTTGCAATGAAGACCAGAGTTTAGAAACACTTGGATTAAACAAGGACCAATCAAAACGTATTTCTTTAGAGAAAAAAAAAAACAAAATTCTCTTCGATTAGAATTTATGACAAATGATTAGCGATTAACAATTGTTACGAATTCTGTGGATTAACGCCAATAATGGCATTCATTTTAAAACTAACTTCATCTATTGTCATCTTTAAAAACCACATTAGTTTAAACGTGATTCAGATGGAGCATAAAGCGATGGATCCTGCAGCTTTAAGTCCTATAATTCTAGAAAGTGGATCTGTTCCATGTTTTAAACAGCTGTAAAATGAATGAGGCGCTTAAACCTCCTACAAAAACACCACAAAGGCCGTTTTCTGTCTCCTACAGGACCGACAGCACAAAGGTGCAAATATATAATGGGAAAAATGAGCAGGACAAACGTTGACGAGACGGAGGACAGGAGACTCACCACACTGGGGCTGAAGCGGAGCCGCAACTCGCGCCGTGTTCAGACCTCAACTAGCATCGCTTCAGCTGCGCGCGCTGCCGTTTCTCAGAGTTCGTAGCTCGAACTGCGCTGCAGATTTTAATGAGTCGACATTAATGCTGCGGCGTTAGATCGACAAGCGGAGCTGGAAGCAGCTAAATTAGAGGTAACCGTAAAAACAAGCCCGTTACGCTGAAATACTGTTTCCGGAGACCAAGCGAGCTCTCACAACCGCTTCCTCTCACATGTCAGCGCGTTACAGCGACACCTGGTGTCAAGGAGCCACTGGACGGCAAACTGTCCTGTATACTGAAAAAGGTTCATAAAAAACCTTCAGATAAATTCAGTAATAATACATTATTTAATATTCCTTTTAATCTGAAATACTAGATTTTTTGTGTTTCTGTATTCAAACTTGAATGACTAGAAATATATATATATATATATATAAACTGAATAGAAAGGGAAAAATCAATCTCAAAACAAACATAAAATCTTTTTTTTAAATTATATTTTATATTATTTCAAAATGTCACGCAGATTGCTAAAGGCAGTGATGTCTCGGGGTGAAGCATATTCTGATTATTACACCAGAATAAATACCCAGAAAAAAGTTTATTTTTGCTTCTGATTTTCAGTTTTTGTCATTTAAATATGAAGAGAAAAACAAATTTCTACTACTTTCTACTAATCCGTTTCTAAACACAAGAATTCAACGTAAAGATTTTTATTTTAAAATATCTAGAATACTGTGTTTTTGTTTGCTGGTTTTTGATGTGAAAATTTAATCACCAAAACATGAACTGATCTGCTATCAAAGTTTTGCAGTGAAAAGTTGTGTAAATTCAACCTTTGATTTGCACAAGCATATTCAATGGGATCAATGCAGGGTGTACCTGGAATGATGATAGAGCTAAGTAAACAAAGTCAGAGGCTGATCCAAATTTATCTTGCCATCACACATTATGTAAATAATTGTAAGTGAGGTTAAAAATCTCTAAAACTCAGTGAACTGCTGGAAATTCCATGCTTAAGCCAGGGGAGGAAATCACATTTAATTATTTGACACTAAACAGGGAAATTTTTTAAGTGAAAATTTGGGGGGGGTCAGCAAAGTTACAGTGAAATGTAATTTAAAATGTGATTTAAAAAGTTTTTAATGTGTTCAAGCTGCAAGACCAAAAATGACTAGCAATGCTCAAACGTGTTTTTCTCAATAAACAAACTATTGAGACCCATAAAGATCAAACTAAAATTTAAATGCTTATGAGCTTGGTTCAGTGGCACAGATATAATCTCTGGTACACCTTTATGAAAAAATTAAGGCTATAAATAAATAAATAATTCCTGAAGAAATTTAACCGGGGTCACACTTGATAAAATTCTTCATAAATATTGATTTTGTTGTAGTGACTCTCAATGCAAGTTATGTGTTATTTAAATCATAACTTGTCAAGTTGCTTTGTACTTAAATCTTTTTCGGTTTTACCATGTTCTGGATAGCTGAGAATCTATAAGTAGAGTAGAAATAATGACGATCTGAGAAGTATAACTTAAACGTAATGCTCCAAACTCCATGGTTTGAATAGAAAAATGTCCAGATTTGTGTGTGTGTGTGTGTATGTGTGTGTGTGTGTGTGTGTGTGTGGTGTGTGTGTGTGTGTGTGTGTGTGCGCGTGTGTGTGGTTATGGAGGCTTTATGTTGAAGATGGTAAGAAATAAAATCATATATTTTTGTTTTTTCCTCTCTATGCTCTCGGCTCCCACACAGCTGAGCTGTCAGCTAGTTGTAGTACTTAGTCCCTCCCTCTTCTCATTAAAGAGCTAAATATAATTGAGATATTTTCTACCTTTGACAAAAAGGTTTAAGTCTGTCAAAGCAATGCAGTCAGTTTCTAGACAATTCCAGACCATTCCGCCCATGGCTTAAGTGCCTACATATCTTTGCAGAAGCTGTCACTAACTGTTGAGGACAATACAGAATTCCTGAACTGAATCCAAATTGAATAAAAGATAGTCACTAAATAAATGACCACTCATGACCACTAAATGGTCATGAGCTTTGGGTCATGACCGAAAGAACGAGATCACGGATACAAGCGGCCGAAATGGGTTTCCTCCGCAGGGTGGCCGGGCTCTCCCTTAGAGATAGGGTGAGAAGCTCAGTCATCCGGGAGGGACTCAAAGTAGAGCCGCTGCTCCTCCACGTCGAGAGGAGCCAGTTGAGGCTCGGGCATCTGGTCAGGATGCCTCCTGGACGCCTCCCTGGTGAGGAGTTCAGGTCCCACCGAGAGGAGGCCCCAAGGAAGACCCAGGACACGCTGGAGGGACTATGTCTCTCGGCTGGCCTGGGAACGCCTTGGGGTTCCCCCAGAGGAGCTGGAAGACGTGGCTGGGGAGGGAAGTCTGGGCCTCCCTTCTGAAGCTGCTGCCCCCAAGACCCAACCCCGGATAAGCGGAAGAATATGGATGGATGGATGGATGGATGGATGGATGGATGGATGGATGGATGGATGGATAGTCACTAAATAACACAAAGCAGGAAGATTAGTAAAAGAAAATCCCATTTAAAAATGGAAAAAGCTTTTACCAATTTTAACAAGTCAGAATGTGTGACATCTGTCAGAATAATGTCGGCTCTTGGTGCTCTTCCTTTATTTGCACTTATACTAAGGGGTTTAATCAGTGTCAATAGGTTGTCATGCTAATCAGCTATTTAAATGTCAGGGGTTTTCTTTTCTATGTTTAGGGGCAAAGTTGCTGAAATTAATTTATGAGGGATTAACTCAGCCTGAGCAGATTAGCTCCTTGTTACCCACTTCATGTTTGATCAGGGGAGAAGCGTCTTTTCACCACACCAGGCCAGTTCAGACACAGCAGAAAACCATCTACATTGTTTCCATAATCAGTTTTGTTTGATAGGAGGATTTCTTATCTGCCTCTCTGTTGCATAACTGAGTGCCATTTGGAAGGAAAAATGCAAGCCTATTTAAGTATTATGTATTTCTCTTGAATATGCCAAAAGAGACTGCAAATGTTTGAAAAATGTTAGATTTGGCTTCAGTTGCACAGAAAAATATCTCACTTACAGATACAATCTGACGATTACATCTACTCACTGGCATCAATACCATACTGCCATGAGTTGAAGGATTCTGTTTGTTCTGTTCCACCCAGTCTAATTTGCTCTTTGGTATTAGTGTGTGTATGTGTGTATGTGTGTATGTGTGTGTGTGTGTGTGTGTGTGTGTGTGTGTGCTTGATTATGTCTGTGTTACACTCCTTGGTACTTAGATGTTTAGTCATATTCAGTTTAGTTCTGGCCGATACCTGATCCCTATGTGTTGTCATCTCTTCACCTCCATTCCTCAGACGATGCTCCATCATAGCTCTTCCATATTTATTTAATCACTCTCACTTACTCCCATTGCAGCAGATGCCCCCACCCACTTTCCCCAACAACCCCTGATTCAGTGATTGACAGTTTTCCATTCCTCTTTTCTTTCATTAAAGGAAAGTGGTTCAACACCAACACAAGCCCTCCTTGACCTGGGAGCTGCTTCAACACCATGGCCATCATCCACAGTCCAGCAAGTTCTACATTGGGTTTACTTTGGGTTGGGCATTGGGTTTATCGTTTTTCTCATGCCCTGCACAAAGTGGATGGAAGTCTACTTCACCTCAGTACAGCTAGATGATGGGAACTTTGACACAATTTGCTGTCTAACAGGACAATAATCCCAAACGGATACCCCGAACTGGTTTGAAAAGCAATACCTGCTTTGAACCTCTATTGAGGCTTCAAAGCAGCAACTCTTCCATCTAAACCATTTATTGTTGTTTCTTGTTCCAAATCTGGGTGGAAAATGTCTGCAGTCAAACTTCCAGTTTGTCCAGTTGGAGTCAAGAGACGTTGCAATAGAGCCATCTAAAATCCCAGTTGTCTCATAGATTTGGGTGTTCATGCTGTAGGCTTACTCTTAGGTTTAATTAATCTCTCCTCCTGTTGTCTAGGGACAGACATCAGCAGGAAAACACAGAGGGTCGTGGTAAAAAGCTCTGCTGATCAGTCTCTGTCTACAAACACACTGCATGCTGTGTTTTCACTCGGTGAGCTCAGATTGCTTTCAGTTCCAGGACACATTAAAGATGAAAAAAAGTAAAGGTGACCAGCAGAACCTTTAGAGTGATGATGGTAGTTCTGGAGTCTTCCTCTGTATCAGCTTAAGGAAATAATTTATTGAGAGCTGAAAAAAAAAGAAAAGGAAAACAAAGTATTTTTTCTGGTTGGAAGGATTGATTTAAAATCCTTCAGGCTAAACTAATCTCTTGCTAGATGTGGGAGACACATATAAAGTGTTGAGAGCTCATTAAAGTTCAAGAAGACTACACTTACTTTAAATGCAGAGAAAAAAAGTTCTTAATGTCAGAGGTTTCAGTAATGAAGTTCCACCTTCCGGTCACTCAGGAAGGTGGAATCAATGCCAGAAAATCTGGAAACTTCATTTCATTTAGCTGCTGTGAGAGTAATGAATGCAGGGCAGCATTTTCACTGATTTATATTTACTATTAATTATAGACAGAGAGTTTCATGTTATCAAACAATAAGTTAAGCATTTTTCATTTTAGTACTTCAATTTTAAGTTTACAAGCATGTTTTTGCTATTCTTGTGTAATTAAAGTAGTGATTACACTTTTAACTCTGAGATTAAAAAGTGAACACCGGCATTGTAATAAATACAACATTTTTCAGTGTAATTAGCTCTTACCTCATTGTTTAATAATTCAGTTACCTGTTCAATGTTTCTTTCTGATGTATCGTTCCTCTTTTACTCCTTTAACTTTTCAGAACAACACCGTTTTGTTTGATATCTTGGGCCACATCTGTAATTCTGTCTACATAATAATGTGCACTTCCTTTTCACAGACTCACTAACACGCTGTTATACAATGACCATTTATTCACACTGTATGGGGCTGAAAATAAGCATGTCAGAGTCAGAAACACTGCTGCTTGGCCAGAGAACCTTTAAATCAATCAGAAGCAAAAACTTACAGATGAATTTTGTTTGCATGTGGAGAAACATATCAGAGAGTATCAGTCACCTAATACCTGAATGTTAAACCGAGGTTCAGCCTGTGGGAGCAGAAGTTCCTCTGAAGCATCTGTAAACTTGCTCCTTCCTCTGTCTATTTTTCTGGATTTTTAAAAATGTGAAATCAGACCTGTTTTCCCGCCTTCAACCAATGCACTTCCTGCTGTGTTCTTTTTCTGCTTGAATCAAACTAAATAAACATCAGAATAACATAAAACACAGAAGTAAAAAGGGCTTAAATGTACAAAATCCATCTTATAAACACAAACACACACACTATGGCACATGTTGCTGTGTAGTGAACTTCACAGATATTAGCGCAGGCTTAGTGAGCACAGAGCTGTTTTATACGTTAGCTTGTAGGCACGCATGTCACACTCAAGACCTGGAGAAACAAAATGACATCTCAGCAAAATGAAGATGAAATGTTTGGGGCTTCAGCTCAGTGCAAGCATTATGGCTTAGGAAGTTGCGGTAAAAGGAGGACAGGTAGTACACAGTAAGAAAACAAAAAAAATTTCCATATATTTTGTAAAAGTATTAATATGTCTAACTTTTTAACATTTGTGACATTAAAAGCACAAACTCCAGAGGGAGGAGGTTAGGGGTTGGACAAACAGAATAGTACAAAAAAAGGGTAAATGATTTTAAAAATTTGAACAAAAATAATTTAATTATGGTGTGCTGTTTTTTTCATTAACCCTCTTCACTTTGATACCCATAAATAAAATCCAGTGTTACATACTTAGTAAATGTAGTCCACCTGGGAGTAATTTATTGTCAGTGTAAATGCATGAAGACCAAAGAACCCAGCTGACAGGTCATGGAGAAGCTGTGGAGGAGTTTAAAGCAGGGCTGAGTTATAAAACAATCCCAATTTTTGAAAAACGTACAGAGCTCTGTTCAGTCCACCAACTAAACACAGAACCAGCATAGTGGAAAAAGCAAACCTGTGGATGATGTTACTCTAGTCAGATGATCCCAAAATTTACATGTAATGCAAATTGTAAATATAATGTTTAAATAAACCCAATTCTAGCGATGTTCGGATGTTATTGTGTAAAACAATGTCTCAACTTCATTGGAATGTGTTGCAGACATCAAATCCAAATAAGTGAATATTAGGGAAAAAAATTTACCTGTTTGAATATTATTGTGTCTTTGTAGTGAGTTGGGGTTATAAGACAACTGAAACTGTACTTTAACCTGAAAGCACTCACAGGACGGTGGCAGCATTATTCTTTGGGGTTAGCCTTCCAACCACACCTTCCTAAGCAAACATCCAGAGCTACTACACATGGTTTAGATCATGTCTTATCATGAATGGCTCAGTCAAAGTCCAGATGTAAATTTAATCCAAGACTTAAAAAGAATGTTCACAGCTGCTCTCCATCTTGTCTGAGCAGGAGCTGTTTTTACTACTTTTCATCTGTAGATGTGTAAGTTGTGCAGCTGTGGCTGCAGCAAAAGTTCTGATGCAAGGAGACCGAATACAAATGTGTAGCACACTTTGTTTTTCTTTGGGAAGTTTGCAAACTATCCTTTTTCTTTCAGCTTTCCAAGTATGCACCACTTTGTAATAGTCTATCACATAAAATCCTATTAATACAAGCCGAATTTTGAGGTTGCAATGTGACAAAATGTGAACATATTTCAAAGTACTGTATTCCAATTCAAACATCACTCTCCCAAACTGCTCAACACTCTGACATTGCAGGTAAGTGCTGAAAAACATCTGCTCATGCTCATTCTCTGTCTATCTCAGATTCAAAAAGCTGTGATTATCAAACAATTTTCTCCTTTCTTCTCTTGCCTGTTGTGGTATCTGAAAGCTGGAGGCGCTGCGTTTGTGTGCATTGACCAGTCTGTGGGAAAAAAAGCTGCTCACTTGTGTGCAGTTTTTTTCCCCCCACAGCCTTTAAGTTCCCATCTCTCAGCTGGAGATGCAGAAATAGCGCATCAGGGCGTTAAGTGGGGACTTGTGCACTTAAGTGTAGGTACAGAAAACAGACGAGAAGTTTTGTGCAGAAGTTCCAGCTTCCTTTAGCTCCAGGGGGGGGTCGAAGCAAGACATTAATGGGCTCAACACATAAATACAGTCGTTACGGCTCTCTGTGGAGACTCTCTGGAGTAGACAGGAGTACCTGATTAAAGAAGCTGGTGAGAAGTGGTGAAAAATGAAGACGGTAACGGTGCAAATAAGCACACTAAAAAAAGAGCACACAATGAACACAGGGTCTTCATGAGCAGAGACGAAGGCGAGTAAGGAGTGTGAGTTTAGGTCTTTGGGGCATGACGGCTCCTTTGTTCCCAGTTCCTTCAGCCCAAACACATGGCAGCACCCGCTTTCTTCCATGTGTGGGTGTGTGTGTGTGTGCATTTTTGTGCAAACACTGTCTCTACAGTCAAACAAAGGAAGAAAACCCTGTCACAGGAGTGCGTGACCCCGGCGGGTTGGTGTTGGGGTTGATGTGTGTGTGCGCGGGCTGCCCTGTGGGTGTGTAAGCTCCCCCTGTGCTGTGCTGCGTCACCACCGTCTGATAGTAGGGCTCCGTGTCAGCGGTGGCACACTCCTCGTACGCAAAAGGACTCCCTGTCCCTTTAAGGCCTTTGTGCTGCCGTTTCCAGGAGTTGTAGTAAGTGGGGTCGCTCATGTAGTGGTTGACAAAGGAGTGCTTTGGCTGTTCATCCTCATAGTCGCTGTCCGTTAGCTGCACACAAACAACAGGATGCTTTTCAACTTACCAGTTATTACAGGAACAAGAGTAAGGCAGGAAAACTAAAATACTGGTACAGAAAAAAATGCTATTCTGTGATATTTTCCTTCTATTTAAAAACATATTTGAATCTCTATAAAAACAGGCTTCCAAATAAGTTGAGAGGATCATTGGCTCAAGGAAAAATGAAGAATAAATTCCCTCCTAACCCTCTGGAGGGCGGTAGAGGCTAATTAAAACAAAGGCAAACCGACTCTTTTCTCCAAATGATGGATACAAGATGCCGTTAAAATTTAAATAAACTTTTGTCCGCTGAAAGTCATAAACATGTTGATCTCAGTCTGTGTCTTCAAACAGATTTTCAACATAAAACATTAAGTCTCTCTTTAACTACTTTTTATTACATTACCACAACAAACTTCATTGTATTATACATAGATTCTGTGTGACAAAACCACACAAAGTTGTGCTTAATTTTAAAGTGAATATAAAAAATTAAAAGTGGGATCATTCTTTGAGCTAATATCTGTAGATAACATCCAAGACAACAACGGTAACTGAGTTTAAAATGTATAAAAAAGATAAAAAATAAATAAAATCTAATTAAATCTAAATAGTTAAATTAAATAATAAAAAAAGCTACATAAGTGGTTTATTTATATAGTTAGTGGCAATTCACAACATGCCACCTCAATCCAGTCATACATTCTAATTGACCCTAGTCACCTAGAAATGCATTCAACTTCAGCCTATAATTCAAACTGGTAGAGTTTTCTATCATATCTTTATATCCACAGCTCAGGTGAATTATCATTTCATCTGCATGAAGGCAATTCTGGCCTTTATGCAAAGTGGACAGAATAAAGTCAGGATTGAAAGAAAGAGCAGAAGTCATGTTTGAGGTTTGGCACAAGGAGTGTTGGTCAACTTACCTTAAGTAGTAATTCGAAAGTAATTACTGATTACTTTCCCAATAAAATAATCCAGTTAATACTTTACTGATTACTTATTTTAAAAGTAATTAGTTACTTTATTTACTTTATTTAGATACTATTTTTTTTGGCTTGTAACTTCATGTACATTTCATCACAAAAATTGTAATGAAATGCAAGTCTGATTTGAAGAATTTTTTCTGCATATTCCATGATAAAGAAAATCAAGTCTCTCTTCTGTTAAACTATATTTCTATCTAACTATACAAAGCACAATTATTTTTGTGTTTGCGTTCTTTCATTCAAAATACAGTGTTTTCCGCAGTATAAGGAACACCTAAAAACCTTCAATTTCCTCAAAAACTGACACTGCGCCTTATAATCCGGTGCAACTTATACATATGAACACATAAACATGATTGTCATGAGAGGATGACAAACAAAATCACAGTCTGCTTGTATGGAGTAACAATAATCTAATGACTTTTTTTTTAATTGTAGTTCCTTATTTTACATGTTATTTGAAAAAAGTAACTGGATTACATTAATATGTTACTGGCCACAAGTCATGCTGGGACACAGCAAACAATGTGGGAGAATGTGCTCTAGTCATATGAGACCAAACTTGGAGTTTTGCACCAACATGGTCGGTGAGGAGGAAGCCATGACTTCATAAGAAACATTAAAAAGTCATACTGCAGTTTGCAAATGCACACAAGGGCAGTAACTTTCATTTTTGGAGTCATGTCCTGATCTGTTTGGCCATAATGATCATCTTTACATTTGGATGGAAACATCTAAAGACATCAGGACAGAAGTTAAAAATTGGTCTTCCAAGTGAACAATGGCCGCAAAGCATTCAGACAAAGTGGTTTGCTTCAGATAGTGAGAAACAAAATGGCGCATATGTCTTTCTATTCTGTGAATGTAAACTTCTGGTTTCAACTGTACATCTCAAGGAAAACACACAGAAGTTTATGGCATGTCAAAGTTCCAGGCATGTGACTATTTTTGCAAGACACAGATTCACTAGATACTAAAAGTGTGAGACCTGTGTAATATGATACATATCTATAAAAGATGCAATATAATCAGCACATATACAATATTTTCATTAGTATAGTAATGTTTAGATTTTTTAATTATTCTTTGTAGTCCTTTTGTCATATCTGGAATTTCATTTTATACAATGATCAGAGATTATTCTACTATATTCTATTCTATAAAACCAAAGCTACAGCACAGTGATGCAATACCACAACAAATATCTAAAATAACCTTCTTAGAGCATCTATATCCACTGAGATTATCCTGGCTTTTTTCAGCTTCCTCTGTTGGACTAAAAGCTTTGTACGAGTCAGAACCTGTTAGCAGAGTTTCATGTTGTTTTGCCGACTAACCCTGTGAGGACTATAAGAAATCAGATCACTCATTAATCTATGTTTCTCTTTTCAGCTTTTTTGACAGGAGACATTTTACACAAACTGAAGACTGAAAATACTTGTCACTTTCTTTTGACTGTACACCTCAGACAATATCAGAAAGATTTTCTTCCAAATGTAAAGTGCTTCCGAGTTGTAAGGATTAAATCGATCACAATTGTTTGGTGACATTTTACAGTGGTTCCAGAATTTTCAGTTAATTTTTTTTGGTCATTTTGAAAGTATGAACACAAACGTTCCAAGTGGATTTATGGCAGATACATTAGCAGTTGATAAGTTTTATTAAATGTAAACCAGAAAAAAAAAAAACAAGAAAAGGAAGCAAGAATGGAAAGAAAGTAGAAAAATAAATGGACAAATGGTTTGACAAATTAAGGGTAAAGGTATGGATATATAAATGAATGAACAGATTTAGAGAACAGAATTTGGAATAAAGTGGGGGAAAACAAATATTTTCCCAAACTGAAAAAAATAAATGCCCTGCTTTTCCAGACTTGTTAGAATAGTTTAAATCATATTTAGGATTCAGCTCCGTGAACTCAGTCCAGAACCGAAACTGATTGAGGCACAATGTGAAGGATTAATCTTTCTCTCTCTACAGCTATTAGTTTGCTCCTTTCTTAACAGCAGTAGAAACATAAACTCTGAGGAATTAACCTACACAATCTGTAGATAAAAAGATGCCAGATCAGTTAAAAACTAGTGATCACACATGGAGGCGGAATCCAGCACTGACCAACTCATCTTCATAAGTCAGACACGCTGGTGTAAAATTGTGGCACATATTGAGATGAAGTTACATCAAACAGAAACACGAGGAACTGAAACCAAGGCAAACATTGGAAAGCCACATCCATAAAGATAGACTAGAACACACAGATACCTCTGATTCAGAGACCTCAGTGGGTTTCTCTGTGAGTGTGGTGCTTTCAGTGAGCACGGCTCCATTATAGTTGTTACAGATATCTTCATCAGAATAGTGGAGCCCACCTGGACTGGGCCTGGGTGGAGATCTGGACACAAATTTGGATGGCGAAGCTGTTATTTTTCTTCCAATGAGGATTAGCGCTGTGTGATCCTCTAGGAGAGCTAACCTGGTCCCATTCTTTTTGAGGAAGGAGTTCTTGGTGTTGAGTGTTCTGCTGTTTAGCTCCAGAGAAGTAAAACCACCGTTGTCGAGGGTTACCGATTCATCCCCTGGAGTAATGTGCTTTCCTGTGGGAATATAAGAAAAAAGAAGGACATTTGAAGAAGCTGGTCCAATAGATACTGTTTCTATACAGCAGGACATCTTGTTTTTTAATTCTACCTCCAATACTTAGCTATTTTTATACATATGTGTTGAAACTGTCACCATGTCCTGACGGTATGGAATGAGACAGAAAATCTGAGAAAAAAATCAAGTTCCTCTGCCTCCATCCAGTGCTCTCAGTGCTAACCAGAAACAACCAATCAGAGGCAGGAGGAGGGGCTTACTGCAGTCAATCACAATCTCACGTAGCACTGCTCCTCCCCTTGTTCTTTGCTATGCTGCAGCTAGCAGGGAATGTCATGAATGCATTAGCAGCACTAAGGCCTTCCTGCAGCAACAGCAGCTCAGGGAGGAGCTGGAGGAGACCAATATTTTCACAGATTATCTGTGAGCAGACTCATTCCTCCAAAATATAAATTGCAATTAAAATAAGAGGTTGAATAAATTCCCCAGTCATAATTTCTTATCACATAATGTAATCATCTGTTTGACAATTTTTATTCAAAATTATAGAAAATAAACAGCCTACAGTATTATTACTGTATTGCTTTTACATCAAAAATAAATATTTCTGTTAATCTATTGTTACAACTAAACATGGATCCTTTTAAGGCAGAGGATGATTAAGGACAAAACTTTTCTTCTTTCTGTTAAGCAATTGCAGCAATTCTGCAATTATGATAATTTACTCTCATCTGCTATTATGTCGGAAAGTTAATTAATCAATTCAAAATTTCAACATAAAGAAATAATTCACAAGTGGCACCCTAACAATGCTAAGGAAATCCAAGTTAAGTCATTTTGTGTATCTATTAGTTTAATTATCAAGCTATTTATGTTGATTAGTTGTTAATCAATACTCCCTGCCTTTCTACTTCTTTGGGCTATAAATGTGATGCCTTTATATGGCATTCTAGAAAAGGGAAACATGTGTTGATTTTCAGTGGCTAACTTTACAGTTAAATATAGTAATTATAGTGAATATATTAACATAGTACAGCAATTAAAGATGTTAAAATAACACAAGCTGTGACAAATAAGACTAGAGGAGGAGCAAAAGTCACTTTTCCACTGTTTCAAAGAGGAGGGTGGAATATAAAGGAAATCTCCAAAGCTCAGGAATGAAGAAATGCAGCAAATGGAGTTAGGTTCAACTAATCTCCATCATTTATTTGGCTTTGGTTCAATTCAAAATATCTTATTAATCTCAAAGGAAAATTAAATAATAAAAGTGCAAAGTAATGTAGCTAGTGTCACAACTACAACAGGTCTGAGTAGATTTCTGTACTAAAATAAAACCATTTGAGAATAATAAATTAAAGTGAGGAGTCAGTCAGATGTTTGGGAGTGGGTTCTGTCCTGATTCATCACAGTGAAGGAACAAGGTTACACCTCTCAACTCAACAAGCGGCGTTAGGCAGTTTTACAAACAAACATGTGGATAGGTGCCCCAAAAGTGTCTCAGCTTTTCAGTGTCATAAAAACAGACTATTCTGAATCACTATGTTTAGGTAATGATGCTACTAAAGCTGAAAACCTTTTGTCTGAAGAATAAAAATAAATGGACAAACATCATCAGAAAAATTGTGGCACCTGAGAGACTTAAAGGTTGAATAAGAGAAGCACAGACCTGTACCACAGGCCTTGTACTTGGTGCTGTGTCCATGCAGGAGCAGAGTAAAGACCAGAACCAGGATGAGGATGAGGCCCACCAGAGCCATCACCAGCAGGAACCACCACTCTTCATAAAAAGGACGCTCCGACAACGCTGCACGCAGAGAGATGGGTTAGGACATTAAACATGTCTGATTTATTCTTGATTCTATCTGACATATAGGGCTACAAAAATGAATTTAACAATATGCTTGCTGCAATATTTTCGGGTCTATTTTGTATACAGTCACAGATGTCAGTTTAAAATTTCAAATATATACTGTACACATTTAAAGAACCTCAGTGTTTATTTTTATCTCTTTAGTGCAAAAAAAACTGATTGAAAATCAATGTATTTACTGCATGTTTATGTCTGTCTGTGTAAGGCTGAGATGGAACTGCACATAAAAACATCCCTTTAAAGCAGGGGTGCTGAAGTCCAGTCCTCGACCATCCTGCAGCTTTCAGATGCTTCCCTGCTCCAACAAACCTGAATCAAATGAAAGGCTCATTACCAGATCAGTTCAGATCTGATGCCAGTCTGTTGGAGTAAGAATGCTTCTAAAAGTTGCAAGATGGTAGCTCTTGAAGATTGGACTTGAGCACCCATGCTATAATTATTCAGACTACCAACACCAAAGAAACACAATCAAAACTGGCTTATTATCCTGCGATAACTCAGAAATAGTCCGAATAGTTTGGATGTA